>SMGT01005382.1:209296-284255 GCA_004794575.1 Lanistes nyassanus
TGTATAATGCTATATATAGCAGTACTGTCCAAGCAACATCTGCACTGCATATTCATCCTTAATGATCGCAGGCTGGAAGTGCACAGCTCTCCTGATTGAGTGAAGTTTTTATCAGTAGGGCTGCCTCTTTCCTGGGGGATAGCTTGGAGCATAGTGGTAACATGCCTAATAGTTCACACGGATCACACAGGGTCGTCAGTTTGGATTCTGTGTCCAGCCCATACATCCTTTCTGCATCTCTTTTGCTCGTCTGCCTGCAGCACCATCCACCTCCTCCATCAGATTTTGATGCTAAATAATGAGCCGAACAACGTTTATCCTCTTGCCACTTTATTTTGCTAACCTTTCCTCAGTGTGTTCCAGTTCTAAAATGTTTCTTACCCAAACCATGGATTTCTTTTCAAAGAAATTCAAGCTGGAAGCACACGTGCATTGAATCTGGTTGATCTAACACACTCTAGATCTTAATTCATGCCAGGCTGTCCATAGAGATATACAGTATATATGTTCTTAAACTTATAAGGAAGTGTTTAAAAGCTTTGGATGTTTCCTTCATTTAGAAGGATATTGTCTTGTCAGCAAACTTGACAAAGTACAACACTTGGATATCATATATGGAGAAATTAACTGGTTGCTTAGAACCAAAATCAGTGAACAGTCATACAATGTATATTAAACCAGTGAAAACAGCTCCGAACTGAGACAAGGTTGGTTGGTGGTGATATTAGAGGGACAGTACATGCTTCCACCGTGTGATGATTTCATGTTGGGGGATGGGGTCCTCTTACTTCGCTATGCTCTAACAGAACCACAAGACCGAGAGCTGCAGTAAGAAGGCCAGTGTGGACAGGCAGTTTAATGTGCGGACAGAGGGTGGAATGAAAAATATAACTCCAGAGCATACCTGGATTCGAACCAGCAACATTCCGCACACTATTCCGCAGCTCTACCAACGAAGCTAAACAGGTCCGTTTGGCATTGGCTCGAGGGGAGGAACTTATATAGGTGGAATTTTGTGACGGAGCTGGGTGGATTATTCGTTCTGCTTCTACCTTGGCGGTCAAGCAGGGTTAAAGGTCAGGCGGCCTTGCCGGACCTGTCACACACATAGTACTTACTGCTCTCGGGACACTTGTTGAAAACCATGACCACTAGTTGTGTTCCGGCTCTGGTGGGGGCAGAACGACTGTGGCTTTTGTAAGCATATCGGGTGCTCGTCACCCACTCAGTTCCCCCCTACGTAAGTGGTTCTCGGCTTCGACTCAAGGGAGTCAGGATAGCTCTGCAAGCAGAGCTGCGTACCAGGGTGTGGATGCTGAAGGTTCTAAATCCAGAATACAATGATTATTTTCTGGAGTTAATCATTGTACAGACTCCGTTTGGCTTGCCCCCAACCTCTCCCCACTGGTCATCTTACTGCGGCTGTCAGTGTAGGTACTTGGAATCAGTCGGGAGCAATTTTCGCAGGTGCGACAGATTTAAGGAGGTTATGGCTGGGGTTGGAGGAGAAGGGGTCATGCAGCTGGATAGGGATTAGTACCTGGAGAAAACCTCCTACCCACATCCCTGCCAAGGTGCCACAAAGAGCAAAGTCAGAACTATGATCATCTAGATCGGCGATAGGCTCTTGTTGCACGGGTCGCCTCCTTTTATAACGAGAGAGTTTAGATATCTAGTTGAAGAATAAGGGACAATAGTTTTCTTCTAAATGTTGTCCTGAATCCGTGCTCTCAGCTGGCCAGGAATCTCGATCGTCAAGTCACACCTGAGATTGCGGAAGAATGTCAAATGACGCCAGTTACAGTCTGAAGACCACTTAAAACGGTTCTGCAACTCGGCATGGTTACAACGTAGACAAACCGCTCCGATGGGTTCTTTCGATACTGCTTTGGCAACGAGATGTTCAACGTTTTAAGATTCTAACTTTGGACGATTCTTTTCAAGGAAATTTAATTATTTTGGATTTTAAATCAGCATCTAATCTAGCGGAAATATTTTATAGATTAACTCGATAAATGCAGATCTGAGTTCTGAAGGAGCAGAAGAGTGGCAAACGAATTCCCCTTTAGTTCACGTATTTTGTTTTGCCCCCTTCATCCTAGCGATTGTTTGGCGTGTTTCTTACATCAGCCGTTGACTAGGGTCTTTCCGAGAAGAGGCCTCTTATAATGGAGTAGGAATTTTCCGACTCTCCAGTATGTCGATTCTTGCGCTAGTGCATTGTCCAGCAGTGTCTCTTGGCGATGTCTACTCGATGCCAGTTCAAAAATTGAAAATGTTAAGATTTTTGTCAACACTGAAGCCAGTTTTATGGTCTGTTTTACGTGACCTCATGAGATTTATTGGGTTCCCCATGCTGGGATGAGAAAAGCTTTTTGCGCTCACGAAATCCATGCTGTATACATGTGTGAAACGTATTGGCTTAAGGCGCCTGGTTAATGTTGAAGGGACCATTTCGGCTTCTTTTAAGTGTTTGTGGATGCACGAGAACGCATTACGTTTTTTTTTCTTTGTTTACGTACCTTCGCGTACCTGAGCCCGTGTTCGTGCCTTAATTTGCACCTGTGTATGTGGGTGTGCGACGAGGGCGCGAGCACGCGTGTGTGACTGCGAGCGCTCCGCTGTTTCCTTGACCCTCCTTTCCCAGATCAGCAGCAATCCAGACATTTCTGTAGTTATGCTGTCTATTACGTGTAGAATCAGCAGATTTCGCTGATTTACGGCGAGTGTGGAGGGGAGATCGTCAGCCTGGGGTCAGTTGACAACGATGTCTGTTGTCACGCAACCATCCAACCAGCCAGCTAGCCAGCCAACCAAAAATTCCTTCACTCTTGTGCACTTCAAATTAAGTGGCAGCGTAATACAAAACAAGAAGACAGTTTTAATTTCCCACCCCCACATTCCAGTGTCGTGTAAACACAAGCATTTCGAAATTTGCTGACAGGAACTGGAGAGTAGACGACATAGGTCTGAGTCACGCCGTTCTGCACGTGATTCAAAACGTGAATTTTGAAAATTAGTTTTTATCCCACTCCCCCTCCAACCGTTGGTATAGGGTTCTTATGGAAAACAAGGAGATTCAGATGTTTTTTAAATTTAAAAAAAATTGAGAGGATTTTTATCTCAATAGCTAGCTACTAGATATACCATAGAAGCACACAGATTGATTATATACGTGACATCCTATTAGTATCGACATCTGTCGTGGGCGGAAAGTTGAAAATGACGAGGTGATCGCTTGGAACGGCAAGCACTCAGCAGGCTGCTGCAGCAGTCGTCCATCTAGGGGATGCGTCTGTGCACGCGAAGACACCAGCATCTGATGCGCAGCCAGCCAGCCGTCCGCTGGAGTGGCTCGATCTGAACCATCGAGAACCTTTCCGGTGTGGTCTTTAATCCGGTTGTGGCAGCACCTGCCTGTCAGTGAAAACAGTCACAGTCGATTCGCAAAATAAACCTCGCTGTTTACATCGCCGTCTTCAGCAGCACTCTGGGACTGCCGCTGCACTGCTCAGCGCGCCATCTATGCTGTTCTCAACGCAGACATCGAGGAAACCATGGCTGACTGGGCGTTGCGCGGAGAACATACGCTTACTTCAGGCCTGAGGTTTCAAAGATAAGGTCTGTGTTTTAAAAAAGAAACTCGTTCTCTTTTGACGCAGGTGAAAGATTTCTCGAAGCCTGAGCGATGGGATCTGATGGGAGTGTAGGTAGGATTAAAGAGGGTATGTTTCATAAAATTGAATATTGTTGTGCATCACGTCAGTTTATCAGTCAAAGAAGTTGTAAAAAGATGTTACAAGATTTGAGCAAAAGGAGAGCGTTTTACATGGAAATTTTTGAAGCATAATTTTTAAAAAAAAAATCAGTGTATCTTTACCCCCTGTAGCACCAGATTAGCATTGTGGTCGGTAGATCCTGGAAAGTGGTTGTATAAATATTGTGTTATTATATTATTATAAATATTATGCTCTAATCGACTTGGTTTCATCGAACTTTATGACACCATTTTAACCAGATTATCATCGGAGCAACCCATATATGTTATGATAGTCATATCTCGTTTGCTATGCCTAATGAAACGTTGCAAGCAATGTTCATTAGATTCGCGAATTGATTTTTAAAAAACTTCTTTTGTTGTTGGTATTCACGCTACTGCTATGCTGGTAGACATCAGTAAGCAGAACACGTTATGTAAAAGTCTTTCGTCCTTAAATCTAGATAAGTTTTACTGATTGTAAATCATAGACATTTTTCCGTCTTCATATTTCCAGATCGGTAGGTGATAGAAGAGAGAAGCTAGATGACATTTGACACTCAGGCCCAGGTATGGCCACGAAATTTGGCATGAATGGTTAAGTTATGGAGCGTTAATATCATACCTGTGTTTAGATATATGGCAAGGGGCACGTGCAGATACTCTGACGGACACGCACGCACGCCCACACGCACAACCACAGAGTGAGAGAAGGGGGAGGGATGGAGGTGAAATTGGTAGTTGGCGGGTAGGCAGAGGGACTACTACCCTCAACAAGTTTGCCACACAACCAAGAAATCTGCATCTACTCGTATTTCTTGGCCAAACTCCGCGTGAATAGCAGCTGTGTTTGCACTTGCGCACGCAGCTGCGAGGCACTTGTTCCCGCCTCCCTGGTCCTAAAAGTCTAATTTTCTTCCAGTTTATCACAGAGGTAATCCCGGGGGGAGGGGGGCATGGGGGTGGGGGTTGGCGGAGGAGAGGCAGCTACTCATGACATTGCCAGCGCAGCCTGCCACAACCTGATATCGTCGTCGTTATCTTATCTGTGCCTGGCTGTGCGGAATCGCCTTTCTCCTCTCCTTTGAGACAGTTTTTTTATTAATAAAAAAAACAAACAATCGTTCATGTAGTTTTCTTTAGTTCGCTTCATTTAGGCTTTGTTTTTGGGTTTCTTTTGGGGGGGTGTTGTTGTGTTTGTTAGTTTCGGAAAGAAGTTTATTACATCTGCAGTACAGTCTTCCTTAGCAATATAAAAAAGAGAACACAAATTATGACGATGAAAGTGCCGTAAATATAAGTAACTTTTACAACCCGGAAGAAGGTATTGCCACATTCTTGAGGACAATATCCCAGCTGAATGTAAAAATAATCGCTTACTGTTTCAAGTATATGTAACAGTCTTTAAGATTCCGATTTCGTTCGGGAACAGTTCGTGCAAAACTCCTTCCGTCCTCACAACGATCCCATATTGCGTAAGGAGTGGATGTGTATTATGGATTCCTTCATATAAAAAAAAATTCAGCAGCTTTGCTGAGCAGTTATTTTACTGTTTTCTATACTTCTAATATGAGGTTAGTAAAGTTTTAGTTTTTATTTTATCGCAGACTTTTTTTCTTGTCTTAAAAGCTTTGGTTGAGGATAACGTTAGAGATTTGTCACATTATTACCGCATCCTCACGAAATGAGTGGAACGAAACAGAATTCTGAAAGTCTCTAATGCCGATAGATGACCATCATATCACAAAAAGTAAATTACATAAAAATCTGTGAAAATAACAAGTTCCATGGCTACTGGGTTATTTAAAGACTGTAACTTTACATGAAAAACTGCGAGCAATAAGAACATAAAAATTCAATTAATATTTTTAAAAAACAGAGAAAATACCCTTTCCCATCTTGCCCATCCCCCCGTTTATGTCCTAAGCCTCATTCATCCCTGGTATTAATGGACTGCCGTAGCTGGATATCTTTCACCGATGAGACTGGCGTTCGAAATCTGAAATCGATCAGAGAATTTCAATTCTTTCATCTCCTTTTTGATACGAACGCAGTCGGTCTGGCAGAAAGTCTCCTGTCTGATGTTTGAGTAGACAGAAATAAGGTGATGGTGAGTCAGACTCAAGAAGACTAAAAACAACCGATAACCGGGAATACTTCTGGGCCCATGCGTATAAACCGAGGTTAGTCCTAACTGCGAGCTAAGATTGAGAGCTAAAATAGCCAAGCAGTTTTAGACGGATGCATACGTTGCAAGTAGTGTTCACTGGACTCGGGAGTTTGATTTTTAAAATGTAAATCGCAGAGTTTAAAACAAGCAATGTGTTGGCAGCCAGCCAGTCCATCCGCTTTGAAACTATTTATTTAGCTATAGGAATGAACTTGCTGAATCGCGCTACGCCACTGCAGTAGATCTAACCTTGACTTTTGCGTATGGGCCCTGGAATCGAAAAGGGAAAGATTCGCAATTTCACCATTTGCTTTCCTCAAAAAATAGACAAACCTCGGCCAAGACAACTCGTTTTGTCAGAATTCTAACCAATAACGTCTCCTAATAAATAGATGTATGTACCTTGTTACGTTATGTATTTACACCATGGATGAACTAACCTTTGAAATGCTTGTTTTGTATGTTTTGTATCATTCTCTATACCCCCACCCCCACCCCCCGGGATGAGAGAAAAAAACCCTTGTCAAACCTTGTTACCACCAAGTTAAGTCGAGATCACTACGTTCACCACGCAAAACTCTCAAGGACCATGAGGATTGCCTAGTGAGTGAGGCTGCCCCATTCCATTAGACTCAGTGGACTTGAAAATGTCCTTAATTCCGCCTGAGAGCTGAAAGTCTCCTTTTCAGTATTTACCGCAGGATTTAAGTCTGGCCTGTTTTCAGAAGGTCTTACGACGCCACTCCTATCCTCTGCGTTCAAAATGGTGTTCAAAAGGGGAGATGGATAACGCGTCCCTGTGCTGGGTGAAAAAAAAATCTAAATGTTCAGATTTTACGCAGGCTTTGTGGATGTCCACTAACCTGCGCAGATCACTTCCAAACTACACAAGGACTGATGTCAGCACGTAGAGGCAGTCATTTCTCGAAAACTCTGCAGCGCGCTCAAAACCTTTTTTTTTAATTGTACACATCTGTAGCAATCAAGCTGACATATTTCTGTGAATGCTGTTCATTCTTCTGTGTGATGAATGCTTTCGGGGAAGAAGTTTTTTTTTGAACTAATAAGCATCGGAGTTCGCTGAGCACTCCCGCTATTCTGCTAGTCCGCTGAAACGGAAGCGAGGCAGGTTAGAAAGGAAAAGAAGTCGTAAGAGAGTTGGAAGGGATGACAAATTAGGAACGGGGGGGGGGGGNGGGACAGGGGTAGAAGGCAGAGGGACAGGAAGATAAGAATAAGCGAGGAGAGGACGACTGGACCAGGAGAAAAAAGCAAGAGATGAATAGGAGAGAAACAAAAGGAGAGGAGGAGCGGTTAGGGGTGTACATGATAAAGAGAAAGGTTAAAAAAAAACCTTTGTTGTCAATCAAATCAAACGTGAAGGTCGAGAATGAAAGAGGAATGGAACAGACCATTGCCTCAGCAAAGCAAACTTCAGTACCGGTTATATATGGCCCATGCTCACATTTCCGCTAGAATGCTCATCGTGAAAATTCAGAACTGAAAAAAAGCTGCCCTTCCGAAGTGTTGTTTACGTCAACATATTTGTTGGCAATACAGATCTGCCAACCGATGCTGGTAGGATTGGACAAGTCATTTTCATCCTTGCTCGTGTTCTTTTCGTCTTCCTGGTTGCTGACCATTCAAACTGACCTCGTACATTTCTCCATCTAACACGCGCGAGCACGCACAGAACAGGAAAGAAAGGATAAAGCCGAAGTAAACCAACTATGTGATTTCCGTTTCCTACATTTATTGGGTTACCCGTCATCGTATTTCTTGCCTGATGCCCAGTGTGTACAATCTTTTGTTACTCTTCATAGACCTTTGCAGGCGCCGTCTACAGCTTGAAACACTCTTACACAGACAGGAAAGGTGTGATATAGTTTGAACTGAAACAAAGGGAATTCGAGACTTTAAGGCATTTCTTAACCAGAAAAATGTGCGCATGGCCAGCTCGGCGAATTAAGACCCACCCTCGTTCAGTTCAAAAAGGTGTTTATTTAAAGAGCTCATCTTCTAATAGCTGGGAAGGAACGATGTTAAAAATATCATTCAACAACTTGTTTTGCTTTATAACGGAAGACGTGTGAACGAACGAACGAACGAACGAACGAACGAACGAACGAATGAACGAACGAACGAACGAACGAAAGAACGAATTGCAATATTTGCTATAGTAAATCAGGGACTGCGGCCATGAGTAATTTGCTCTGTTTCTATTACTGCCCTATATGACCCTGAAACCAGTTTGATCATCCTGGCGGTGTGCTGGGTCGATAAGCTCTGTGCCAGACCCAGGACGCGACAATGACAGAGAGGTTTTGGACCGATTACAAAGCGCGAGCTGATCGCGATGTGATTGATTTATCGATGTCAGGACGACGGCCAACTGTCATTTAAGCTGCACGTCACGCACCGACTGCTTACAGTCGGCGACACCGTGGCCTGATGGGAGGGGGGAGGGGGCTCATACAATTCAACTGGGTCAAATAAAAACAGCTGTAGTGAATTAATCCTAGGGTCGACATCCATTCCTCATCTTTATCTAATTTCAGTCGGCAGGTTTCCCGCACTCCAAACTTCTCCTCAACGATGCAGTCGATGCTGGGGGGAAAATGTCTGTCTGAAATGCGTTTAAGCCGTGTGACGAAATTATATCAAAATGTTTCTTGCCCGTAGTTGGAACAGCTCTTAATGTGAACCCGGACTTACTAAACGGGATTAGCATTGTTATCGATCGGATGCAGTTTACAAAACAAGATCATCTGAGATAGCTGCTGGCATAATCTTACAGTGAACTGCCCTCATCCGTAGCCAGACTACATTTAACACGACACACATCTTCTGATCGCAGCAACTTCCGTCATATTTTGCAGTGTTTTTTCTATTGTGTGCATGTAATGCTGGGAAAGAATGGTTTTTGTTGTGTTTATGACTGTAGTACTCATTGTCTGAGAAGGGAAAAATAGCGCTAAAACGATATTTACAAATCTTTCTCGTGTTCCCCATGGGATCTCCCGCAGATCCCTTTGACACAAGACGACGCAATCGTTTAGTTAGTATACAGGTGAGTCTTGTAGGGTGACCTAGTCATTTGTGCTACTTCACAGGCTACACTCGCATTTTACATGTACTCGTATGTTATTGATTGTTGCAGATTATAAATCTACCAGTTGTGATGCCTTGTAAGTGTATTAATACTCCAGGTAAGTTACACTTGTGGGGAAGTGGCTTTTGCAAGCCAGACAAAGGATATCATATCTAGTTATTATGTCCGTAATAGTCAACTGCATCAAGAAATATTGTAGATCACTCGTATAAAGTAGCTTTTTTTTTTTACAATTTCATGTTCATTTGTGTTCAACACCTCGAAGTCTATCAGAAATGACTACTTCCATATGTGGGACGGGATCCCTTTAGTAAACCGTTTGCTGTGCAGTTATTCTTAGGCCACTCCAAGATGATAGCTTTACACCAGTAACATACAAAAACCTTTTTTTTTGGGGGGGGGGGCTGGTGGCGGGAATGACACATACCACATTTGGTAAACTGGACAAATTCTATACCCAGTTTATTGATCAAACTCATACTAAACAGCAGCATGATTATGTTTTCCAACAGATAATTTTGTTTGGGATAGATCCCACAAAGCCATCGTCAAATTAAAGAATGAGGTGCGAGAAGTATTTCCTTATAATAACATTCAAATTACACATGTACCTGGAGGTGTGCAGGATAAAGCCAAAAAATGTTTGTTTCCGGTCACCCGACCGACCTTAACAATTTTTGCCGCGATGGAAAAAAAACGCATACGCGCACGCACACGCGCACGCCCACGCGCACGCCCACGCCCACGCGCACGCCCACGCCCACGCCCACGCCCACGCGCACGCCCACGCGCACGCCCACACAAAATTAAAATAAAAATTTAAGCCCACCTACCTACCTTATGTTTTCGGCCTATGTTACCTGAAGCAATTTTTGGGGAGTTGCCTAAGAACGCAGATGTATTTAGAAATGCTTCCTGTTTCGCAACATTTTTTTTAGCACACAATCCGTTTTTGTTATACATTGGTTTTGGAGGCAGGCAGTTCCGTTGTGAACACCGTTTACTTGTAAAGTTCCCCTTCTAGACTTTATCGGTAATGTACTGTTTTCCACGCGTTTTGCAGATAAACTGATTGCCTGAAGTTTCTTGGACAAGCAGTTGGCTCGTAGTTTTTCCTTCCGCCTACCCCGCCCCAAACCTTCACCCCTTGGGATACCAGATCGCCATGTCGAACACATCCGCCTGGGAGACATGGTCAGGCCCAGCCTACCCCAACATCTCCGACTACTCCACCCGTCTCTTCTTCGACAACGCAACGCACTATCTGCAAGAGCGCCATCTGGTGCCCACGGTGCTTTGCGTGTCCGCCATGATCTTCTTCGCGGTGGGTGGCAACCTGCTGGTGCTCCTCTCCTACGCTAAGGACCCGCGCCTGCGCACTGTCAGCAACGTGTACGTCTGTCACCTGGCTGTGTGCGACTTCCTGCTGGGAGCGGTCAGCATGACCCTGCACTTGTACCTGACCGTTTTGCACGACAACTGGCAGCTGGGACCAGCGTTCTGCAAAGTATGTGCACTCTTTTACCCTCGACAGATACCCGCAAATGCAATATGTGTTATCCATGCATCATACGAAAATTCTGGAGTTCCTCCCACTTTCGTCTTTTCTTTCTACCTGTTTAGAGAATAAAAAACAAAATCTTAGGGAGACAAATACCCATTTTCGAGGCCAATTTTCAGAACAAGGTGTAGACTATTTCTCGCGGGAAATAGAATTCAAAGATATGAAGAAAACTTCGTATTTTGCCTGAAAAATTTGAAGTCTTAAGCATTCAAAAATTATCCTTTACCTACTCCTTCTTCCGCCCCCAACACCCACCCCACCGTGTCCGCTTCCCATGCTACTAGCCTTCAGGGTAATAAAGAAGGAGGAAGATCATTAGGATAGACAGCGGGAGGGGTAATAAGGGAGAGGGTGGTCTAAGGCGTCCGCTTCCGAGGCGGGAGGTAAGCAGTTCGAGCCCCGACCGAGTCATACCTAAGCCTTAAAAATCGTCAATCTAGTGGCTGCTCTGCCAGACGCCTGGCACTACAGGGAACAGTACTAGGACTTGTTGGCCCGGTGTCAGTATAATGTGACTGGGTGGGACTGAGGCCCGTGTTGCGACAGCAGTCCTGCGTGTGTTACCACGTAAACACGTAAAGCAACACCGTCCTGATATGCATCTCGTTTGTGACTAGACGTTCAGTAATAAACAACCAGCCAACTTCTTTATTACACCTCCTTCTCTCCCTCCTGCTACTTATCATCATGCTACTCATTCTCCTTTTCCTTCTGGCCTTCTGTAGCTGTACTTTTCCTTGTCCTCCAACTCGCACCCTTTCTCCCGCTGTTCCTGCTGCCCCAGCTGTTCTGCTCCTTCTCGCAGTAATTCTCTTCCTCCTCATCATCGTGGCTTCAGGCGAGTGTTTTGAATGTGAAACAGATCTACCTGATGAACGACTACACTCTCTGCGCCCAGTCGGCCTTCCTGGTCGTGCTGATCAGCTTGGACAAGCTGGTGATCCTGCGGAAGGGAATCCTGTACATCACAGAGGAGACCAAGCGGAAGGCCTACGTCAGAATAGGTCTGGCCTGGCTGCTGGCCGTCTTGCTGTACAGCCCGGCCATCCTCATCTGGGATTTCTGCGTCGGGTTCTCCGTGCTGGATCCTCACCAGTGCGACACCGAGTTCTACACCAACCACATCTTTACCCTGACGACCGCCGTCATCGAGTTCGCTGGACCTCTCATCGCTCTCGTCGTCATCAACACCTGCGTCTACCTGGAGATCAGGAAAAGGATTTCAAATAAGAACAAAATGAAAGGGATGGCCATCGCGGCGAGAGATGCGCCGCAACGTCAAGGGCTTCCGAGCCTGTCTGTTGCAAGAGGCCAGAAAGGGGGCTGCAACAACGAAACGGAAAGACGCGAACCAGCGTTCGTGCTGTTTCCAGGCCAGGGTGGAGTGGCTAGTCAGACGGAGGCTGTCAGAGATGACAATGAAAGGAGTTCAGGCAGCTGTGACGAGTCCGCCTCGGAAGAAAACAGCAGCTGGTTGCAGGGCAGCAAGGATGACAACATGCAGCAAAGCACCCCAGACGCCGACCAGACTTCGAAGAAAGAATCCAGCTTACCAGACAGCTTCTGCAAAATCATTTTCCGGCGGCACCCGAGAAATGTCGAAGGAACAGACTCAACGAAGAAAGAAACTGAAGCTGTTTCAAGTCCGAGCGAGGTCTTATCAAATGATGCTTCTTCTGGCTCTCGCGCAGACGTGAATGCTGCGGAGACTGCGCCAGAGATGTCTCAAGAGCCTCGTTTCCATCAAGCTCAGTTAGTGTCAAATATTCAAATCCCCGAAGACGACAGGCATCAAGTCCAGCCGAATAAAGTGGCCAAGATCTGGCAGCGAATGCCAAGAACTCAGATAAACATTCGGGAAAAGAAATGTTCAGATCCAAACAAGACAGGTTCGTCAGGCTGTCAGGAAAAAGATCTCAACAGAAAGGTGTTCAATTCAAATGCTCTAAAACTGCGTAAAGATTTGAAAGCTGGCAGAAACCTATTCGTGTTTATCTTCACTTTTGTCCTCTGCTGGGCGCCTTATACCATCAGCACTATAATCAAAGCTTACTGCGAAGACAACTGTGTGGACCAAAGTGCTCTTCAGCTTTTCACCTGGCTTTTGTGGCTCAAGTCGTCTATTAATCCTTTTCTGTACGCTGCTAGCAGCTCCCGATTTAGGATCAATTTCGCCAGGATACTAGGCAACTTGTTTTTCTGCTGCCCGAAACTGTGCGAAAAACTCTGGCTGTCGTCCAGTGACGTCCAGCGGCGATATGCAAAAAATTAATGGAGAAAATCTAGTTATCCACATTGCGATCTCCGTCTCCACTCGGCTGTGTGAGGATATCTCATTATCCCTAGTATTTAAGAACATGCATTGTTGAAGGATAGTTGTGTGAGGATATCTCATTATCCCTAGTATTTAAGAACATGCATTGTTGAAGGATAGCTGCGTGAGAAAATTCACTTTCCTCTGGCGATTGTCAGGGTAGGTTCGTAGAGAATGTATGTGAAATTCAGTCATTTCCAAATGATGCCAGGGAGTGGTTAACTGGAGTAAACGTGGTTGTTTTTGTCTTATTTGCTGAGTTGTATTTATACAGATAGGTATATAACTTGCGAGAAAGTTGAGAACGTATGCATAAACACATACATATAATACAAAGGATACGAAAAATTACTTTCTCCTGTGCAGAAAAACGCAGACAAAGAAATACAAAACATACACTCTGACCGACGGACAGAGACACAGATTGACAGATGGACAGAGAGAGGATAAATGGACATCAAAAGAAGGGAGAAAAACGGAAGAAAAGCAAATAGAAGTTTCCAGAAAACATTGCGAAAAGGGAAAACACTGAATGCAAACAGACGCAAAGTGCGTTTCATCGGTTATATCGTGAATATTAATATACGGGCTTTGCTGGCAGCCTTTATCGGAGATGCCGAATCTATAGCGAGAGGAGATGCTCCTTTCTGGTTGGTGTTTCTGCTCATCATTGCGTCATGGTCATTTGGTAATCTCTGCCGAAGCCGTCTGAACACTTATCTTGTTTACTTGAGGAGAGTATTTGGCCAACAGGCGGTGCAGAAAATCCGGCTTTAACTAGAAAAGACGAGCATTTGTTGCAGCAGTCACCGAGCGCTTGTTTACTTCGATGAAAGTGGCCATCATTACTCCAGTTATCGAGGGTTTCGCCTTTGTTGCTCCTTGTTTGGTTGGAGAGGGGAAAGGATACGTGTGTGAATTGTGTGCCTGCGTGAGTGTATTCGGACGTTTGGATGAATGAGCGAGTGAGAGAAAAAACTTGTTTATTAGCTAGTTTTATCAGCGTGCGGAAAAATTCCCTCATACAGCAAGCGATATTTTCTACAAAAAGCAAAAGCTAGCAAAGGCCTTCCGACAAACGTTAAATGAGTTATGTGGCTGTCTGCAATGCCAGTATCTTGCAGATAGCGGCGTACCGCAAAATTATGTAAGAGCGGCTGGCTGCAGACAGAACAGAACTGCTCACATTCGGCCAGCCTGATGGATATAAATAATAATATTCATAGAAACTCGCTGCCTTTTGCATGCACGAGTTTCCCTCTCTGGTAGTAGATGAGTCATCATGCAGTGAACGTCACTCGGACCTTTCTAATTCGAATAAAATCAGACGTGTGTCGTGCGTCCAAAGCTTCCAAACCGAAAGAATGCTTGAAAAATACCATTATAAGAGAGAGAGAGAAAAAACTGCTTAACCTAACTTCCATGTTTTCAATGAAACCTGTAACAAATAATATACAATTTAAAAGTTAATTCCTTATATCTCCCATCACATTGCCATCAGCAAGGCCTGTCAGTCGATTCCCGATACAAAAATTAAGAAGCGATTTTTACGAAGAAGCAATTCATACAGGCCATTTGCTTGAGGAACCCACGAGTGCAACGGAAATAAATAAAACGAACGAATGATGAGTAACCCATTTAATATTTATTTTCTTCCTTCTATATTCATGCTATCATGTTGGGGCAGAAATGCGGAGCTGTGGCATTTATCGTTTTAAGCAGCACACAGTAAACAGCTTCAGATTTATCCTCCAAATTCTTGAACTTCACTAAATGCAGACTTGGCAAGTCCACGTCGTCCATAGACACCTGACCCGAATTTAAAAAAAAAACCCAAAACACACACAAAACAAAAGCAACAAAACAGAAAACCAACGGAACGCTTTTTAAGCTGGCGCTTTCCTCAGCACAATAATAATAATAATATCGAATCTGAATGAATATTGTTGTTTAGCGCAATATATCTGTTGTCTTCAGCTAGGTGGTAATTAGGTACCTCGATCGATATCGATTCCGACAAGCCGCCTTTTGTTGCATTGTTGAAGGCTTCTACTTTTTTTTAAAGTACAAGCTGCCTATTTAACCTTGAAGCACTCTTATTTTATTCACCTGTTTGTCCCGCTCCATCATTCTCCCGTTAACCCCTTTTCCTCCTTCCTTTGCCAACTCTGCCATCTGAACCGGTAAGAGGTCAGTTTATGCATGGCGGGATCATTTCGGCATTGCCCTCCCCATAGTACGAGACAATCACACAGCGCATTAACATGTCAAAGAAGACAAATTACATCCATTGTGCTGATTCGCGAACGTTGGTAAACAACCCGGCAACAGAGGCCAGCCTAAGATTCCTCGGCCAAGACCTGGAAGTAATGGCGCACAAAAAATGGCCATGTAACAGAGAAAGAAAGTGAAAAAAGAAATGTTCACGACAACGCATTTAAGAATCCAGCCAAAATTCTTAAGAGCTGACACTGTTCTCTGTCGTGTCATGTTGGATTCTTGCCTCTCATGAAGCGCAAATTCTGGACGAGTGGGCGGTCGGAGAGATTGCAGGAAAGTGTGCATGTGTGAGAGCGAGAGCGAGCGAGAGAGAGAGAGAGAGAGTGACGCGCGTCTGTATGCTTTTTTCATTCGCATGCCCGTACGTGCAATTAACTGCGCGAAAATGTGCGGTAAATCTTTGCGTCTCAAATTTTCACGCAGTATGTTACGTACATCTAGCGCTATAACTATGACTCTTAACATATTTACATATTTTGGTCACCTCTAACCTCAAGACTAGGTTAACTTTACACTCAAGGCAACTATTTTAATTTATAACCATTCAATTATCTAGTAATTGTTGAAGAAAAATATAACATACAGTGTCATCATACAAGCAGAGAAAAGTTATAAGAATCATTTGAGACAGCAGCATACAATGGCGTGCGATATCAATAACATGCCTGATCATAGCATTCACCTTGAATTGCTAGCAAATGGCTTTTTTAAAACAAAAATCCTATGTAGTATATGAAAACGTAAAAGGTAAGAATGGGAAAATATGCTTTGATCTAGCTTGCGATTTCGAACGTATTTGTGAACGATAAACGTTGCTATGTGTACTCAGTACTCGCATGCAAATACTGTAAGAAAGAAACTTCTTCTGAAACTGAATTTTATTTACCATTTGATCACCCGACAATACAGAGATAAGACAATACTTTCCTTACCATTAACAGAACGGTTTGACATCCCGACGTTTCGAAGCCATGACGTGCCCAGCAGGAAAAAGCTCATGACGCGAATAAATATCTGATAAACTAAAGCAATTTTTCTCCATTTTACCCATAAAATTTGATCTTGATCATCTCAAAATGTATTTTTCATCACACATACCAAAACCACACTGTTGATTTCGACTAATCAAATGATTAACACGACAAATACAAGTTAGGGTGGCATCTGAACACCACAACAGAAACACATTTATCTTAATAAAAAGCTGGAAGCGAACCACGACATACAAATGAAAGTCTATAGCATGTATCGGAGAAAACTTCTTGCGTGATAGAAAACAGTGTAGGGAGTATCGTTTTGGCTGAAGGTGAGAAAGTTCCGGAACTACTCTTGAATTCATCACAATTTTTTTTTTTTTACAACGGTGAATCTCGGGGCTGCACAAGAATCTCGTTGATCGCTGCATACTCTGGCTGCGATGCTGCAAAAACAACAGCCTTGGCGATATCGTATGGCTCTAGGCATTTGTGCTTCTCGCTCATGTCATATTTTTCGATTGCCTGCACAAAAATGCAAAGTCACTTTTTAAAGTCTTTTTTTCTTCCTCTTTTCCCTTTCTTTCCTGTGTTTTCCATTATCTTTTCTTCGTTTTTTCTTTCAATCTTTTCTTATCTCTCTCCCTCACTTGGTCATTATCTTCTTTCTTTACCCTTCGCTAAAAATTAGGACTGGGTTGGACCGGCTTTTTAAAAATCTGTTCATAAGTAAAGGCGCATGTAACAACACACAAGACGCATGGGGCTTATGACCAGTGTTACGACCAGTGTTATGACCAGTGTTATGACCAGTGTTATGACCAGTGTTATGACCAGTGTTATGACCAGTGTTACGACCAGAAAGGCTGATGCAGACGTCCATTCAACCCAAACCTGGGATTGTGTGTGTTAGATCAAACATCTCGATCTACAATTAAGCAACAAAACAACAGGAAAAAACTGAGCGAGTAGCTGAGGAAGGAAGGAGGGAAGGAGGGAAGGAAGGAAGGAAGGAAGGAAGGAAGGAAGGAAGGAAATTTGTCTTGCTGTGCTCCAGAAGGCGTGGTAGAAACAATGGCTTTGTTAGAAGACCGACCTCCTTGTCTGTAGACATTCCGAACAGCGGCGTCTTGACATCTCCAGGCTGAATGCAAGTGACACGCACCCCCTTGTCCGCTAACTCTCCCCTCATTGCCTGCGACAGGCCTTCCACAAAGAACTTGGTACCAGAGTAGACAGCAAGGCCGGGAAACCCCTGCAGTACAGGAGACACAGAGTGAGCAGACACTGGGCCCCTCAAACGATTTTAGCTATAATCAGGTGATGTAGAGGGTCAAGTATAGTCGGGTAATACACAATGTCTGATATAGTTAGGTAATAGACGATGTCTGATATAGTCGGGTAATACACAATGTCTGATATAGTTAGGTAATAGACAATGTCTGATATAGTCGGGTAATACACAATGTCTGATATAGTTAGGTAATAGACAATGTCTGATATAGTCGGGTAATACACAATGTCTGATATAGTTAGGTAATAGACAATGTCTGATATAGTCGGGTAATACACAATGTCTGATGCAGTTGGGTAGTATACAATGTCTGATATAGTTAGGTAATATACAATGTCTGATATTGTCGGGCAATACACAGTGTCTGATGAGGTCGGGTAATATACAATGTCTGATATAGTTGAGAGTAATATACAATGTCTGACAAGAATGTGAAGATCTGTTGGAACAGCGTGTTGGCCCTCATTCATTGGGTGGATTGAGAAGGCGAAATTTGTTGTAAATATTGTATTTCCTATTCTTTTTCTGGTTTTCAGTAATGAGCAATGAACTTTTTTGTGCGCTCAGATAAAGAACAGCAGGTAAATGAAGAACTGTCCTTAAAAGAAATATGGTTGTGGGGGAGGGGGATAGAGAAACGCAGAAGAAAAACGAATGAGAGAAGGGAGAGAGGGAAAAGTTAGGGAAGGAGGAATCAGAAGGGATTTGAGTGACGTTTACCTTACGAGCTGCATCGGACGTGATGTTTATGATGTGTCCATTCTCTCTCTTAACCATACCTTCTAGCACCGCAGCTATACAGTTTGTGACGCCCTGCCGACAGCGAATGTAAGCACGAACCCATGCACACACGCACCCGCGCACGCACACACATACACAGATGTAAAAATACAACCCCCTTTGCCCTTGTTGTTGATACAACTATTTGGTACTGATAGAAATTGCAACTGTTAGTGTGATTAGCCACAACATCAACATATGCAGAGTTATATTAATACTACAGGTATAGCCTAGGAGAATGTAGGGAACTGGCAGCCACGACAAGGGTCATCAGGAAACATCACGGAAGGCAAAGGGTCAGAACCTGACCTTGCAGTTGACGTCAATCATGTGATCCCATTCGTCCTGATGGACGTTCTTCATACACGTGTAGTACATGACCCCTGCACTGTTCACCAGAAGGTCAACGGGACCCAGCGCCATCTCTGTCTGCTGTACAAGTTCTTGCACCTGTACAACACGACAAAAAATCACCCTATATATTACAAAATAGAACCACACGCTCAATACTTTGTATGACTAAAGGATTTTTTTTGTACGGTCCGGGCCTTAAAGTCGTCAACGTCTCACTGCTATACGTGGGTTCCACTCAAGTGGTCAATCCACCCCCGTCTCCGTCTTTGAGCCATTTAAGTACCTGTCCGAAAGTATTCTGTATTGTTTCATGGAGTATAGCACCCATACTCCACGAAACGATAGAGCCTACTTTCAAAAAAGGTTCCGTTTCCAAATCATATGTACGCTGTTTCCTGAAATCGTCGGCGTTGTCAGGTGACGTTCTTGCCACCCTATGATCAACATGGGAGAACGATGTAGTTTATTTTTCTTTTTTAACTATTGAAACTGTTTGTTAAGACACTCAAAGTTCCAGACGATTACACAGAACCCACCCCCTCCCCCCGTCAGGTCAAGTTCCCAGATTCTGATTCGCCATGCCGTTTTATTTAGCAACGACCTGGCTGTCGTGTGCAGCTACTAATGGCCGACTCTGCCCTGCACATCGCTCTGACGGGGTTGATGCCCTTACGTTCTTCCGGTTCAGAACGTCCGTCTTTACAGAGATGGCCACGCCTCCTTCGTCAGAAATTCGCTGCTCCAGCTCTCGCAGCTTCTCCTCTCTCCTTGCTGCCATGGCAACGCGGGCACCAGCAGACGCCAAAGCCAGGGCGATGGCAGCACCGATGCCGCTGGAGGCGCCAGTCACTATGGCAACGCGGTCAGAAAGAGGCTTGCTCACTGCAACACACGCAAGGAGGCTGTAGAACACACATGACTAATATTCTATCCGCCCCCACCACCCCCAGCAGTTCGTAAATGTTTCCAAGACATTGAATACAGCTTTTTCGCTGAGTTAATTTTTAAAAAAAAAATCAAATACTCGTGGGTAACAAAAATACTAACAGTATGCTGCCACAGATCTGCGATGAGGTTGTTCCATACATTACCCACTCAGTTCCCCCAACCCCTGATCAGAAGGACCTCCCCCACATAGAGAAAGTGTTACTTTTGGAGCGTTTCAGTTAGACGCAACCATCACGCAAAGAGATTTCTGACTGGCTGTACACGTCGCCATGCTGGCGACAAAATAGATCTGCGAACGATCTGAAGCGACCTTTATAGAAAAACGTATGATAATGATCGTTGCGTCTGCAGGAGACGCTCGCGAAAGTGTTAATTTTGCCACGTGTGAGGAGCCCTTTCGTGAACTGGTCTCCCCTCCTTGTGTTCGCTTACGAACCCTGCCCGGTAGTGAAAAAACGAAAGAATGCAGCTCGTGAAAGGTGTTGATTAAATGTAAATTCAGTCGGTGGGGACTCAAGACATTCCTTTGTAGAATAATCGTATTTTTCTGACCTTTGAAAGCCTGCGATCTCTCTGTGTGAGCTCCTTTCTTTTTCGGCAGCCATTTCTTTGCGAACTTTCGAACTGAGGATGTGTCAGTAGTCTCCCCTCAATACAGTGCTTGCCTGCAGATTACATTTCGCCTAGGCGGAAGGTACGGAATATTTTACAACTTTGATTTTTTCTTTTGGAGGGGTCCCATAGTAAAGTACAATCAGTCGCAGTCTGCGATGCATTTATTAATTTCCGGTGTAGGGATTTTTTTAGACGCCTCCGCTCTCAACGCAGGGAGACGTCTGGACGCTAGACGATGGGATGATTGAAGCAGAGGCCAGTATAGGTATGCCAATGGTATTGCCAGCAAACTCCCTTCATATTGTAAAGAAAGCTTAAAGCAACTTGAAGGAGGCGAACCCACGTTAACAAACGTATAGGCATGGCCGAACGTGCTGCATGTGGACTAAAGCTGATGTAAGATTTTTCCAGGTAGAAATTAATGACACTCATTGCGTGCTTTAAGATCGAAGAACAGTGTCGAGTGTTATTAAGGCTGACCTTCAGATTTTCCAAGAAACTGACACACTGATAATTCCTATTGAAGTAGTGCAACACTGAGCAGTGGGGAATTCTGGGTACATTTGCTTGAGTGATAAATCTGTGTGGTGAACTATTTGCAAGTGATACTAGCGAGTGAGTGAGAGACCGAAAGAGTGCAAAGGGTTAGTAACAAACAGGGCTGGGAGTCCTTTGCTGTTACATCGGTGTTGTCTTTGTCCTGCATGGGGTCCATTTCAAAGTGAAAGAAACCCAAGTATCCCCGCTTTCATGGTGGATAAATGCAAATATAGTACTATACTATACAATTAGCTTTACTCTACCAAAAATACGTTTGGTGTAAATTCATTTATTACTCAGGTCCAAACAGACTCTAGGAAGATGAGCAGAATTAGACATCGAACGAAGGAGCCAACGGCACGGCTGTTTGGATTCACTCCGGTGTGTGTGTGAGGGGGGAGGGGGAACTATCCTCAGTGCAAGTGTTACTTTTCTTATATTGCTCTGCTGCTGTCGCTCACAACAGCGCCTACCTGGCTATCAATTCGCTTGAAGAACAAGGCGCTCATACGGCCGCGCGTCGCTGTAGCTCAGCTCCTGTGAATATACGTGCTAATCCACTCTTCGCTGGTGAGCTAGCAGCAGAAGCTTTTAGCTTTCACTGGGGAAACTATGGCTGACCCGCACGTGGCAGTGCTTGAAGTGAGGGGTGGGAAGGGCGGAATAACCTTGCAAAGTCTGCAACCCAGTGGCAGACCTCGAGCAGAGTAGCCTATTTCCGCTCGCTGGCTTGTCAGGGCCTCGCGAGGTGAGCTAGAAGGGCAGTATTTATGGGCTAGGTTCGGAAAGGTTTCAATGTTGCCACGTGTGAGCCAGCACTCACGACACTGCCTTGCGTCGTTCTCGTCCCACCCGTCCATAAAACTCGCTCGGCGACCAAGGAGCGCCAGTGCTCCGGAGGCAGCCAATGTTAGGCAGGGCGAGTCCACTGTTATCAGTTGTAAACAAGCTAAATTAATATTCCACGTGACATGCGGGTTGATATTACTTATCCCCGCCACAGGTCACTTGCAGAGGTCACGGCCATCGCTGCTGCTTGCCTTCAGCAGCCATTTCCACGAATGTTCTAGAAAAGGCCTCCCTCCTCCCCTCCACTTTATGTTTGTTTACCTGTGCTACGGCGTTGTCTTGGCATGATGTTTCTCGCTGATAGTTTCCTAAAGTACGTCTGAAGCATCCGGGCATCTGTGTAAGGATACTCTAGTCTCAGCTCTGCAATGATCGACTTGAAGTTGTCATTCTTGAAGGTGCTTAACTCCGACAGGAATTTGTCGTCCCTAACGACAATAATAATGTTTAAGGCATATTTTTAGCGCTGAAACTGCATCGACATATTGTCCTGTCAAAAACTCAAGAACACGTTCTCTTAAAGTTTTGTCATTAAAACAGCTAAGTTGAACTCGCATCACGTCAGTACCAAGAATCCTATATAACGTGTGTATAAATATAGTTCGAAGTTTCCAGTACCAGTAACACAGGTACTAAGAGTCGCCAGGCGCAAATAATTCTTATGCACACCCAAGAGTTGCTCTTCTTTTTGTAATGACATATTACTTCAAAAAATGCAATTCCTGTTGGACACTGTCGTAAATGGACATCAGCTGCCGCCACTTAACTGACTCTGCTGACAGTGTGTCAGCCACCGGACGAAACAACAACAACAACAACAACAACAACAACAACAACAACAACAAAACGACGACGACGTTTTGTGGCTTTAAAAGACAGTCCTAACCTCTGACAGGCCTTCACCATCTGGAGCGTATGAATAATCTTTAAATAACTATCACCTAAATTTACCTGACATAGGACTCCAGAATCCTTGTCAGCTCTGGCCGAATGCTGCAGTCTATGTTTTTCTCCGAATCGGACAGGTTAACCAAGATCCTGTGTAAATAAAGCGTGCGATAATTTGCATCATAATTAGCTGGTTCTTGAGGGCTAGAGGACAGGATACGAGACGAAACTTCAAGGAACTATTTTTGTCTGTCATGTAGCCGACTCACCTTTTTCTCCACTCCTTAAATGGAATCAAAGACAAATGATATCCGTTTGCATTCATCCATTTGAAAATCCACCTGGGAAAACAGACAATAGCGAGCAGTTTTAACTAAATATCATGCATTTCTCTTCAGGGCTAATAATCACAGAAATGTCAAATGAAATGAAATAAAATCAAATAAAATGAGGAATTAGAAAAGTGGAAATACCGCCTCTGTCTCTTTTCAGTGTCTTTACTCTGAAAAGCGATCATACCGGTGTGTCTTTTGATGCATCAGAGATGCTACCTCACAACAGCTATTTCATATGCACGGCCAACATCAACGTTCAAAATGAAGGTGCTACTGTTTCTGAAAACGGTGTTCTGAGATCAACAGAAAGTACGCCAACAGCGGCTTACTGGAAGCTGCGGTGCTACAAGGGATGCCGCACGGCAAGAAAATGTCCGCGGCCGTGTGACCTCTCCTGCAGCCTTTACCTGCGTACCTGGCGGGCAGTGGCTTGTCGTTGACGACGTGAAACGTCTTGCCGAGGGCCGAATCCGGGTGCTGGACGAGGCGAACGATGACAGAGGCGACGAAGTCCACGGGGGTCATTTCCACCTGCCAGTCCACATCTGGAGCGATGCCGTACTTGGCGCTGGCCGACAGCAGCAGCAGCGTGAAGTCCTGCCTGTTCCACGCCGCGTTGACGCGGTCACCGCTTAGGTTGCCTGGGTCAAGGACACCGTCCGAAATTAACCTCATGACATCATCAACATCAGGAAAGGGGAGAAGGGTAGACATGTCTCTTATACCAAGGGGAAACATACGTATACAAAGCGACAGTTAACATAAAGTTTAGGCCACGAGTACTGTTAAAAAACCAGTATATAGGTATTTGTATGTATTGTCCATCATGAATAAGAATGACGGGAAGATTTCCACCGACCTGAGGCAAGCAGGCAAACTACCTTTTATCCCGCTTACCTTGTCCCCGCAGACTTGTAATTTATACTTGAACTTAGGCATGAAAACAGAACTCCCACCTGATACCAAACCCTACCCTACCCCCACCAAAAACAAAATCGTAAGCTAATATTTATCGAACCTGCGACATAACTGTGAAGCCCGATGTCTTTACTACTCAGCTATCGATTACCACGAATTGGTTGCTTCACTTAAATATAAGAAGTGGCATTGTGCGCAGGTCATGGGCTGACCTATAGTTCTGGTACTGTGGTTAGCAACCAGCAACCAGCAACCAGCAAGCGCATGCGCTGCGCCCTTGATAACCACTCATGCATGTCCCAAGTCAGTGGGAATTGCAAAATCGCTAGCGGGTGGCTAATAGCGAAGCAACTTTTGCTAAAAAATATTAGCCCCCCCCCCCACAAAAAGGGAACTCTTTGGCATCGTGAAAAATACACGAAGACGAGGTGTCACTGTAGGTGGAGGACGGGATGCGGAGCGTAGCATGGAACAGCAAGAAAGAGATATACATGCACGGGTGCGCCACGCAAGCGTACCCAATCTGTAGATGGTGACCGGCAAGCCCCTCTGTCCGGCCCTGTGTACCAGCTGCTCGGCCACCCACTTGGACTGGGAATAGCCGTCGGTCAGATATGGCCACTGGTCGCTCACATCCGCGTCCTCTGTGCAGCCCTTCATGTTGTGCGGGAACACTCCGTCCGTACTGCAATGCCAGTGTCCATCCGGCTTTAGTTTACTCATGATTGTACGTACCTCTTTGTCCGAAGTACAATGTGTATCGAACCAGATCAGCATAAGAAGTAATGTTTGAACCGTTACAAAATTCCCTTTTTATATTTCATTTTATTCTATTTTATTTGAAAAGCATGTGGTCTTAATTTATGAGTTTGTAATAAATACACTTCAGCGAATCTTGCTTTTACGAGAAAGGAAAGGAAAAATAAATACCTTATGTAATGGATGGGTTTGATTTTGCCAGTTGATGAAAATAAGATTATATTCTCTGTCCCTAGCACATTTGGTCCGTGCAAGGCCTGAAAGAAAGCGAAATTCGAGATCAGATACAAAACATCAGTCCAGGAAAAACAGCTTAAAGTTAACAACAAAGAGAACTTAGCCAAGCGAGACTTAGACAAGACGTCAACGCTTCGGGGCATGACCCCTTCTTCAGGACGACACAAACAGATAACAGCAACTTTAAAGTTTTTTCCTCAAAATGAAACTTGATACGTTAATTTAAAGAAAACCACAGACTTCCTTCCTGTCAGATCGACAATCAGTACTCGTTCTAAGGTCTCGGGTTCAAGTAGGTGGGAGAGTGCGTGAGAAGCGAGGGTTGCTCCATTTATAATGTTCTTCCCAAGACCTTGTCGGATTGCCGCCTCACAAAGACTAATACCGTAATTTAAAAAATAACGAGGGGCCGAGAACATCCGCTTACACTGTAGGGGTACGCCAGGTTGACGTGTGCTGCAGCGTGGACAATGAAGTCGGTTTCCGTGGCCAGGTAGTTGTAATCGTCTTCGCTGAGACCCAGCTTCATCAGCGCCACATTTCCTGCGCAACATCCAACGAAATTAGGCAAGGCAAAGTCATGTGACTTTACGTATCAACCGTTAATGTTCATTTTACTTCTGCATTTACTCAATCCGCCCTTTGTTATTCCCTCCCCTTTTCTGTTTCCTTTTAGCTTTCATTTTTCCCAGAGTCCCCTCTTCCACATCCTGTGCATATCTTCACGTGGGAGTTATTCTGGTCCACAGATAAGCATCTTGTCTTATTTGTTAGTGTTGTGTTTACCGTCTTGGTGAAGGGGTAGTGCCCTGCAACATCAGCTTTGTCCGTTAGTATTTAGCTTGGCTCAGTTCCCCCGTTGCCACAACGCAAACTTTACGTTTCTTCAATTTCCGTAAACCTCTTTCTCCATTTCAAACAGCCCCGCCATCACCACAATAAATAGTTAATTCAGATCATGCCCACCCCGCAGCGAAAAAATTCTAGGAACGTTCTGGGGCAATACAGTCTAGTGACGTTCCGAGATTTACCTTTCATGGCGATAACTTTTTTGTTGAGAAGCCCCTCCAGACTGGATTGCTCATCGGTGGCACGCTTGCTGTCATTGGCTAAAATTCCGTACTTGCGCAGCGTGTCTCGGATTCTGTTCATCAGGTCCTCGCTGGGCAGTTCGCGCACCAGGCAGTACACCAACAGCTGCAGGGCAGAGGTTAGCAGGTCATGGATGGTGTGAAGGTCTACATTTTGTTCTTTACCGTCGAACTCAGTAACCAAAGATTGTTGTAAGCATGAAGGAAGGAAAAAGCAAAGAAGAAAGACAGCGGACGAGGAAGGGAGAGAAGGAAGGGGGCTGCAGGATGATTTGCTTTATTAACTTCAAGTCAGGGACAATGGATACCTAAATCCCATGACGAGAATGGAAGGAAACAAAGAAAACTACAGCAAGCAAAAACGAACGTTTAAGTAAATAAGCAGAAATTATGAAAGATAGAAAAATAACGTAAATCAACCGAATAACTTAGAATGGAAATAATGAGGCTCTGGATGGTGGGGGGGGGGAGGAGGGGGAGAATAAGAGTAGAGTTAGTAAGTGATGTAACAAAATAATTCTATGTGGCGCCATAGAGTGGGTGATTACGAACTGAAGAGTGATCAGACTGAAGACTAGCGGTGCCTGATAGAGGAACTGTAGTGAAGAGAATTAAAGACCCTAATTTTGAGAAGCTAATTTCAAATGTTAAAACAGAATTCCTGAGCAGGAGACAGGTATTCGAGTAGTGTTGGCGGATTTCCAGCCCGTCAGCAGGCCATGAACTCGACTGTAGACAGAACTCCTATAGCGAGAGTAGGGTCTATGGTAAGAGTGCGCAGCACTTTTAATGCTGACGGGTTTCCTGCGTGCTGGCAATCAAGGACGCCCTATGAGGTCACAGGAGGTCAGATACAAGAGTTCACCCAAGTACTGTCGCCACAGGACATGACAGCATTTGTGATGAAGGAAGGGTCGGCCAGCGGCCACAGTCAGCAAATGTGGTTTCACCCAAACATCTTTGCCGCCAGTGTGACAGCATTTGTTAGGAATGAGACGACAGTCCGGCGATCACCTGCAAGAGACGGGACGGAGGGAGAGGGAGGGGGAGGGTGCATCTGCTGACACGGGATCTAGAGGATGTTACAGGGGGGAACTATAAGCACAGATTACTCGACTGATCAACCAGAGGGAGAGAAAGTTAATTACCCTGTCAAGCGAACGAGAGGATGGGACTTTTGGAGGCATAACCAGAGAAATGGTCATACTTCCGTCGCTCGAATGTGCTCCTTGACGGAACAGACATCGGTCCTGGAGGCTGGCAGTTATAGCCGGCGAGACGGAAGAACGTTCCACTGAGCACTGGGTGGACGACAGACCGTATGAGTGCTACTGTCTGTTACAAATCCGAGAGTCACTTCAAGACGGCCAGGTACAGGGTAACATACTTTCAGCTGCAGGCAGGAGAGTGTGTGCAAGTGGCCACGAGAATCATGTTCTACCCAAGACAAAAAGTTTGGAAATCTGTCTGCCAGAGGAAAACCAGACACAGCGTCGCGAGGGGCTAGAAACACGAGACTTTCGTCAACGGACAGGGGAAATTAGGGAAAGTCTGAGGGGAGTTTAGAAATACTGGACTATCTGCATTTCCCTTATAGTTTAAGCAGCCAAACCTCTCGCCGTGTTTAGCAGTGTAATAAACGTTGAGAAAATCACACATCGCTGTAGTTGTCAGTGTGGAGGTGTGTAACAGGAGAGTGGCGCGCAAAAGTGTGTAGCGACGGATGTGTTACAATTAGGTGCATGCAATGAGAACATGAAGGTACAGGTAAAGTAATGAAGTAATGAAGCAAGACAGTTAGGAAGTCAAAGTAAAGAAGAAAGAGGAAAGTAAGTAAATACGAGAACAGCAAGAAAGTTTGATACAAAAGAATGACAACAAGGTGGGAGCAGAACTGATGAAAAGCACGATTTTTCTCCGCTCCTCTCTGGCCGTGTCACGAACCCGCACGCACACAGGTAGCGAGCTCGAGCACACGTACGACGCATGCGCACACAAACAGCAGCATAAAACAAATGCTCTTCGGTGTCTGAATATAACTAAGGACCAGCCAACACTCGGCCGACAGGTGCAAACAATGCATCACCAGCATCAGAGCATCCGGTTTAAACAGACATGAAGCGATTCAGCAGTGCAGATAAACGTCAGTTACGATATCAATAGCAGATGTCTGTTCTGTCTGATTCCCTCTTCTTGCTTACGAACTATTGCTTCATCTCCTTTCCACATAATCTGGTTCGTGCAAAAACTTACAGAAACGACAGCAGCAGTCGCAGGAACGACAACACGGAAAATAAATTTAAAGTATGAAGCGCAAACCTCCGAGTTTAGCAACATCTCTTTCAGCAGAAAAGCTCCCAGAAAGCCCGTGGCGCCAGTGAGCAGCACTCTGCCCTTGCTGAAGTGATGTCGATGCAGAAACGTTCTCCAGAACGCCCGCAGTTGAATGTCCAACCTTTAGAAAAAATGCAAAAAAGAAACACGTGACTGATGCTTGGGATAAAATAAGTGACAACAAGGAAAAACTTAACCAAAATGTTTTTATTTGTTGTCACCCAAATAAAGCAGTCCATCGGTTTAAGTCTCATAGCTTATTTTTAAATTAATTTACTTTCCCCCTGAGGACAACCTCATTAGTTCTGACGTGTTTCTATGTACCTGTGAACACGCTTATGTCCACATATAGACGAAATTATGTATACAATGCTTACGGAGGACGGCAGTACAGAATTACTATGATCAGAGATAACAATCAGAAGAAAGGAACGAAGAACGCGTATTACAAATGAAGGAAATACGGAATAAAACAGGCAGACGAGAGAGAGAGAGAGAGAAACAGAGTGACTGAACAATTAGCACATTACTCCATCATCGCCTGGTCATGCTTGTCGACCTCCGCTGACAGGTCAAGGTCTTGTCCAATGCTGGTGACCTGCTTGGAGCTGTCGTGTCCGTTGTTCTGCATGACCTCAATGTACTGGCTCAGGAGGCTGACGGTCGGGTATGTGAACAGCTCACGCACTGGCATGCTGACGCCGAACTTCTCTTTGACCCGTCGCTGGAGCTCGGTGGCCAGAAGCGAATGGCTAGACAGGGGACAGCACCGGGAGGGTGAGGGAGGTAGGTCATGAAAGGTCAAATGTCATTTTAAGGCAGCAACGATCATATGAAAGGTCAGCGTTTACTAGTGAAAGGAAAGCAGAAAGAAAGACAGAAAGAAAGACAGGAAGACAGAAAGACAGAAAGAAAGAAATGTAGTAACTGAAATTACACAAAATTAAACAATCAACAAATACGAAGGAAGAAAGAAAAAACCCAAGGAAGAACAGAGGGAAGTGGAATCAAGACAATCCAGACAGGCAGTGCCACCCGGGACAGCACCGTACCCGCCCATGTCGAAGAAGCTCTCGTGGACGTCAATGTCCTGCATCCTGAGAATCTCCCGCCAGATGGCAGCCACCTGTTCCTCCATGGCTGTGCTGGGCCTACCCTCCGCCTGCACGTCCTCCGAGTGGTTGCGATCAAAGGGCGGCAGTGACTTTTTGTCCAGCTTGCCCGTCGTGGACACGATGGGGATGCTGTTCCATTACAGATGAAGACGGTACGAGAGGTCAGAGGGAGAAAAAGAGCAAAGAGGAGGAAGGGTAGGGGAAGAGAAGCGAAGGGAAGGATAGTTTCTGTGCACAAAATACTTCGGCCAGTAAATGATATCCTTGAAGCATATCCCGCATAGGTAGGGCATACCCACTCACGCACGCACACAGACTTGTTCATTCACCCAGGCTCTCCATTTCCCTCTCACCAGTACAAGAGTGAACACAAAGTACGTGGAAATCATGTAGCAGATACTGTTTTCTCGTTTACCCACACTCTACGCTTCCCTCTCGACTTTAGGAACACAACCTAGGTAGGAATCACATAGCACGCGAACGTGTTCTCCTCCACCCACACTGTGTGGTTTTCTCTCACCTCTGGAGGAATACGAAGTATGCGGGGATCATGTAGAAGGGTAGGCGCCTCTTCAGCTCTCCGCGAATCTCCTTCTTAGTTGTCTTCTCCTTCTTGACGATGTAAGCCACAAGGAACTTATCTTCCCCCTCCTCCCCCGACACCAGCACAGTGCAGGCGTGCACCATGGGTAAGGCCAGCAGGGCCGCTTCTACTGCCTGGGAAGATAGAACGGAAGATGCACATGCAGTAGATCTCTAGACGATTTCCCCATCACGTGACAAATCTGGTTCAGATAAATTTAGGGGACAGTGATGGGCTGTTTGCAGTTCCTGCCTTTCCTCTCACACCCATTTCCCACCCCAGACTGAGGGACCCCAGGAACTTGCCGAAAGCTGAGGCGTAACAAAGAATGTCGCGCTTTTCTTCTAACCGGTTTGCTCTCAGATGCATCTCTGTTAACGTCAGCTTAATCAAGCTCATCTGGACTTCTTGGTCTGTGGTAAACTTACCGCAGAAGAGTGAAAATTTACCCTCACGCGGAGTACAGTCAAACTCAAATTCCCTACAGATCTGTTAAGCAGTTCTGATGAAAATAACTCGCAATGTCTAAAGGTTGAAAGATTCCCCGCCCCTCCACAAATGGACACGTTTAACTCATTATAAAACATCATCCATGCCTAATCCCTCATTCACTCAGGATATACAAACCATCGAATGTCGAAATTTCCTACAGCAAAGCAGAGCCCCCTCCCCAAAAAATGTGATGTCATTTAGTACAAAACTCGCCACCAACCACTCCATACGTTATGACGCTATGACAGTGAAACTTTGGGACCTGATATATAAGTTTTAACAATGTTGAACGAAGGCAAGTCGCTAAACGATTGCATTCTGAAAACCCCTCCAACGCCCATCTTTGCTTCAGACCTATAACGCATATTCTTCTACTGGATGCCACACCGCATCTACACATCAGTGTGATCTCACCTGTGTATCAGGTATCCTTAACACTTACCTGTACTTCTATGGAGTACCCTCTGATCTTGACCATGGTGTCGCACCGGCCGCAGATCTCCAGCGACCCGTCCGACAGCATGTAGCCCCAGTCGCCTGTCCGATACAGTCGATCACCATAGGACGCCGGTATCCCATCAGGGCGAGGGATAAATCGCTGGGCCTGCTGCTCGGGGCGGTTAATGTAACCCCGGGCGAGTGTTGGCCCTCCTACATAGATCTGGAGGCGAGGAGGTATCACGTCTAACATTAGTCTTACGCACACACACACACAGAGAAAGAGAGAGAGAGAGAGAGAGAGAGAGAGAGAGAGAGAGAGAGAGAAAGAAGACAGATTGTATCAGTAATAAAGATCAACCGCATGAACTTACAGTAAAACCCTAAACAAGCTGAAAAACCATGTAATAACGTACACAATTTCGAAAACATTCCACGACTAATGACTCTGCTTACAATCTACATTTATATTCTAAAAAACTGCATCTATATTTTACAATTTGTTTTCACAGCTGTTGTAATGAAAATGATTGTATCCCTCATTCTTTTATGGCTTCGCTACGTTTGACAATTCTTTGTGCAAAATCCAATGTCTTGTCACTGTTTCTCTAAAAGGACTATCTGACTGCTTTCACTTTCTCCATTTAGCATCCTCACGCAACAGACAGTGCGGAACCTCTGTTTGCCTTTTTTCTTCCGCGTATCGTCTGTTTTTTGTTGTTGTTTTTTTTTTGCTTTTGCACGTCTCATCATCTCATCTGTCCCGTAGCTTTGGAGACCTTTTTGCAGCACTGACGACTTGGCAACCAGCTTTCTCCATTTCTTTCTATCCTCTGCCTGTCTCTGGGCTTCTGCAAACTGTAGGTCAGTCAATTCTTGGATGTTTTCCATCGCTTCTTTTGTCTGCCTCTTCTTCTTCCTCCCTGTACTGTACCGTGCAGAATGGTTTGTGAAAGTCCTGGTGTCCTCGAAGTGTGTCCGTACCATTTCAGTGTACGGTTTTTCATAGTAGTCATCAGGCCTTCATGGCTTGCTGTATCCTCTTTCGTACTTCCTTATTGGTGATGTGGTCTTTGCATGAGACATGAAGAGCTTTTCTGAAGCATCTCATTTCAGTGGCTTGAATCATTTTCTGGAGATCGGCTGTCAGGGCCCATGTCTCACAGACACAGAAGACGGAGGTGACAGGCGCGTGCAGCAGCCTGGTCTTGGACCAATGGATGATGTTGCCATTCCAGGTGGGTTTCAGTTTTGCAAGTACTGCAGTTGTCTGTGCTATTCTGGCAAGTACTTCTGGCCTTAACCTTTCACCTCCTGTCTGCCAGATCTTGTTGCACGTTGGTGTGAGGACGTCCACCACTGTTTCTCCTCCGGCTTGGACCAGTTCTGCTGGGATGTTGTCTGCGCCAACAAACTTTCCCTTTTTAGTGATTTGACTGCTGCTTCAATTTTCTCGCGAGGTATGGAGTAATCATCTTGGCTGGTTTGTTCTGGAACCCTGACTACACCTGTAAGTCTGTGGTTGTACGGTTCCGTACAGTACTCCGTCCATCTAGTTTCCATTTTTTTCTGAGACATTTCCTACCAATTTGAGCACAGCGACATAAAAGTCGCAACTATTCACACCTTGAGCATCGCTGTCAAGGCTGAAATGAACCAACACATGCGAATCTTGCTTTCTGTCGAAATCCTTTCTCCTTCGGCACACTTTAAATCCTTGCAACTCCACGTCCTATTTTAAGTCACCTTAGCAGTCAGGCAGTAGATTCAAAATGTCACCAACCCAAAGGCGTCTTCAGAAAGACAGCATGGAAATTGTGTAAGTCTGTGGGCGTAAACTTCTTGTCGCTGCTGCGTGCAGCCTTGAGGGCGATCAGGGCGCACGCGACACTCGCGAAGAAATCGTTCATATGCCTGGTTAGCGTTAATTAAACACAAAAAGCCTCCAATAATCTTGCATCGTCTATTGCAGCATTTGACGCTTGGTTTTAACAGTACACGTTTCATAAGCATACAAACATACACATATGCATAGTCACCCGTGTGCACATCCGACATATGCCCACAGAAGGGCTGAACAGGCCAGAGAAAAAAAATAGAGGAGATGAAGGTACAGGGATGGAAAACAAATGCGACACAGAAGAATCAAAATAGATGTATAGAACAACCGTCGTAGAAAGTAGAATCACGCATTATTATAGCAGATGGCAGGAGATTTGAGTAGGTTTTAATTTATGCAGAAGCCACACATAACTTACCTCTCCTGATACTCCAACTGGCAGCGGTTTTCCTTCGTCGCCGAGAATAGCGATATGCACCCCGGGTAGAACTTTACCGGCCGGCGAGAACTTGCGCGTCATCATAGACTCCTGTGGGTGTAGATCAATACTGCTAATTACTACTGCTCGTTACTGGAGAAAACACAAGCGACAGAAGTTATTTCTGGCAATGATGGCTTTTACAGGACTTTTTCTGTCGGTGAATTGATCTTGAATCTGGCATGTGAAAAGTGGCCGTTTGCACATGCCCGCACATGTGTCTTCTGTGTGCGTGCGTATGAGCATGCGTGCATCGTGCACGCACGTGCACGTAAACAGAGTGTACATTTGTAACGGAGTTAGATTACCTAAGGTTAACACTGGTCGAATCAGAAAACTGAAGCTATATTTTAGCAACAATTTAAAAAAAAAAGTGCAAACACTTGTCAAATACAGCGGAGGTCTATACTGAACACAAATTCCTTAGCAATGCTTGCAAACACTTGTCAAACACAGCGTAGGTCTATAGTGAGCATAACTTCCTTAGCAATGCATGCAAACTTTCGTTAGATGGTCTTCCAATTTCCCAGGGTCTTCCTGCGTTCAGTTACATTGCTCCATCTCACCTTGTTTTTGTAGTAATAGTCAGTTAGGTCCACGAAAGCCACATCGTGACATTCAGAAATGCTGTAAAGGTTCATGAAGTGCACCCAGGGGAGAGTACTAATGCAGCGTTTCAGCAACGACATCGTCACAACCTCCCCGCAGAACCAGATTTGTCTGCCCACAAATGGTTTCATAATTGAACAGCTTAAACAGCCGTGCATAACATAAGACCCTGTGTAGTATATTCCTTGTGTCATGTGGGAAAGAGCGCATAACAAATTAATATTCTTCATGCCGTTTTGCAAAATATCAGAATTACGATCATTATTACTGTGAAAACTGTTAATATTATCACCAAATTCGTTGCAATAATAATGATGACGACGACAAGGATGATGATAACATCACCAGAAGCCCTCGACAATCTGACCTCATGGATTTGAACGCCTTGGGTAGGTCGAGGTCCGGCGTGTTGAGAAGGGCCTCGAACAGCGAGGGCGTGAAGAGTATGCGCGTGATGGCGTTTGCCTGCAGGTGTTTGCACAGCAACGGTGGGTCGTAAATGACGGAGTTAGGCAGTGGGTACATGGGGATACCTGAAATTGTTGAAAAAATATATCCTTCTTCGTTTGATTGTCTGACTGATAAATGATCGCTTGCCTGGTTTTTTGCTTGCTTGCTTGCATGAGTGAGTGAGTCAGCGAGCGAGCAAGCGAAGGAGCTATCAAGCGTTGTCTTTCCTTTTTTCTTTCTTCTTTCCTTTCTTAACGAACGAACGAACGAACGAACGAACGAACGAACGAACGAACGAACGAACGAACGAACGAACGAACGAACGAACGAACGAACGAACGAACGAACGAACGAATAGTAGGCTGATGAACAAAGTCGTACTTGGTAGCATAATTGTTGGAAAGTCCACGCATGTCTGTAGACTAATTTTCCGTCAGGGGCTTACAAATTTTGTTTCGAGAGGGAACATCGAGGGAATGTGTGCCCTTCGGAGTGGGGAATCAAAAGTATCTTGACCTTTGGAGAAAGAAATTAAAATAACATGTGACATTCGAAGAGGGAAATCGAAATTAACATGTAACCTTTGGGGAAGGAAAATAACAGTAACATGTTACATTGTTACAGAGGGAAACCAGAAGCAGACCTTTGAGAAGGGGCCGCAGCATCTCCCACACAAAGAATATGTTGCAGGCTTCCCGGTCGTCCTCTTTGTAGGGGAACAAGACATGGCGCGCGTGGTACGAAAAGACAGCCCCTCTGTGCTGGCACTGTATGCCTGCAACGAACAGCGTGAATACCTAGTGCAGAACTTGGCCACGTGCTTTCGTCACGAGCCGTAGACTGATTACTGTAAGATCAGTGCCTCACATGCCGACACCGTGTACAGTACAGTAGGTACAACAATGTTTGCTTCCAGAACGCATTTACTCCTTTTTAAACTCTTGGATTGAAAAAAACAAGCTGTACTCTGATCGTTTTCAGAAGACAGAAGAAGGGTCGTATACCTTTTGGTTTTCCGGTGGTTCCGGAAGAGTAGACAACGAACGCCAGGTTGTCAAGGTGAACAGAGGGGGGCACGAACTTTGGCGACGATAGCTTAATCATGGTTTCCTCCCAGCCCTTGTGTAGCACGAGTACTTTGATTTTGTCTGCACACAGCCACAGCGCATTTACTCTCCCCTTGTTTTAACACCCATTTCTTCTGTCAACGATTCATGTGATTTGTAAACGATACTAGGAAAGGAGGGTGGTAAATATGATTTTAATAAAAACCTGAGTAGGCTCTGTAATCTTAAAAAACCCAACCGTCCTATTCACAACAGTCACACCTACCCACTGCACTTTTCAGTTTGGATTCGAACTCCGGCGAAGCGACTACGACGACGGGCAAGGCATCTTCCAGCACGGACTGCAGCATGTGTGACGGATAGGTGGTGTCCAACGGTAAGTACGCGGCGCCTTGTGGACCGATACAACCAACCGTTATTCCACTGACATCTTCCCCCAAACATTACCGTAACGCGTTCACAGCTACCACTAAATTTAAATCAACCTCCACATGGGGAGGACAAAACATCGAAGGTACATCAATACTTCAAATGTTATTGCCATATTGGCGTTGTAACGCCAGTGTTTGAGCAAGGTTTGCATACAAAACGAAAATGAAGAAAAATATTGTAAATGAAAGGAGAAAGAAGAGGAAGAAAAGGAAGAATTTAAGGAAAGGGGACAACTTAAAGGAAAGAATAAACTGGAAGAAAGGAGACACCAAGCAAAAGAAAGAAAGACGGACGGACGGACGGACGGACGGACGGACGGACGGACGGACGGACGGACGGACGGACGGACGGACCGACAGACAGAAAGACACAGGCACACCCTGAACAACATGAACATCTAGCAATTTTATTCCTTATAACGCACAAAACACACACACACACACACACAGGGGAATAAAAGATGATAAACAAAAGAAGACAAAGCGAGAGGGAAGAGAGGGCATGGAGGAGACAGGCAGGAAAGAGACAGGAGTAGGGAGACAGCAGAGAAAAGCCTCCCACCGGCTTTGAGAATAGCGATGTAGGTGATGACGAAGTCCACGGTCTTGTCCATGCAGATGCCCACACACCTGTCCGGCGCCGCGCCCTTCTGCTGCAGGGTGGCGGCAAGCCGGTCGCTCCAGATGTCGAGCTCCCCGAAGGTGACCGTCCGCTCTTCGCACACGCTGACCACAGCCACCCTGTCCGGCGTGGCCATGGCCTGGCGCTGGAACATCTCATGCAGCAGCCCTTCGTTCTCATACTCCATGCTGGGCGGCACGTCCTCTGCGACAGTCACGCAAACACGTGTGGACAAACAGTTCTGATTTCGTTTGAACACGCTGTTCATGCTGACAGAACAGGCAACAGTCCCGCAAACAGGTGTAGACAAACAGTTTTGATTTAGTTTGAACACGCTTTTCATGCTGACAGACTGTGAATGTTCATTTGAAGTGCGTGTACTTTATCGTGATGGTCTGGGATTGCTGGCACATCAAGTTTTATGACTATTTGCGTTTTCGTCCACTGTGACATTCACAAACAGGAAGAAAACCTAGTTTCTATTTCGTAAACCACTTTGGGTGATTGTGTAGATTGTGGGTGCTCATCTAAAAGGCGAAATGTACAGATTTACTTGGTTTCTTATATTATTTTGTACGTTATCTATGCTATAAATCTAGCGAACCTTCTAATCGTTTCACGCCTATTATCGGACAACATTACTAGTGCTTTCTGTCAGCCAATGACAGTTTTGTCAGTTTGACCTAATAAGGCATCTTTTAACGTTGAACTTTAACTAAAAGGTAATGTTTAGTTTTCTTGCTGTCAAGCGGCATCAAAAGGCTTGTCTTCGCCAAGCTCGGGGTTAGTAGTGCCAAAGATTCTATACTGCTACCAAGATGAACGGCTCTCTTGATTCTCTCTGTTAAAGGGAAACTTAACCTTAGAAGTAACCTGTCTTGAATTGATGAATATTGATGTTGTGAGTCTTTTTAACCCTAAATTTCAAGCTACAAAAGAACTGTTCACTTACAACCCAGCTTTTAATGCCGCTCATCAGCCTTACGTGGAAGCCGCCATGTTGCCTTGATGAGTGACGTCAGTAACCCCGGCAGGGAGAAAGCTACTGCAGCCCGCAGCCGACAGCGCTCAAAGCAGCGTCACAGATATTGGGCAGACGTTTTTACAGCTGAGCGCAGCACCGCGCTAACACCATACTACTCGAGCCGGTCAAATACATTTAAACTTTATCAACTCTTTTCTTTTAAAAACAAAATTGTATTGACTTCTTACTAGAGTGCATTAATAAATAGATGAATGGGTGCCTATGTTTTTGCGTGTGGGTACATCTGGCGCGTGCGTGATTGAGCGTGTTATTTGTGTGTTTATTAATCAATAATCATTGAATATATTTATCAATAGATGTATATTCTGTCAGATGAACTACGATTGACATGTGTTCTTTGACATTAATTTTTCTTTTCAATATCCCCTGAGGGTAAAGGAATAAAGAAACTTGACTTGTTAGTGACATCGCTCTCAGCTGTAATCGTCTGCTCTGGGTCATACGAAACCCCGAACAGCCACCAAACTTTGTGGTTTTAGGTCTAAATAACAGGTTTTAAAGGTATATCCAGTATCAGAATGCACTTTCTGAATTATTTGATGCATAATATGTCCAAATTCGATGTTTGTGTACGTACATTTTACAGATTTGTTTTGGTACTGTTACCGTCTGCTCGTCAGCCAGGAACAGCCACCGAAATCCATGGTTTTAGGTCTAAATAAAAGGTTTTAAAGGTATATCCAGCATCAGAATGCACTTTCTGAATTATTTGATGCATAATATGTCCAAATATGCTGAATATACCTTTAAAACCTCTTATTTAGACTTAAAACCATGGATTTCGGTGGCTGTTCCTGGCTGTTCGGTATTTCGTATACACGGCAGTACCGACACAAACCTGTAAAATGTACGTACACAAACATCGAATTTGGACATATTATGCATCAAATAATTCAGAAAGTGCATTCTGATGCTGGATATACCTTTAAAACCTTTTATTTAGACCTAAAACCATAAATTTTGGTGGCTGTTCGGGGTTTCGTATGACCGGTCTGTTCTCACTCTCTGGCTCAGCTTCCGTCCGGTCTTGCCTTACTACAATGCCTTTTTCACTGGCACACTTTGTATTGATAATTGTCGGAATGGCTCCTTTCTTTAACTTTTTCTTAAAAGTCTTGAAGCCAAGCGAAGCAGCCACATCATTTTTGTTGGTGCCTTGAAAGCACTCCCTCGTAAAATGGTCTTCGCACACGAAGTGCCATTTTAATTTATACTCTTTCGCATGACGAGGCAACTTGGCGTTCTTTAAATTTTCAAGCCACTTTTTACAAAGTGCATAGCAATCTTTTGATTTTGCTGGATTTGGAATCCCAAAAAAGCTTTTGTGGCTTCCGTCTACATTAAACGATTTGCACTGTTCGTTGAAACAGCCGAACGCACTGTGGCATGTTGAAGAATGCTTCTGGAGAACTGACGTCACCAGACCAGACGACAGCAGCGATATTTTGCTTTCATTCGCGAAAGAGTACCACAACATGGCGACGTCCGTGTGCCATTATTTATCTATATTAAAACGTGAATTGTATGGAAATAGTACCGATGCAGCTTGAAATTTATGGTTGACAAGACTCACAATATCAATATCTATGAATTCATCTCAAATTGCGTCTAGGGTTAAGTTTCCCTTTAAAATAGTCTATTAGGGGAAATCACTGCACGGTTTGTGGCCCCATGCTGGGTAACTCTTGCTGGGCATGTTGCCGTTCTTATACAGGCAGATAAATTTGTATAAGAAAGACAACTCCTGTGCAGGAAGAGTTATCCCGCATGACAAAGGGGACGATGCCCACAAATCCCACAACCTGTTGTTAAAGAAGTTGTCCATCTTAGTAAGTACCCTATTAAATTTTCGGCGGTACTGACTGAACTAACAATGTAAATATGCTGCTGTAGGTGCAATTGTACAGTATGTCTAAGATAACCGAAATCTTATAAAACATTATTCTTAATCTCTTTTCGCATCCACAGGTGTGGAAACAGCTGTTCTGTGCGCATTTTCAGTTTAAATTAGAAACATATTCCAGACCACACGCTACAATTTCATGAAAATTTACTCAACAGATTTATCGTACCCTCTGAAAAATCACTCGTGCCAGGAAACAAACAGCCCCAAAACGCTCAAATAGACCAAACAGTAAAAATCCGAACGCCTTACAACTAACGACAAACTCTTGCAAACGACATGGGCACAGATTTCTACTGACACGATGACGAAGCACGAATGGAAGTAACATTATTTTAACGGAGAAAGAGAAACTTTGAAGGCACGGCCACAGTAAAATGTCATACCGAACAATTTTAATACAGATGCCTGTTATACAAATAAGTCCAATAACTGGGAGTCCGCTAGCGCCAATTAAAATTACACCCGACAAAGGTGGGCTATAGGCCAGCCAAGAACGCTCAGGCTATTCACGACCATTATTTTTAATGACACTGTAAGCAATTTCAAGGAAACTGTAAGCATGCCGGCAGAACCCTCCCCGTTTAACCCAGTGTCCAGAGAGGCCAGTCCAACAGTCACGTGACCGCCTACCGTTCTCTTCGCTGTGCGCCTCCACTGCCGTGCCGTTCTCGCGCCACACGAACCTCCGCCGATGGCTACCATGGCGCTGAGGCATAATCAGTCTCTCCTTGCACTTCTGCATCGTGAGCGAGAGTTTCTGGCTTGAGCAAGGACAACAGACTTCCTCTGAACTGCTTCCGGTACCGCAAGGGCAACGGACCTAACTCCTGGTCCACAAGAACGCTAGAGGTCTTCTGAACTGCTGTTTGTGGCACAAAGACGGGTTGGCTCTAAATTTCCCCAAGTAACGCAGCTGGCACGGGCTTCTAAACCTCCTTTACCACAATGACGCTGGATGCCTTCTGAACACTTCCTAGTATCATAAAGATGCTGGAGTTCCTTTTAACTGCTTCTTGTACTAAAAGAATCTGGACCTCCCCTCAACTGCTTGTGTGTACCATCGAGAAGATATGCTTCCTCCAAACTTCTTATTTTACCATAGAGACAATACACTTCCTCTGAACTGTTCTTTTTCCCTCAAAGACAATGGACGTTTCTGAACAGACAATAATCCTCCTCTGAAATGATCCTTATATCACAAAAAGATAGGGTTCTTCTTGGTTGCTGTTGTCTCACTACCCATAAAATTCGCGCGGTCTTTGTAGTTTTCTGAATTTGCTCCAGTGTTTCTTTCTTCTAACCTATTACACCCACAGGATGTACCGCATGTAGATGTCTTCTTTCACAGCGCGTACACTGATTTCCTTTGATACCGTGTTGTTTCACAAGTCGATGTTAAAAGATGTGGATGACCTGTCACACTGTATGCCATGCACAACAAATGTTTTTTTGTCCCCTTCTACCACAGGATATATTCCAAAAGGTAGCGATGCTCTCCTTGCTAGGTGCACACCGTGATAATCAGTGAGTCTTCCAGAAGTTTTTCTCCTGAACAGCCAGAACATCCAGCACCCAACACCAACAGATGATGTTACCGGAATGCGCTAGAGAAAATATAGGAAAAAGTCCTGCCACGTATGATGCTCACGGTACCAGCCTTCGTCTTTTATACAGAAATTTCCACCGTGCAGAGCCTGTTTGCACTCTCGCAGAGGTATCAAGCTACGGACCACTGAAAGGCTTGCACCATTCTGATTTAAGAGACACCCGACACAGGAACCATACAGGAAAATGTGGGCGATGAGCCCATACGACACCTCCATGCATGCTCTTCTTCCTGCCGGCGTCAGACTCGGCGTCAAGCCTTGCGCCAATGAGAGCAGGATCTTAAGATGAAAAACATGTTTACTATTCACTGAGTTCGATTTGTTCTAACTCGCGCGCACGCCTCGGAAGAACTCTGACGCACTGACGTAGCAAGACACTAAATTGAAAAATCCATGACCATGAAGCAAAACCAGGAAGACTCCTCCTTGCCCGATGCCTGATTTTGCCGGGGGTCTAGTACAAACTGCTATCAGCAAACATATTTCCTCTCCACATAGAAGCGACAGGAAATGGGGGTGGTTTTTTTAAGAGAACTAACGTGCATCCATCGCTGTGTCCCTAACATAAAGACAAATATGGCAGAAAAGCGTGATTTTGTGCCGTCTGTACTACAGTTTTGCCCTCAGAATATGTTTGATAAGGTGGGTCGGCAGAATGGTTTATGCTCCTACACACTTGCACTATACACACTTGCTGAACCAGAGACGTTCTAAATAGAAAGAAAGAACGAACGAACGAACGAACGAACGAACGAACGAACGAAAGAACGAAAGAACGAAAGAACGAAAGAAAGAAAGAAAGAAAGAAAGAAAGAAAGAAAGAAGACATCTGTTAGTGTGTTGTTTCAACTTGCCACGGAAATCTACGACTTCTAGATGTGAGTGTACGAGACGACAGGCAATTCTTGCAATTTCATGGTGGTTTTTATTATTGTATTCACCTTCCCGTCTAAAATTGGAGATAATAAGTCCATTTAAACTGCGTGACTGCAATTTGTTTATGCGCTTCTACGTCGGTCAGACACTGGTCCAGAATCTTGCAGAGTTCATAGAACGGTTAACACCATGGTAACAGGTGCGCGACCCTACAAAGTATTTTTTTTCAGTCGAGGCGTTGCGAACAGTTTGCAACCTTGATGTAACGATCGGACAATTACAAGAGGGCTGGATTACTAAAGGCGTGTCTCTTGAAGACGTTACAGCGACCGATTGCAAACTGGGAAGGTCGAAAGTGTTGTTCTCCTAACTCATTTATGAGATAATGGCACGTGCACTGCCAGTTCCTGGTGCCTGAAACATATGCAGCAAGGAGACATTTACCTGAGAACTCGATCAAAGCTCTTAATAATAAATCATTTGCGCCTTTGCCTGAACCATCTGTGCGGATACATTTTCACATGTAGAAATAATATGGTTAAACCTCTTGTGGTGACTGCTGGCATAGTCTAAGGAACTAATGAGACTTGTACAGTACAGAAGAGCATGGATATACTCGCTCGATCCCACAAGTGGATTACGAACACCAAATTCTTTAACGTCTTTAACAGCCTGTTAATCGCTCGAGTTTGCGTTTTACTTCGCCGAACCGAGCCTTGCTCGCGGCTTGCTTTAAGCGTGTACAGCTGATTTGCTAAGGCGCAATTTTCAAAAATACGATCTTTGCACTCTCAGTGACACATTCACTAACAGTGGCATGACGTCAAGTGACATGATGTTATATACTGGACAGCTTTTGCTTAACTGAAGCAGGAAAGCGTTAGTACAAAATACGTGTATATATACATTTTATCTCTTATCTAAATATACTAGAATTTAGTTTTGAACCTTGGAGCATTACTGAAAATGAACTTGTTACTCGTGAAATTTTTAAAGTGTCGAGGATAATATTACATCAGTGCTGTTGGTATTTTGAAAACAGGAAATAGGAAGTTACCAGGTCGATGGCATGCTTCACATTAGATGTGTCACCCTAACACAGAGAGAGACAGACAGATAAAAAGACACAGAGACAGACAGCGAGAAACAGAGAGAGAGAGAGAGAGAGAGAGAGAGAGAGAGAGAGAGAGAGAGAGAGAGAGGGGTAATCCATATTTCGACCAAGTCACACGAATACAGCGGAGAAAAAGCATTTATGTAGACAGTAGTAAAGACGTATTCCTATCGTCTGCAGTTTTCAGAAAAATTTATAAATCAGATTTTCTAAGCAGACATATAATCATTACGGTTTTGCTGTGGAGTGAAGGTGCCAGGTGACGGGAAACTGCTGGATCGAAATCGGATGAAATCTTTAAGGTGAGGTAAATTTGTTATTCCCCGATGTTCCCTTACTGGTGGTGCTATGCAAGAACAGCGTAATAGCTAACGATAAGATGGGAGAGACTGTAACGCCATGATGGCTAAACGCTGTAACGTCATGATAGCTAAAGACTTTAACGTCATGATGGCTAAAGACTTTAACGTCACGATGGCTAAAGACTACGGCATACAGCCGTTGCCACGATGGCTAAGGACGGTAACGCCATGATGGCTAAAGACTACGGCATACAGCCGTTGCTGAAATAGCCTGATGTATTGCAAACAGATAAATGTAAATCTCTTTTTCGACCACACATGATTTGATGCCCCTCTTAGACCATGTGGCTGAAACTCGTCGTATGTCATTACCTTAAAACTACCCTTCTCCAAGACTGGCTATACCTGCTGGAATTGACTGTTTTTAATTCCAGCTAACCCCAAATAGCTAGAACCAGACTAAACAGCGAATATTATATAATGTACAGGAACCCAGTGAGCTGTAGCTATAGAGATACGGTTTAGCACGCCGCATGCCCTGCTAGAATGCAACCTAAACACACACCCAGAAACAGAAATAGAGGAGAGGAACACTTACAGAAATTACAAGTTTAAATTCCCACACATACTGCTTAAGATTAGGCAGTAGTAAGGGCGCCCAGCGGGGACAGCGACTCACATCGACGAAGGCAAACTTTCACTAACCAGAAACCTGCTGTACCACCATCAGTCCAACCCCCACAGCCAACATGACCAGCCTCCCCTTCGTCCTCTCCTCCCCGACCGCCTATAGTGAGAAATCACCCCAGGGCAGAAGCAATTTCCCTTCAAAACAGCTGAACTGAGCCGACGAAACTGCGTTATCCAAAACACTTTATCAAATAATCCAAGTGAACTGGCAACTGAAAACCCCAACGTGAACAAGATAAAAAAAACCAAAGAAGTAACGTGCCCTACGCCAACATCACACTGTGGTATGTTTTATGCGGTGGTGTACAAAAACGAAATAGCCGATTAAAAATGAAATGAAGAAAAAAAGGGAAAAACTCACCAAATTTTTTTTAAAGTCGCGAGCTTCTGCCGGGCCCAGCGTTGGAATTTACCTGGAATTCACTACGTTCTGCACAGAACAATAAAAGTGCACTGAGTGCTCAAAGTGTGGCCTAAATGATTACAAAAGTACAGGGTTAGGGCAGTGACCTTGAACTAGCGTAACTGCAATGAACTATGCCACGTTTCAATAATACGAACAATTCAAGAGATTTTATCATAGCAGGTATCAGCTGCATTCATCTGCACACCGTAAACATCAGATAATGGTTAACGTGTCTCCGTTGCTTATAACCGACACTTCAACTTAAAGCTCGCGCCTATAGTTCTGAACCTAAAGGAATGAATTTACCAACAAAGTGGCCATTCTTTCTTTAAGAAAAACATTCACCCACTCGAATACAGAACGTTGATCACTAGCGCATGCCATCTCTAACCTGAGGATCCTCAGTAAACGCTCTTCTCTTCAGAACTGTTTTAATGTCTTTCTTAACCGGACGAATATGTGTCCTATTTTGTGAACCTGTCGGAGTATACAAATTCCTCAGGTCGAAAGGTATTCAGACCTGGAGTTAGAAATCAGAAGTCCATCCCAAAGCCGGCTTCCATATGTTCTTATCTCCTGTTCGCACTTAAAGATGCCCCTAAGATAAGAAGCGAACGGGGCTCACCACAGTACCAATGACCGGAATTGCAGAGACAAAGCTCATGCAACTGATCCCAAAAACGAATTGTAGTTGAGTGAACTTGTGTGGCTTGAGTTTAGAAGCTGTCGGGGCACACAAATTCCTCAGGTCGAAAGGTACTCGGAGAATGCGTCTACCTATCGACAAACAGATTGACCATATAGTTTTCATCCATTTAGTGGTCAGAGACCAGTTTCTGACTGTACCACCTTCTCACTGCCGCCTGCTATTAAAATTCTTGACATTAGATAATAACTTCCCTGTTAACAAACTCAGACACGAAGACATCCCTAGGCATGAACGATTATGTACGCTGTATGACAGAAAAGACATAGGTGATGAATACCATCATATTTTCTTATGTGACAAATTTACAGCTGAACGCAACACCGCACTGACACCATACTACTTGAGCCGGCCAAATACATTTAAACTTTATAAACTCTTTTCTTGCAAAAACAAAACTGTATTGACCAAGTTAGTGAATTTTGTTAAAATACTTCTTAGTAGAGTACATTGATGAATAGATGAATATGTGCCTATGTTTTTGCGTGTGGGTACGTCTGGTTGCGTGATTGAGCGTGTTATTTGGGTGTTTACTAATCATTGATTTTATTTATCAATATATGCATATTCTAATGTCATGTGAATTTATGATTGATGTGTTTTTTGATAATTTTTTTCTTTTTTTCTGAATACCCCCCGGAGGGTAAAAGAATAAAGAAACTTTGATCTTTGAACTTTGAACTCCCTCCCCATTTTGTATCTGGACGATACGACACCCCAAAGTTCGAGAAGGACACTGGAAACATCTGTAACAGCACCAAGAAACGCCACATCCTTGAAATCACTGATTCGTGTCAGGATGAAAACGGGACGAAACGGGGAAGGGATTGGGCCTGAACAAAGTTGGATCAAAAGCCTATAGATGACTTTATCTTCTCAAAAGGCCGAGCCTTTTGGATAGTTGTGAACTGGACTGTTCGTGTGAACACTAGAAGAATGCATGAGTATACGTAGCGTGGTGATTGATATGTGAATGATATAAATGTGTGTGTGTGTTCTCCGTTCGTCAACGCCTGTACTGCGCAGAATACCCCAAATGGAGCTGTTCAGTTCGCACTAGAATAAGACGTATCTAGGTATGTCATGTATTCAAGGCATTTGGCAACACAGGAAGAAACTGCTGCAACACTCTATCCAACAGCATTCTCACCGGGCACTCGACCAGACCAAGTCCAAAAATCAAGAGTAACAACCTCTGTTATCTTAACCTTTGTCAGATCATCTGTCACTGAGCACCAGACGAAAGTCCGTGGTGAGAGATACGTCTAAACGCATTCATTTTAGGACAGCAGTGGAGTTGAGGGTGTTGTAGTCCTGGCAATGGCGACTTATTTCTTTGCTAGCGATTGCTTTTATTTTGCTACATTCTAGTTAGCGGTTTTACCTCACGTCATAGCAGGCCATGGGATTTTAAAGAGAGACTTTCTTGAAAGTATGCGGCAAAACAAAAGTATATGAGCAGTTTGGTACATCGCCTACATCGAGCGAGTGAGCGAACGAGCAAGCGAGTGAGTGTAGCGAGGCGCTCACTTAGCCCAGCCCAACTCACTCATCTACTTCGAACAAACCAACGCACGATTTCCCATGCCTCCATAGAACGGCTATGACTGAGTTTGTGATCTGTAACACACTAGTCAGTGCGAAGACAACAGAAATTGTAAGAACTGCATCATAGTGAACTTGATCCATCCCTCTATCTGTATCACATTTTGGGTCAGGTAGGACTAACGATTTATTTCACAGACTTCATAATTCATTTTATAATAATAGTATTTAACGTTTTCTGTTAAACCTCTATGCACGCATGTGTCCGGACCGATTTTGTAAACGGCAAAGTCAAGCTGACTTAGTAGTGACTACCAGTGAGTAGTACTTCAGTTGAGCGCAGTCAGCGCGGTGTCCGTTTGAGACATGGGTGACTGGAGACTACAAGTGTAAATGCGTACGGCTGGCGTAGCGTTGGGTTGAGGGAAGGCGTTGACTCAACTGCTCTTGTTGCAATGAGAGCAAAGCAGCGACCTGGAGTTAGAAATCGGAAGTTACGCGAAAGGCTGGCTTCCATGACTGTTATCTCCCGTTCATAGTAAAGGTGCGCCTAAGATGTACAGAGCGAATGGGCTCACCACAGTACTTACGACCGGAAGTGCAGATACCAAGCTCATGCAATTGATCCCCAAAATGAATTGTAGGTGAATGAACTTGTGTAAAATGAGTTTAGAGGCCAATGGGTGACCTGGTGTGTCACACTGTGAGTTGACTGTAATATCGATGTGAGAGCCTGTCCAACCTGGGTTACGTTGTGTTCCGGCTTCAGCAAGGGCACGTGTGAAGAGTCCGACACTTTAAACACTAATCACATGTCAAAATGTTAAAGCAAGTGCAAAATGTGCTGCGTGTGTAAATAGTATGTATTATGTGTGCTGCGTGTGTTCTGTTCTTAGCATGCCCCTACTTGACTGAACACTTGCTGCTGGCACATATCTGGAACATTATCTGAACACCATTTATACACTTCCTGCCATTTGAACACTTCCGAGAACACAGAGCAGAACATGTTTTACACTAAAGGGATCTAGATCTGTTTCGGTAACAAAATAAGTGTTTTAACTTGAACACTTCTTGTTTACAGTGGACAATGGAGAATCCGCTGTTATCACAGAAGATGGGGCGAGGACACCTTTCAAATTATCGCTGAACGAGCAGCGATCGAGCGGCCCCTTCTATGGTACAGACTGTTGAGCGTGTTGTGCGTTTTCTGCAAGAGATCATTGTTTCTACACAGTGGCTCATGGGCAAGGTGCGCCTTGTTATTTGACTTGCATTTATAAACAGCAGCTGATTGAAAAGCAGTTGTACAATAGCTGTTATGTAGACCTAGCTAACACTGACGTGTAAAGAAAGTTAGGGTGCCCTTTCATAGTTGAACCGTAAGTCATCTTTCACTGTATTACTGAGTTATACAATTTTTGTGGGGACTGTAGGTGAATAGGGGCTGGATTCGTATAAATGCATTGTTATATCATCTGTAACGCGGTGTTTCATTCCGCCTGCGCACTGTCGTCCTCTTAACGTCGGTCGTGTGAGGGTGAGCGCGTGAGACGACGCGTTCGGAATAGAAACAATTCTCCGAATAGACGGCGGTCTGGGTCAATTCTTTGTTTTCTCTAGTGGTACTCCCTCCGTGTTTCGCTATCTCACGTATATGTATGCGGCGCACGCATCTACCGTATGGGAGAGAGAACGAAAGAGTGAGCAAGCGAGCGAGAACAAAGAAAAAACTTCAAACTTCATAAAATCGGATCTTTACTAAAAACCTTTCCTTAAAGCACAGGGTAAGTAACGCAGTTATACCTTTTTTTAACGAGTTTGTCTCAGTTCTTATATTTAAAAAAAGTGTGCGATTCACAGTTGTTTGCACTGAATCAAAGAGGGAAAAAGTAGTGGGATGAGATTTTAGATTGATGACAGCAGAAAAAAACCATCAGATAAACCTTTTTCTCATCCCACCTTTCAAAGTTATCTCGGATAACTTATGGTATTCCTAAGCAGGACTCCTAAGAGTACTGCCGTCAAATGAAAATATGAAGTATTTTCAAAATAATTTTTAAAAGCTTTTTTTGCCCTTTCTTTTCTATGTGTTTGTGCTGGGGTCGCAGCTGTTTCAAATGTGCATGATCGACCATTTATTAGAGCTTCCCGAGTTAGCACCTTTTGTCTGCAGAGAACGGGATGTGACATCACAATTTTGCTAAACGGCACCTACAATCACCGGAAGCGAACAATCATGCGTATGTGTCGTTAGCAGTTTCCTTCTTTTTATCAAATTTCGGCTGTTAAGCTCCGACCAAAACCCAGCCTAACTCGCTCGTGCACGTGCGCGCACACACACACTGCTCCTGCCCGCATACACCCCAATCAGCTCCCTCATCAGACACAAGCAGCCTGCTGCATGCTGACTTCGAATTAACACACTCTCATAAAAATTAAGTTTAACACATCTTGCAGCGTGCAGTGCACGTGCAGAGTGCGAAGTCACAACTCGATCGTGAAACACACCTGCGTCTCGATATGGTCGCTATTTCCCTGCTTGATTTCCTCTACGTAGTATAAAGACGAGTGCTAGACTGTCGACGCTTCTGTTGTCATAGCAACAAGACAGACCTTCGACCGCAGACACCAAGAAAATCGTGAAGACGTGCCGAATAGAATTAGCTGCAAATTCATGTGTAGAGCGAGACGATATGCCGCCGTTAATAGGCTATAATTTTCTGTGTTCTCCTAAATCTTGCAGCGCAGCTGATGCCTGCACCAGTAACATTGTCAGGGGCACGATCTGCGGAGGGGAGAGGAAAGGGCAAACAGAACGCATTTCCGGCTCAAGCTCACACGGGCTTACGACCTTGATCTCTGTCTAGACGCAGTTTACGAAACCCGATACATGCACATGGTGCATGCGCGCTCGAGCAACTGCGCACGTGTTGCATACAGACATACGTATTTAATGGCTGGGAATGTAAGATTTCATATCAAAGTTTAGTTTTGCTCACGGGAAATTTGCTTAAGAAATTCTGCTACATATCACTGATTCTTGTATGACGTGTAATTTAGCTTTATGAAATAGTAGCGGTGAGGTTGCATTGGCATGGGTACAAGAACCATACTTATATTAAGCCCTGCTGGAATTTAAGTGACAGACAAGAAGGTATTTGCTGTAAAACACGATGGTCGTACTCTCATTAATTTTTTAAAAGGAAAAGCCCAGCGTAACTATATAGCTGTACCTACCCTATTCTTTCCTCATTGCAGTCACTAGGCCCAGACCGTGTACAGTAACTGGTCAACGACCGTGTTATGATCAGAAGTGTATCACACCGAAATTCACCAGTAATGTTTTCCGTCCTTCAAATATCCCCTTCACGAAGTTTTAACTATCCGTGTACTCTGGAACTCGAGCACTGTCTCCAGCAGCAGATGCTGACACGTGCAGTGTAGGCTTGAATCACACCACAGCGGCCAGCCACTCAGCGTAAACAAAATCGACTCGGCATCATGCGTCTGACCGTCGTGTGAGAAGCATACGTACGACAGGACAGCGAGACAGAGAGGGGTACAAGGGAGGGAAGGAACGGAGGAGAATATCAAGGTCACGAGTCACAAAAGCGGTTTCTTTCACTATTCATCCATTGTAATCGTAGTTCGAAATAAACTGTAGCCGCCGCACAAAATCTAAATCAATAACGCCATATGAAATGCGCATATTGTCTTCCTCGCTGAACACGTGGCACTAAATCATGTGACATTTTAGAAAAACGCACTAACGTACTAGGGTCAGCCCGTCCGGGTCATCCTGCTTGTTTGTCAGGAGGCAGCACTTCCGCTAATGACAGAAGCTCAAAGGTTGCAGATGTTAACGGCATCCCTCCAACTGCAGTAATTAACATACATGTATATACTTGGGTGTACGTTGCATGATGGGAACCTGCATGGGACGCCGATGTCGCAGAAATTAAGGGCCATGAGTTTTAGCACCCGATGGCATGCGTTCATCCGGCATAAGTCAAAAGGTCAAAGGGCATCGATGCATATCATAGTGTTCGTCGAGCAGTTTAAAATCAACTGTTATTAACGTGATCATGGACTTCTTAACTATACTTCCTAGGTAGGCATGCAGGTAATTTTAGATGCACTGCTTTCACCTGGCGGTGATTTCACACTACGGGGATGGAGGTGTCCTATTACCTATTTACTGAATGAACCATGTAGTATGTACCAGACTGATAGCTGAAGTAAGATGGCGAGTGCGAAGAGCCAATTTAATGTTCGGGAGAACACAAGGTTTTACTCAAGGAAATAATCCTTTGGCACTCCTGGATTCGAACCACAACATCCACAAAGTCTGTATTTCTACCGGAAGAGCTATCCATCCCCCCTCCCCAAGCTATACCTTCTTCTTCTTACACCGTCAATCACATTAAGTAGCATGCATTTGTACATTTTTTGTGTGTGCTGGGGTTAGACTCTTGGTCGACTGTACGGCGACTCTGATCAGTGCTTTAGCCATCATTGCACAATATCTCTAATAAGGTTGCTGAGCCACGTTGCAATAAATCGTCAGACCTGCTAACAAAACATCGTTTATTGTCCGAATACATCCTCAAAGTTAATGCCAAAGGTCTTTATATTTCCCATTGCATCTCATGGCACAATTAAGCTTTTTGTTTTTCCAATCATTATCAATAAACTATTTTAATGTACAAATTCGCAAAAACGACAATATACAGCGTCAAAAACATCGTTAGTGTTACAAACGATGTTACAGTACATCTTTGGTTTTACCAAAGATTTTTATAGTACATAAAATCTTTGGTTTTTCTACGGACCCTTATTGATTCTCCCGTTTTGTGTCCTTTACTACCAGCCGGAAAGGGAATGTACTCCAATTCCGCGGTGAGCGCCATTTTAACGTTGAAAGAACTGGCGGCATGGATTCCCTGTTGAACCCAATCGGTCACAAAGTAACGCTACATACCACTGATAATTTGTTGCTGAGTGGATTTATTCAGTACGTTGACGAGAAAAGTAACAAGCTTGTACTTCGTGACGGTAAGAATGACTTTAGGTTACTCAAGAAGCAACCGTTACAGAATTAGAATAAGTTGAAAACTAGTAGAACTTACTTAGAAGTAGAAAAGTTAATTTCGCAACTATTCTATTGAACTATTCAGTATTATAGCAGCATTAGATTCTACTAGTAACGACTATTTTCAAACTTCAGTCCTTCATTCTTTGTTTGCATATTTGAAACAACAAGATTCATATTAATTATTATATATATGTATAACTATAAATAATGCATACCTGGGTTTGTTGTGATACTGATACAGTAGACAAATCAGTGGATCAGAATCGAGGATCATTTTTAATTTAAAGAGACCAGGCACTAACAAAACAAAGACAGTAAAATAAAACAACCCCCCAAAATCTTCACCATCATTTCATTTTTCATGTGTGCAGTGAAAGATGTCGTCAGTGGCAAGTCTGTTCAAGGACTGCAGCATTTCTTTCGACGTGATATTTTGGAGTGTAAGTTACCTAGAAGTCTAACGCATTGCAAGATAAGATGATTTTAAATATCACATCTGAATTAACTAGAACATTATGCTTTTTTTAAATTTAGTTTGCTATTTCACTTTTCAGTCAACTGCGCATAAGGGCATACAGTGTTGCACATTTTCGTTCGGCATCGGTCATAGTATGATTAATAAAACTTCAGAAATCGGATTTCACCAACCCACACCTGGACTGTTATCCCATAATGCTACAGCAGTACCCCTCTATAACAACACTAACTATTACGATTTCCCCTCCATTCTTATCTGGTCAAATTTTTTGTAATGAAACATTATATGTTTTGTTTATGCCGCAGGTGCAACTTTTTCAAAGTTCAAGCCTTCATTTTGATAATGATTTGCAGCCTTTGGTTTGTCAGATTCAAATTCCCAGGAAATTTCCTGTCAATTCTGTAAAGCAGCTTCCTGGAGTTAAGCATTGTGCAGGGTCCATTTGGCCTTTCTGCTGAACATGAAACTGGCTGTTTGCACTGGCCATCTTCCTGCAGTTATTAGTCTGGGGGTTGTTTCAGTGCTTTCTGCCTTTCTATAAAACCCCACCTGTCCATGGTATGAAATATCATGTTTGCAAAATGAATGATGTCCTATTGTTATCACATGTCCAGGACATAATGTCCTATTCCTTTTCACTATTTCAGGCCAGTGTCTCATAATAGTTGCTAGTAATAGGTCCAAAAATGTGCAACACTGCGCTAAATCAGTAAATGTTGATAGAAGTTGCAGCAACACAGCATTGTCTTAATGAGTATATCAGGGGCTTTTTTTTTCAATTGAGAGAATGACAGCCTGTTTTTTCCACTGACACTGACAGTCACTACACATTTTTTTTACTTTGCCTTTCAGTGGAGGTGCACGAGGAAAGGAAACAGCATTTGGTTCAACAAGCTAAAGTCAATGTTTCAGCTAGACCAGATGCCAAGTGAGTTATTAAATGGCTAAGGGAAAAAATGCCCCCTTAAAAAAACTAAAATTTAAGACCAGAACCAAGTTGAACTGTTGGATGCAGGTACCCTTATTAGTCCTGACTAAACCCTTGATTGAGCTGAACAGCATAATACACCCTGTTGCTCAGCCACATTGGGCCACCAAAACCCTTTGTGGGGAAAGTAAACATTTCGTCTAATTCTAGTTACCCGAGTGGGCAAGTGCAAAATTTTGCAATTATGCCTTTCACATCGACCCACAGCTTGTGCTTATTGGTAGCAGGTATAAATCTGTACATGCAGCCAGCCTTGCAGTATCTATAGTGAACCCTCGGAAAGCTTATTAGCATTTCCTAGCATACACCGCTATCACATGCACATAGTGTGTTAAACCTAGCAAGCTCTATATCCAGGAGTATTGCATGGCTTTTGTAGGGGTGGGGGTAGGGTATTTGTTGCTTTTCTTCTTTAACATTGAAAAAAAATTTGTAAAAAAATTGAAGATGGCAAAAAGCCATGGCTTACAACAAGAGCAGAAACCCTGATAAATATGACCAAATATGTTTTCTCAAACAAAACCGTCACCTTGAGTTTATGATACAATATTTTATTTATGCTGTGAAGCTAAAGGGGCATCTAAGGGCTGCTTAACGTCCAGCCGCAAACTATGTGCATATCAGGACGATGTTGCTTAGATAAAGTTTACGTGCTGCTACACGTGGGACTGCTGGCACAACATGGGCCTCAGTCCCACCCAGTCACATTATACCAACACCGGGCCAACCAGTCCTAGTACTGTTCCCTGTAGTGCCAGGCGTCTGGCAGGGCAGCTACTAGACTGCCAGTTTTTAAGTCTTAGATATGAATCGGCCGGGATGCGAACCACTGACCTCCCGCCTTGGAAGCGGACGCCTTAACCACTAGACCACCGAGACGAACCGGCTTTTGTCGGAGTCCTTAAAATGGCTTTGAAACAGCTTTTCCTAAATGTAAAGCTTTACCATTTGTGACCAAAAAATAAATAAAATGGAAAAAAATCTGGCGCAGTTTTTGTTATTGTCAATCAGGTTGGCATAGCTTATGTTGTATTTTTTTAGATTTTCAGTATCATAAAATTTGTGTCCAGATCCTGATGTTTATATTCAAAATAATTTATTAGCATTACTAAACCTTTGGCGTTTGACGGAAAAGAAATAAAATATATTTTGCGTCCCCATTTTGATTGAATTAGGTGCTGTGTGCTAGGCTAGAATAGAAAGTGTTAACAAGATGTAAATATCCTGTGTCTTCCTGACCTTGTGGGTACTGAACATGGTGAATCGGTCCAGACAAAGGCTTAAATGGGTCTGTGGTGTCCTGTTTTAAACTTATACACACGTGTTGTGGTTTGTATCCTTTGTGTTTTGTGGTGATTGCTGTCATATACATTTGCTGTGTGTGACATTCTGCACTGCGGTGAGCAGCTTCACTGTGAGCACCTCCTGGCTTTGTTTGTGTCATCTGGCAAAGCCTTCATTTTTTTTAAATTGAATAGGTCAAGCGTGTTAAACCTTAGTTGAAACCACAACTTAAACATTTCCAGAGCTATCAATTTCAATTACAAACATAACCTGAACCACAAGGAGCTTTTTTGCCTGATTATTAAAACTGCAAGGAGAATTTATCTATTGTGATTTGCTGGTGGTGATGCAAACTTTTCTTTAGTTTATGGTGTGAGCCCAGCCTGTTGCCGAAAGTTTGCCTTGGGATATAGGATGATGATGAGATAACATAATGAGATAGTAATTAAGTAGGGTTCTACTTCTAGCTGTATAAATTATAATTCTTGATGAACTTTGTTACATTATTAATAATAGGCATCAGAGGTCTATCATTGGAGCCAAAGTGCAACCAGAGCATCTGAAACATTTGAAAAGCCTGAATCCAGTGGAACTGCTGTTGCATGCCTCAGACCAGGAAGGTTGGTTTTACTTTGATTTGGCCTCAGAAGGCCTGTAGAGATGCTTACATGATTTACACATGGCTGTCTAGGCGTCTTATTTTCAAACATCGTATGCACCAGACAAAGTCTTCGCCACCATCACCATCACTATATCCATTCCTTCATTCTTATCACTGACATTGTATTGATAGTGCACTGGACGAGAATTGAGGTTCCTAAAGATATTTATGTGCACTGTCCCCAGCCTTCCATGGGGAGGGAATTTATTTATTTATTTATTTTTAGCTGTTAGTGCACAAATTGAAGTCTAGATGTTCTGTCAGTTGTACTTTTGTTGGTATCACATTTACTTGTTTCATTTCAATTACAGATCTGTGTATTCATGGATGTTAAAGCAGTTGGGCTCACTTGCACAGGCAGGTTACAATTGATACAGATTATCTGGTTCCGTAAAGTAGGTAGTCTGTCAGACTACCTAAAAATACGTATGGAGAAGATGTGCCTGGCTGCTCCCTGATTTGTCTGCAACAAATTAGGGCCATCAAAGTCAAGGACCTGTTTCTCTGTATGTGCAATCTTTCTGTGGGAGCTCAGTATGAAGATACTGAAAGTAGACAACATCCTTTTAATTTTCTCACATATTCATGCCTTCCTCTCTCCCCCTTCCCCCCCCCCCCAAAAAAAAAATCAACCAAACGAGGACTGAAAAGAAGTCATTCTTATTACAAAGGCAAAAGGCTTAGAGTGCTTTAAGAATCATGGGTAAAAGATTCAGCTGGCAAACTGAGACATGAGAGAGTGGCTGAAGTTTGACCACGACAGAAGCTTGATGTTTTTGCAGCTACTGCCATGCTGAAGTCATGGGTGCTTGTGCTCACACGTGCACATGCATGTTTGTTAACTGACTTGACATTTGATTGTAATTTTGTAGTCTCTTTTTTTTCTCTCTCTCTCTCTCTCTCTCTGAAATAAATGCAGATGTGTTTTTTTTTAAACTTCCTAATCCTAGCTTATGTGTCCGAACCATTATGGTCAGGTGAGTTGAATTTCAGGAGGATGTAGGTGATGCTGGTGGACTGTTTATATAAAAAAAATAGTGCAGTATTTTTGTGATGGTTTGAAGAAGAAATGTATATTAAACTGTAAGTCCCAAAAATAACTGTCTTTCACACCTGGTATTTAAAGCATGCATGGTTATTATTCAGAGAAAATATTCTTAATATAATGAAAAATCATCATTTGTGCCATGACAGAAAAGCAGCAGTGCCTTAAGTCTGGAGAAGAGAAGATAGGCAACACACACTATATACTGCCTGAGAACTGTACACTCGTGGATGACTGCAGCAGTCAGCAGTTCAAGAGGATTGTGAGTACCTCCATTACTTTTCCATCCAACTTAGCTCGCTCCGTAAAGAATTTTGTAGATGTTGGCCTTTTTTATGTCATACTTTTCGTGATAACAAAAAGTTTCAGCAGCCGAAGAGTTAGGTTTGATAAGGAGCGAAAATTTCATGTGCAGAGGGATAAATAGCATGGAAACAACCACCATAATATTATGTCTTTTTTTGTCTCCTTCCGCATAGGTTGAATATTTTTGCCAACAAGCTGTCATTGCAGTGGCATTTGAAGGTGTTTCTTTGGGACGGTCTGGAAAACTGTGCTGGCTGTTGGTAAGCATAGCGGACATATTTATGTGTGCCCATTTGGATAATATTGGCTTTACTTTGTAAGAATTGCAGAGGTTCTTCACATCTAGCAAGAATTTGTTGCTTTTAGTTTATGTATACCAGATGTCATACAGTGTTTAATTATTTTGTAGCTGGCTCGTTAGGTAGAATTGGTAGGTGAGAAAGGGGGTTGGTAGTAGCATACAGTGGTGCCAACCTTCTGAATGTCTTACTACCTGGGCTCCTTTCCTCCACAATGAACTTGAATTTTAAACAGTTTGTGGTTAAGTTTGTCCAAGAAAATCAGTGTTTGTCCCTGGTTTTTGTCACGTGTGTCCCTGAATGTTTCACAATGGGGTGGGCAGCCCCGTTGTTAATTCCCAAACTCATGCAGACACAAAGTGTAAGGCATGTAACATAGTGCAGTGATTGTTACATTTGTCACAGGTGGCCTCCAGGGAGAAGACTGTTTTCTTCGACATCCTGACAATGGGTAAACAGGCTATGGACCGTGGAATCGGATATTTGTTGGAATTGTCTTCAGTTCTGAAGGTATTCACCAGGGATTTTAACATTATTTTTTTAATAAAGTTCTCAGATAAGCCAGTTTTTAATAATCAAATTTATTTGTCTATAAATCATTGTTACTCTGTACTTTGACAAGATGCTGGGCCTTTTTCAGGAGAATATTATATTTGAACTTGCCAGGTTGATAGATTTGTAAAAGGTCGCTGCATTCTTTTCATTTGCCTTAGCCTTTCATGTTTCATACTATGGGGTGCATGGCATCCTAGGAAGTATTAAGTTCTAGCTTAGAAGATGGACAAAATGCCATCTCAAAAGTAAATATTTTGAAAATTCAGGTCCTTGTACATTGCAGGAAGGGTCTTATTAAGGAAAGGGGAGGTGGCATTTAGAGGGATTGTAAATGTACACAAGCACACAGTTTTGCAATGACTTTTCATCTGATTGCATTAATCTAGGCCAAGGAATTTGATGTCTCCTTTATACACAGCAAAGGCACGGTGGGGTGGGGGGTTGGGGGTGGAGAGACCCATTCATATAGACATCAGCATATACTTCATTATGCATATGGTCAACAAACTTTGTTTGACTTTTTAAAAAAATCTGAGCTGAGAATGTCTGTGATTGATCTCAGGTTATCCATGACTGCAGACTTCCATCAGATCTGCTTTACCATCAGTATGACATCAAACTGCACAATGTGTTCGACACACAGGTGAGAAAATGTCCCTACATCCATTTCTTATGTTGTGATTCTGCTTGTAAGTGCACTTCACAAATTAGTTACCTAACAGAGACCAGACCATGTCTGCAATGAGTTTTACTTGCATTCCATGAAGCATAGCTGCAGCAAAGAGATTAACTTATGATTAAATAAAGGGTTTTTTGTCCCATTATCGAAAAACTAGGTCATCTTAGGGTTGCTAGGCCTGGGAACATGGCGGTCAACTTTATCATAAATGCACAGTCTGCAGCTTTGGCTGCTGTTAGCTATTAGCAGACTGTTGTTGTTCACAACCCGTCTCAGCTGTTGTTAAACAATTCAAGGACGGCAGGTACATTGCAGGTGGCTAGTACCTTTGTGTACAGACTACGAAAAGGAGGAGATTTCCCACGCTATGTAGAAAGCCTTGGGCAATGCCTTCTCGCTTATCTCAAGCTAAAGAAAGGTGATGTCCATTTCATGCTTGTGCGGGAACATTGCCAAGAGGTAATGAGACTGTTTTAAGTATCAGATTTCTTATGTAAAAGAATTATTTTGTGTTAAGCTTGACTGAGATTTAGTGGGCTCCAGGACTCTGTGCTTACTCTGTCCGTAAAATTTTGCCATCTGCATGATATTGCCTCTCTTATCAATATGTAAGAGAATTGTTTTGCAAGTTTGGATTGATTAAAATGGAGTGTTAAATTGTGATCTTGTTCAGAGCACTGATAAGGACAGGATAATATAAATTTCAAGCAGTTTTGTTTCACCTGACAGTATTCTGCTGAGCTGCATGTTTGAAAGTTATTTTGATTCTTTTAGTAGATTTGTGGAAGGCTGAAGATGGTTTTATATGCTTTCAAGAAATCATTTTGTGCCTTGCTTTCTGCCCTGGAAATTTCATTTAGGATTCTTTTGACTAGCTGTCTTATCCTTACAGGGTGCTTTATGAAAATCAGTAATTGGATTGCAACTTACTAATCTTTAGGAAGATGAAAAAGTATGGATGGTTCGTCCAGTGCCTGCCAATGTGGGTGATGCAGCCTACAAGCATGTTTGTCACTTGCTGAATCTGCGCCTCGTGCTAATGGAGGAAATGATGATGGAGTTCATCACTGGAGTTGACATCTACCTCGCTAATGTTCGGGATGCCAGTGAATCAGATGCCAGAATTTTGCAGGTATATGGTTGTCAGTAACCCTGCCCCTTTTCTCCTAAACATCTTTGACATGGTCATCACAGCTGCAGCTTACACACAGATACAGATTATATGCAGTGCTTCTAATGGAACACAGAAATGTGGATAATAGTGTATCAAAATTGAAAGCATCCTTCACAGTTTCAGGTTTGCATGTTAGAAACCCTGTTAACTCTGGAGTGAGCAGCCCTTGAATCCAGTTATTTTGAACTAGTTCTGTCCTTGACAGTTTATTATTCATATTTTAAATGGTAACACTAATTTTCACGAAGATTGTACTGAATAACATGATATTAATAATACAGTCTTTTAAAACTGAAATTGAATTGTACCAAGCAGTTCTTTCGACTAAACAGTCAAAAAAATAGAGGTACTTTATTTGTCTTTTGTAAAAAAGAAAAAAGAAAAAATCTGTTTTAAATCATGGTTTCCATTTTTTACTTAGGCATATTTCAAGAAAAACTGTTTAGATATCTGAAAACCCCAGTCATTTTTTAATTTTTAATGTTTTTATTGACAGCAAGCCAGACACAGACTTCCTGTAGAGTTTGCTAACCTGTCAAATCTCGTGGAGTTTGATGCACAACAGAACTACTCAAGAGGCATGACAGACTGGAGACACAGCAAAACATTTGGTGCCAAGGATGCTAATGGCTTTCAGGAAAACTGCAGAGGGATAGTTCATCCCTCAGTTTACGGTACTCACGACAGCGTGTGGCACAGAAGTAAAGGTCAGTTATTTAATATTTTGTTGTTTTTTGTTTTTGTTTTATCTTTTACCTTACATTTGTCCAGTCATGTCCAATTTCAGACTAAACACTTAAAGTTTAAAAAGATGCAGTGCTTCAAAAGAGGAAGATCATAAAATTTACTCCATTTTTTTTTTTTAACAGATGACAGAAACCTGCAAGAAAATTGTTCTGTGGCTTCACCATCAACACTTAAACCCCACAAGAGTTCTTCCCCTTTGATAGGGAAGCAGCATAACTACTCCCAGCAAACAAGCAGATCTGAACTTACAAATGGGAAGCATATTAATGGAAGTCTGAGAAAGGATGGTGCCATGCATTCAACCAGTGACAGTGAAAAAAGCATTTCCCAAGAGCTGGCAAACTTTTCTCATAACAGCACGAGAGACACCACACCAGGCAGTCGGGGCAGTGGCATGATTGGCTGCAGTCATGATGGCCTACAGAGTTCTGTAGGTGTTAATGGTCAGGATGCAAAGGTCTTTGAGGCAGGTAAATGTCTGAACATTTTGCAGGGAGAAACCCACGGTAGACTAAAAAATGAGCTAGAGATGCCACAGCAAAAGTCTCAGGAACTGGAAATTCTGAATAATTTCACTAAGGATAAGAAAAGGATACCTGTCAGTCCTGTCTTGACATCACAAGGTACATTGTTTGATGAATCACATGAACACCCGCAAAGCCCCTCTCAGAAGGCATGGCATCATCAAAAAATAGTGACTGACCACTCTGGAGAAAAATTATTAGAAAACAGGCATTCAGAGCGAACTGTGGACAGTTTAGGGCAGCTTTTAGAAGGTAGTTTGGATCTAGTTCTTTCCTCACAGCTTGAGCAGAAGACCCTCAACCAGACAAATCCTCAGACAGTTTCGCAATATGGTGGTCAAGGCCGACTTGAAGATGAAGCAAAAATAGAACAGAAATTTACAGGACTTGATATTCTCCATGCATTCATGGAATCCCGTGTCAGCAGAGATGGCCACAGAACATCAGGGAATGTCACCATGAAACCAGAAGGTGCATTGCAGACTTTTACTCGGAGCAAGAAGCATCCCCCAGATGAGGTATACTGTCATCTTGCAGTGATGAATAACTCTAGTGGGGGACTATCAGACAGCAGGTTTTCAAACCATTCTGTAGACATTTCATGCCAGCTTGAGGAGGAAAGTTTTGATCTTATTCCTTCACAGTCACAGCTTGAGCAGAAGGACAGAAATATGTTCTTTGTTGGAAAGCTTTCGGCACACTCTGGCCATATATTAGATGACCATATCACGTCTGATAGTGGAGGTTTTGATGTGAACAATTTTCGTGATGTTACCCCTTCAGCTGTGAAGGATATTGATACAAATGACTATAAACAGTCATTTCTGGCTGAAATTCTCCCAACAACACAAGGGGATCCAGAACTTACAGAAGGAACAAGGCCTTGGCACAGTTGTCGGAGATCAGCAAGTGTATCACCAGACAATTCTTTTTCAACTTCAGTGCAAGAGTATGTTCCTGGAGATTGTGTGCAAAATAAGAACACATCATTTTCAACCAATACAAGTTTAAAGCTGCAATTTGATCTTGAACATCCACATAAAGAGGCATCCCCCTCTTCCAGCATGTGTGAGTCGGATACAACAGCTGTTCCTGCAGCGTCCCTTGTAAGGCATGGAATTGGAACTAGAGGAGACCAGGATCATTCACAGTTTGTGGACGAAAAAACAGCTGAGATGCCTAATTTGTGCCAGCAGCCTGTTGAACCTGCAGCACTTGAGAAGGCAACAGATAATAAGTTCTGTTTGTCTTCAAACATCCTGGAGGCACTGGGCCAGCTCAGCCAATGGAAAGAACTAAATTCAAGGATGGTGAATGTTACTTCTGATGACCATTCACAAAGTCACAGCCCAAGACCGCACCCATCAGAATCCTTACGTTCTCTTCTGGGTTTGAGTCTAAGCCCACAAGAGCGTTTGAAAAAGGTTGTTAGTAAAGCAGCAAACATCATAAGGGTTTAAGCAGAATGGTAGTTTCCATTCATGTTGTAAACACACTCTGAAAATAACAATAACATGATTTACTGTTCCTGAAATGTTCACTTTCATGTAGAAATCAGTTGGTCCTCAATTTTAATTAAGTTTTAAAATCACATCACTTAGTCTGCAAAATTTTAGTTAAGTTTTTACAAGATCATTCAGCCTGTTCAGTTTTAATTAAATTTTAAAAGATCATTCAGTCTTTAGTTATTATGAAGGAAAGGAAATGATTCACATCCATTGTTTAAAACAATTTTCATGTTTTTTTGTGAAAAGTAGAATTGTGGATTTTTTTTTTAATTTAAAAAAAAACATTTTAGGGAGGGAGGGGAGGGGCAGTTGAGTTATAAGAAAAATATGTTTCATAGGCTTATACCTAGCAAATTTTACCCTGACACTGGCACTGGAGAAGGACATTTTCTACATATTTGTACAGACCTGCCTACCTAAATGTTTTGTGGAAGGCTTTTGGCAGGAGCATTATTGTCTGTTTTTCAGAATGCTGAAATAAGGCAAAAGATAACCTTTGCCATATGATTTTAATTCCATCCAAGTCATGATGATCGAATTTCTATTCAAAAACTATCGATGAGAATATCAACCAAATTCCTTTACAACCTGCCACTGTCACGACCCCCACCCCTGTCCATTTCAGACGACCTAGTGGGAGCATGTGCTTGTGTTCTTTTGCACACCTGTCATTCAAAACAAAACTCAACACTGGGCAATATAAATAGGACCCACCACTATTTATTACTACCCAGGAGTGCTGGACGTGCTAACTTTGTACCTTATTCTATTTCCCTTCAGTGTTCCCCCCCACCCCTCAATGTACTATCAAATTCCACCCTAAATCCTCGCACAACAATTCCAATGATCCTTGTGGATTCACACAGTTATATAAAACAACAATCCTTAAAATACCCCTTTCAGGTTTCACCCATGCAGCACCTTTTCCATATACATCCTTCAACATCAAAAACAATCGGAAAATTCAAACTTTCGCAAGCACAAAGATAACACTCCCTTAGAGTGCTCAGTTACGAATCAGCTTCTCTCACCGCTCCCCATTACTAACAGTTCCATGCCCCTCACTATTAGCGGCCAAGTGAATAAATGTAAACACGAAAAAAATCTCAATTTCTGAAGCAACTTCATGTGTACCATCAAAGTCCTTATTGTCTATCTGATTAAAAGTTCCCATTACGAGTCCTCATATCATGAGCAGCACTCCCAATTATCACAAATTCTGAACTAGGCGTATTGTCCGCTTTGTCTCCTGTCATAGTTTCAAACTACACAAGTTACACACTCATTTCTCGATTCCTCGACGTCACGTCTCAGTGATGTACATTCGGTATGTATCGTCTCTGTGAAATACACGCCTACCTGGCTTGGCCCTACGGTTCATGAATAGAGACAGCATGCCCCCACTCTGCACCATCCAACTACGACAATACTGCGGGACCTCACCATGGCTGTCCCACTCACCTGGTCGCTGCCATGTGCGACATGTTCGGACTTGTATATCACCGCACGTCGACACCAACTAGTCACTAACTTACAGTTCTCCTCGTTTTTATGTACACTAACTGAATCAAACAACTAACCACGTTTTCTGTCTCACACAAGTTCAAGCCTCTCATCAGTTCATCTCCTCTCACGCACAGTCCTAACAACGTACTGTTCAAGTTTTTCAGGGATATCGTTGTCCCACTATCTCAAGTAATTTACCACAACGAATGTTAAAATTTGTCAACGTATCTGTCTACTAGAGATTCAAAGTCTCACACAGACTTGTTATTATCCACAGTTAGTATATCCAAAAGATACCAATCATTTACTACAACTTAGTCCAAAAAGGATTTCTAAGTTTTCTCAAAAGCCACAACAGCCATCAACCGGCGTCACAACAGAAAAACTTCACACTCTTCACACTCTACGGAAGGTAACTAATCACCTTCACCTACACTTGCTGTTCATCGGAATCCCCACAGGATATCACAATCACGCCACGTAGACTTAATATTCAACATATCCAAAGTTGCATCACACAGACAATCCACCAAGAATATCCAATGATTGTCACACCGACTTAATGTTCATCAAAACCTCCACAGGATATCAAGATTGAGTTCCACAGACTTAATGTTCATCAGAATCTCCATGGATATTGAATTACGTCACACAGACTTAATGTTCATCAAAGCTCACATAGGATATCAAATTGTGTCACACGGACTTAATGTTCATCAGAATATCCATGGATATCGAATTACGTCACACAGACTTAATGTTCATCCAAATTCCCACAGCATATCAAATTACATCACACAGACTTAATGTTCATAAGAATCTCCACGGATATCAAATTGCTTCACATGGCATATCAAATTATGTCACACAGACTTAATGTCAGAGCATCCACAAAGGATATCAAGACTGAGTTACACAGGCGTAATGTTCGTCAAAACTCCCGCAGGGACATCAAAGCAGGGTCTTAAAAACTTAAGATCACGAAGTGTCTATGAATGACCTCCACACGAGCTCCCACAACAAATCTCTCACTTGGGGAAAGAATTCTCTCCTCCACTTTAGTGGTTTGAACTTCCAACTGTTCTCTGGAGCTGTCAGTCGACAAAGGACACACACGCTGAAGCTACTGCAGTTGTCAACGCCGGTGTTATCCTACACGTCCACCTCTGGGGGGGGGGGTGTTGTTATGTCTCTTCTCAGGAGGCGCTGACGTAGCCTCGTACATGCAAACAAAACAAAAACCCTACAAAAACACATTACTATAGTGTCCTAGTTTCAAAATACAGATAATTACCAAATATAAGGAAAACTCCCATGCAGTATTTGGCCTACCTCCTGTCTGGGCAGAGGGTTTGTACACAAAAAATCGGCTACACTCTCTGTGTTTCCAGTGCCGATGAAGGACTCTGCTCAGGTGTCTGGGCACTTGCAGAAAAGTCCGTCACGGTCCCTTCAGGTCGTCGGCCTTCTCTCTCAGCGTCAAACGTCCTCTCTCTCAAACACAGCGTGCATCTTTTCCTACTCCCACGTGTTGATCGTCTCTCAGTCATCTAAAAATAGTGCTTAGTCATAGCTCACACTAAGTGACTACCCTACTCACTAGGTGTCATTAGTTTCATGCCACGTTTCCGTGACAACGTATCATGCGATGTTGTCGTTCTACAGAGGGCTCCCTACCCCTACCTGGAACTCCTAAGTTTGCCTTACTTAGTATAGTATCCCTAGCTTCGAGCTACACCTCCCACCTTAAACTTTTCTTCGTGGGGATAGCACCCCTTACTTGTTTGATCCTCATTTTACACTTTGCTTTCCTTGGTGTATTTAGGCAGTTACAGTTTTCAGTGTGATGATCATGGCGCCCACTCACTTACCCCCTAAATTTCACTCACTTTCCTAACAATCAAATTTACTAAGCATTCATATCTCACTAAAGAATAGGTAGATGTAAATTCCAATAACGAGCCACATCAAACGGCATTTTTATACAATACTGTCATCACGTTTTTCATCGTACAAAAGAATCACATCGTAAAAGAATATGCCATTGGGCAGAAATTTCTAGAGCGCATATACAGTGATTACATCCAGTGGCTTAACACATACAAAAAAAAAACAACCCCTGCTTATTACTGATGAACAGTACCTTCAGTGATTGAAGGAGCAGGTAAGTCAAACGGCGACCACGTTCCACCACGTCAGTCACCATACATACACTGTCTTTCCTCCTCAGTCTCTGAGTTCACACTAACTTTTCCCTCATAGTTCCCTTCTCAGCCTCCTAATGTGGGACCGAGCTCACCCCTCCCCTGCTGTGCAGTTCAGCTACCTGCCCAGCCTGGCAAAACGGCTAGTATGGAAGATTGTTTTATCAAAAATCTCCCCACTTGTCATGTAGATCGTGACAGCCACTATTACAGCGTAAGGTTAAGTGCAGGGGCAAAAGTGCTGTAGATGTCATCTTTTGGATCAATAGCTGTGGCTACAGCAAGGACTAGGTACTACATTTCTCTGGTCATTAGACCTAGCTGACGGTTAATATTATTTCTAGGTGTCAGATTATTAGACCTCTCTGTTAGTGTTAGCAGGCATTCTCTGGTTGGATCCCTCTGATGGCTAATGGACACAGTGACCAGCATTACTCTCCTTCTTATGACGTAGGATGTTCTGTGCATTTCTGTGTTTTAAAATGTCCCAGGAAGTTGTAGGCATTGACTTTTCTGTCTTGTTTTCCTAATGACCTTTTATTGTGCAGTTGTGCATGGTTTGATTTGGGTCAGAAATGCAGCAGTAAGCTTACTTCCTAAATTTCAAAGGGGTCAGTTACATACAGTAACATCCTTTGAAATGCAGACCGAACATAGCTGCAGATAATGAGGGGGAGAGCAGCTACACACAAAAAAGCAAGTGAATTGCAAGATTGTTTGGATTTTTGAGGTTGTGAGTCCCAAAGGAAAATGTATAGTTGACATAGTTTGGTCACAATTCCCCGAACAGACTTGCCTCCAGTGCTTGAATGTTTTCTGCCTAAAACTAATGATTATGCAGAGCACCAAATTCTACTGCGGCAAGACGATATAAATTATAATTTTACCAATTGCCACAGCAACATAAGATTTTTACAGACTTTTTATAAACGAGATATCTACAACTGTCTTTAAGACTGTAGCACCGCTCAGGGGTCTGTCTAACCCTCATATCAACTTTGTATCAATAATTATATAATTGTACCTAGATCTTGCATCTGCTTTGATGCTCTGGGCCTTGAGCTCTGATTTCTTAGTGTGGACTAAAATTCCCAATCTTTGGAATGCTAGAGTGTCTTGCACTTGTGCTGAATGCTTCCAAACAATGAGCAGTCATCTAAGAATTTTGTTGAGATACATCCTTTCAATCTGAAGTGGAAAAACACAGGCTTCATCAGTTTGGTCAACAGACGAGGAGCCAGTGCAAGCCCACTAGAAAAAGCATTGCATTAAAAAAATTGAACTTTCTCGAAAACTATTGGAGGCAAAATTAGGCAGTCTTTAGAGACCAGCACATGGCATTTTGTAGGGAAGGTAATCCAGTATTGTTTGGTGTTGCTAGAAACTCTTAGATGATACAGTCTGTGACAAGATGTAAGTCTTATGGCTAGAAAATCTTTATCTAATCTTCACCTGCAGATGGTCATATTTTGATCCTGTACCTAATAAATGAAATATATATGATGAGGCTCTTAACCCGTGTACACACCAATCAGTGTGCTAGGGAGATCTCCCAAATTCCCTTTCGTACAAAGAGCGATTTATTTTGCCTTGCTTGACAAGCCAAAACATGCAAGTCGCCACTGTGTGTGGCTAATTAAAATGGTGACCTCTATACCTGGACTGTGTTTCTGGGGGAGGATGGGTAGGGTAGGGGTGGGGATTAGAGAAGGGGTAGGGGTGGGTGGAGTAAGGCCTAAGATCATGATGTCTCGGTGTTGATTCGCTAAACAGAATTGTGACTTTTTCATGTCCACTGCCTGGCCAGCTTTAGGTTTTCCTCTATTTGACTAAAACTTAAATGTATTTATATACAGTTTTGATGTGAATCTGTATTGAGGAATGCCATGCTGGCATTAGATAACAGTGGGACTATATTTTTCCTCAGTTTCGTTCAGTCAAAATGCACAGTTTGGGTTCTCATTATCATATCCCTTGTGATATGATAGCAGCATCAGACTGTAGTGTTAGGGCAAACCCACGCCTATCACTAGTACTAGGCACCATACCTTATCTAACTTATCCTGTATAAAGTTTTGTCAATAATTATAGGCATGTAAAATACACACACACACAAAATCATAAAAGGAATCTTTGTCAGCATGAGCAGTGCAATTATTCCATTAACACATTCGCGACGTGTGCGGGAAATAAACTGTACAGCATAGGTCACGCTTACTAGCGAATGCGGGAAATAAACCAAGGAACTTTGAAAATTTATTTACGGGGAATCGCTAATCGTCTAAGGTAAAGAACTCCTACATTAGAAAGCTGAATCATTTCTTCACGAGTTGCTTCCCTTATACTGTGTTTAAATTGACAATGAGAAGGGTTTTCGGTAATAATTTGAAGCGAGTACTCACATGTGTTCTGTCACTTGAGAAATGCTAGATTTACACTTCAAATTACATGCTAAAGAGGAAAATGACATTGTTTTGCAAATTTAATGTGATAAATTGGATGAAGACAAAAGTATTTGTGCCTAAAAGACCCAAGAAAGTGATTACGAAGAGAAAAACGTGCGAGCACGTGCAGTAAACAATGTCGTACAGACTGTGTGTAAGGAATGGCAAGGACTTTTTGATTTCTTCAACTTCAGTTGTGTTTCCATCAAAGGATTTTACAAATTATGGAACAATGTCCAAGAAACACAGTAAGACATGAGTTTTCTTTATTTATTGTGGTTTTATATCATGTTTAAATAATTTTTGTATTGTTTTGGGGGATTTTTTAATGAATTTTTGAAAATAGGCTAAAAATGCTGCGTCCACGGGGATGCTCGAGGGTAGGATTCTACGTCACGATTGAGTTAATGTCTAGTCTGTACTCTTAAGATGATTTAATTGCCACAAGCAATTATACTGATAGACTCCATATGAGAAAAGGGAAATATAAAATAACACGACATCGAACTTTCATGATCAGCAAAACTTGATTTCTTTATTGGTGCCGATGTTGCTTCGTGGACAGTGGGCACTGCTCTAGAGTAATAGGTAAAGTACCAACCAAGGTTTGAGACTAGTGTCATAATTCCCTGCCTCCTAGTACAGTCTCAAGGCCTTCTCCATGGCAGCTTGTCTTGTTGAACATTTGCACTAACAATGATTAATATTGTGAGTATTTTTCCTGCCAATTGCTCTGTAACTGTTGGAATTTGTCTTGAGTTGTCCTAGTAAGTTTGCAGTCGATGGAATTGATCTCACTGTTTATAATTTCAAAATTGAGGTATCGAGAAGTTATACGAACAGCCTCCCTGCAGTTCCTGACCAGGCCTCAAAGATTCCCCTATGCTGTCTTAATCTATTGAGTCTTTGCATATTGAGTTGTGTTAGATCTTCAGTGATGACAAGTCTCATCTGCTTGAGCTGGCTACAAGGTTTTTTGATTTTTTCCCCTGTCCTTTCTAGAGGAAAATCTTGCAATCATCATTCATCTGCCTTTAGCTGACTGTCCGATTCTGTGGATAGCTGAAATCCTGCTGCCATCCATGTCTGTTAAGGCAAGGTGATTCTATAAAACTCGAAAACTTTTTTTTTTATATTTACATTTGTCTATAGTCTCAGCTTTCCCATCTCTCGATATACTGTGAAATCTCAAGGATTCATGTTGGGAGTATTGTTCTGAATTATTTAGTTGCTCCCATTGGTCCGATGTTACTTTGTTAAGCTTATTTCCTCCTTTAGATCTTGATTCTATATTTGTGTTTTTGATAGAGTTTCTTTCAGAAGGTCATATCTTTTTTTTTCCAAGTTGAACCAAGTGTCTCCTACTCCTAGTCGTTAAGTTTTTTTATTAATCTGCATGGACAATGAATGTCTACAGTTGTCTATTTGGATTTTCATTTCTTAAAGCACCTTGTGTAGCGACACAGCTTTTCTAAGACAGCATTAGAGTTAATTTTACTGTTAGAGGAATATACCGTCTCTGGTTGAAACACCTTTGTTATTAACAGTTTGCTCCCTTGACCAGCAATATCCTAGCATCAACACCATGGTTACCTTGTTTTTATTTAAAATTTTGTCTTGTTATTAGACGTGATTACAGTTTTAAATATAAGCCTTTGATTGTTTCTTATTGATATTACGTAATTCGTGAAAAGGATTTAAAATAAAAACTTGTAATTTTGTCTTTATCCTTAATCCTTTTTTTTTCGAAAATCCAGAATTGTGTTTTTGTATCCTGGCACCTTTTACCACTCATGAAATTGTGGCTCATGCTTGACTGCTACTCTCACCTTTTGGGAATTTACTTTTCCCTTAATGCTTCATCCTTGTGCTCGCTCTGCACGACAGCTGTTAAGGTGACGACATATGCGTAGTGTTACGGGTTGGCGGGACGTGGTACTGTCTCGTCCTTTGACCTGACGTCAAGGCTCTCACCCTCCATTTTCCAGGTTCCTTACCTTCTCCTCCTGGCGCTCCAACACAAAACTCTGCCTCACTTTTTACTTTCAAGCCACCTGGAACTGTTTACGCAGTCACCCCCTTTGATGTTATCCACATTATGAAAAACAAGATCGACACACTGCAGAAGCAGCACGCACAAACGCATGTCCTTTTTTTTCATTCTCTGGACAGTCACAATGTCGGGATGTGGCCTCATTCCACATAGTTCTCCAATATTGTCATCTGAGAAAGTGAAAACCAAGTCGTGTGATACCGTACTTTTTGGTTGAACGCTGTTTAGTCCTGTTGTCTGTGCTCAGTCGAGCCCGTTACCTCTGACCACCCAGATGTTTTTAATCCCCGTTTTCTTTTTCTCCTTCCCCTATTGAATCTGCTCCACAACGGCCCACCCCTTTTTGAACACTGCTCACTCATTCTCACGCCAAGCACCCGTTCACTCGCCCTCAGTTTTTTTATATTTCATACATAATACGTAGGTGGAAACTATTCTCACTGTATTATTTATGATTCTTATATGTTTACTTCACAGCACACCATGGCACGAGCCCCCATCCACCTATAATCTTCCACAAAACAAAGAATAACAAAACTCCGTAATACAGTGAAAAGAAAAGAAAATATTATTTACAGATAGCGAGTATTTACAGGATCAATAATAATCTAGGCTCGCTGAGAAAATATAATCCCCGGTTTTCTTTCTGGTTAACGTGCTTTCTGACACCACTTGTTCTACTATCATAACAGTGAAGACACATACCTGTTTCACTGCAGATACACCATGAGCATGTGTAGAACACAAAACACTTTCACCTGGTAGTTTGTACAGTTCATATGATGTAAAGAGATCTGTTCTTGATATGGGGTGCCCCTCTCTGTTGTCCTGGAAGACTGACGTCAGAAAGTCCTGTTGGACGCTCCTCGCGAGAACCAGACTCGTATCGCCGATCTCCCCTCATGCCCTTTGCCTCTGGACACAGCTTACTGAGAGATGCAAGAGCTCTCCCTGATGTCACAACAGCCACCGTGCTGTGGGACGTTTTCTCAGTCATTCTTCGACCTCTGAGCTCACTCTTAGAGCTCGGTTACATGCAGCCTCTACCATAAGGCTGGATCTTTGCCATCTGCTTTAGACGGTTGTCTGTCTGCAGTTCCTCGATCTCCCTCCTTTACGTTCTGCAGTTCCTCCTCTTGCCCGGTCAGCGTAGTGATTTCCCACAGCAGAGGAACACATGCAAGAGTCACACACCAGTCTTGGGGGAACATCACAACTCCCAGAAGACTACCTTGCTCTAGGAAACTGCTCCACTCAAAACATGTGCTGTTGATACTAGACTTCACCTAGGTCCAGTACAACGGGAAACCTTAATTCTGCAGCAAGACTGAACATATCAGCCTTCAGCAGACTTTACCACAAGACACATACGTCTCTTCACAGCAGATCTCCAGGAGAAGGTTTGACCAAAGATACCTCTTGCAGGGGTATTGGCAAAAAGATCTTCTCCCCTGAGTCTTTGCTAAAAGATACTTATAACAGGAGTCTTGGCAAACAATGACTTGGCGTTCTTTTATTCTAAACTTTTCATTCGTACATCTTCGCATTTACATACATGCGGTCAACGAGATGGTTACATCTTTCTTCTCTCTTTAATCCGTTTGCTCCACCGGGGAACATAGGGCCTCAACGACACTCCTCCAGCGGACTCGGTTCGCGGCGGTCTTCTTCAGCTGAGCCCATGTCCATCCGGCTGCCTTCATTTCATCCTCCGTGCACCTCCTCCATGTGTGTCTTGGCCGGCCAACTTTTGTTTTCCCTTGTGGGTTCCAGTCAAGGGCTTGCCTTGTGATGTTATCAGAGCTCTTTCTGAGGGTGTGGCCTATCCAGCCCCACTTTCTTCTTCTGATTTCTCGGTCGATGGGGATCTGTTTTGATCTCTTCCATAGGCTGATGTTGGAAGTTTTCTCTGGCCATCTGATGTGCAGGATGTTTCGGAGGCAGCGGTTGATGAAGGTTTGGAGCTTACTTGTGGTTGTCATGGTCAGTCTCCAGGTTTCCGAACCATGAAGCAAGACTGCTTTCACGTTGGTGTTAAAAGTACGAATTTTGGTTTGTTGTGAAAGGGCCGTGGAGTTCCAGATGGGATTAAGGTGTTGAATGCATGCCTGGCTTTGTCGATGCAGCTCCTGATGTCCTCATCTGCTCCTCCATCCTTGCTTAGTATGCTGCCCAGGTAGACAAACTTGTCCACATCCTTGATGTCAACTCCTTGCAACTGGATTTGGTCTTGCTGCTGATTGTTAATTCACATGGTTTCTGTTTTGTTAGTGTTGATCTTGAGGCCAGTTTTTGCTGCTACCTCTGACAGACGTGTGAGTTTCTGCTGTGCATCTTGTTATCTGTGCGACAGGAGGCTGACGTCATCTGCAAAGTCTAGGTCCTCCGGGATTTTAGTGAAGGACCAGCGGATTCCTGTGTTGGCATTTTGTGTAGAGCTCTTCATAATCCAGTCTACTACCAGCAGGAAGATGGTTGGTGACAACATGCAGACCTGTCTCACCCCCGTCCGCACTTCAAAAGGCTCTGTCATTTTTCCTTTATGCACAACCTGGCATGTGGAGTTGTTGTAAAGTTGTTTGATAATGGGGATGAACTTTGGTGGTATCCCATAATGTGCCATTAGTTTCCAGACAACCTCTCTATCTACACTGTCAAAGGCCTTCTCAAAGTCTACAAAGATTGTGTAAAGTGGAGACTGCCATTCCAGTGACTGTTCTATAATGATGCGCAATGTTGCAATGTGGTCCGTTCAAGATTTGTCCTGCCTGAAGCCTGCTTGCTCATCTCGCAGTCGTTTGTCTAGAGCCTCCCTCAGTCTCAGCAGCATGATTCGTGTAAGTACCTTGCTGGGTACAGACAGGAGCATGATGCCTCGCCAGTTGTTGCAGTTGGAGAGGTCGCCTTTCTTGGGAAGTTTCACCAGATTCCCTTTCCTCCACTCTTTTGGCACGCTTTCTTGCTCCCAGACTTTCTGAAGCAGAGGGTATATTGGACACCTCGAGTGGACACAGCTACTCTCCACCCACCCACCCACGGCAGTTCACACCTCCCGGCTACATCAAAGCCCATGGTGGTCAACACTACATGTTAGCAGCTTCCTTCTGATGCGTAATCTACCCCTGCTTGACTAACCCACACCTGACCAGCCTGTAACACCTGTCCAAAGCCCTAGAGCCAGCACCCTGACTAGAGGTGTGAATAGGGACCTAACCTGGCCTAGTGATGACGTGAGCGGCTAGATGGCGGCTTGAACAAGGGGATAATGGACTTAACTAAGGCCGGAGGGTTCTGGATGGGTCACACCTTGAAGCTGTGGTGCAATCTCTTTGACCCACTAGACCCCAACTCGTGACAGATACGTTGCCCACTATCGTTTATATGTTGCTGGTGGTGTAAAAAAACTGGTGAAATAACTGCAATAGGGTTTAGAAGAAGCAAAATACAATTATTCATGTAGATGATGACAGAGAACTTTTCCAGTGTTATATTTGCTTTTTTTATCACTTTTTAAATTAGATTTGGTAACTAGAACACTGACGAAGGCCTAAGAGTCTCTGTTTTCCTCAGCCAGGGAGTCTGGTGTGCAAAATTCTAATTTAATCAAACATATTTCCCTTTCTGGCTGCTTTCAATTTATATTTCTACCATTGGCCATTTTATTTTAGGCTTATTTAAAAGTAGGAATCCATTTTGTCATTTTGTCTTTGTAAAACTCTGTAAATCATTCCCCAGTCCTAAGCTGCACAAATCCCCAAATGAGTGTGTATCATTGACCAGCAATATCTCAGGTACTTGAGAAAAGAGGTTTATTTTTGCCACTGTGTGTAGCAGTGAGAGATATGCAAACCAAAAGCTGAATGACTTAAATTTGCTTTTCCCCTTAAAATTTGAAGAAAAAAAAAATCGAAGATGGCAGGAAGAAATGGCTTACAACAAGAGCAGAAACTCTGATCATATATGACCAAATATGTTTTCTCAAGCAAAACCATCACCTTGAGTTTATGATACAATATTTTATTTATGCTGTGAAGCTAAGGGGGGTATGTGTTGGTTAACGTCCAGCTGCAAACTATGTGCACATCAGGATGGTGTTGCTTAGACAAAGTTTATGTGCTGCCACACGTGGGACTGCTGGCACAACACGGGCCTCAGTCCCACCCAGTCACATTATATTGACACCAGGCCAACCAGTCCTAGTACTGTTCCCTATAGTGCCAGGCGTCTGGCAGTGGAACTACTAGATTGCCAATTTTTAAGTCTGAGGTATGACTCAGCCGAGACGTGAATCACCTCGGAAGTGGACGCCTTAACCACTAGACCACTGAGGCGGTCAAAGGGGTTACTAAGAATATTTGTAAAGAAGTGGTCAAATATTACTATCTGATATATTTACTAGAAGTTTCTGAGATTCTTTTTTAAGTTACTTGTGCTGAGGTTGACAAGAGGCTTTGGCTGACTGGCACCTCAAACTTGGAGTGACAAAGCAAGATGGCATTGCAAGTGAAGCTGTGTCTCTTGGTCACCAAACTGGAATGTCACGTGTTGGGGTCTGGTGGGTCAAGGAGATTGCACCATAGATTCCAGGTGTGATCCATCCTCGACTCTCAGGCCCTAATTAAGGTCTATTATCCCCTTGTTCAAGCCGCCATCTAGCCGCTCACGTCATCACCAGCCCAGGATTAGTTCCCTGTTTACACTTATGATCGGGGGTACTGGCCCTAGAAACCAGGGGCAAGGTGTTACATACCCTGGGGCTGCTAGGGTGGGATTCGTGAAGGTGTCAGGCTGACCAGGTGTGCGTTAGTTGTTCAGGGAAGATTACGTAGCTGGAGAAAACTAGCGACGCGTAGTGTCGAGCATCAAGAGCTTTGATGTAGCCGCGCGAGGTAAACAACCAGGAACGGGAGGGGGGGTAGTTGTGTCCACACTAGGTGTCCATTTAGGGGCGTGCTCTAGTAGTTGACACGG
>SMGT01005382.1:285401-295492 GCA_004794575.1 Lanistes nyassanus
GGGGGGAACGCCACCACGAGCCGTTTGTGTGCGTGTGACAAGGTCACGCAGGCGGGGAGAGCAACACGGAGGTCGGTTGTCTCTTTCAAAACCCCCAGTTCACAACATGGAACAAGTTGGGATTTTCTGCTGTTTTACCAATGGCTTACCATCTTTCCATAAAAGTTTAGTGTTTTTTCCACTGCCACTGATTGCAAGGTTATTTTGCACAGTTTTTATAATGTGGTGCGTCTGAAAGAAAGAACGCTTCTCTATTAGGGGCAAACATGTTCACTGTTTTGTGGCAAACTGTATTCTGGCTAATGACTTGGTGGAGCTGATACAGGCTTTGATCAGGTGCTGCTTTGTCACTAGTACTGGCAATAATCGTCAGGCCACAGTCTTCCAGGCAACCTATTGCAGTCCAGAGGAGTGGTATAAGCATGTCTGATGTTGCATTTTTTGTACCGAAGTACCCAAGACTCATTTTAAGAGCAGAAGTGACACCAACAACATAAAAAACTATTGCATGTGATGCTAGTTTTTCAAAAGTCCACCTGTCTTTGTTGACAAAGCCAGCCGGTAAACCAGTTGTCGTCACCACAACACAAAGTCTGCCTTGACATCTTGTCATGCAACAGCACAACATATCGCTGAGTAATATCTAGTTTTTCCACATGTTTCTGCAATTCATCCATAACTTCTGGCTGAAATCTTTCAGATGTGCTGCACTAGTGCTTTCCCTCAGTGTAGCAGACCCTGGTAATTAACACTAATTTTTCTTAGTGTATCATAGGCAGACATACTCTTGCTGTGCTGCATCGCCAGTCTGATCATCAGATGCCACCACCTGCCTAATTTATTTCATTGGAGTGTCCCCTGTTCTTCCCGGAACAGCATTTGGAGAGGGTCTTGTATGGCAGAAGCATCAACATCAGATTTCTTCTGAAAGTTGAATAGACTGCACTTGCCTAGATTTCTTAAATGTTTCCAGATTCTGTTTGAGCTTGGCATTTTCATGGGAGCATTGTTTGAAAGCATCCTTAAGTTTTGCCTGCTGCACAACATGCAATGGATCATGCAGGTTAAATGTAGCATCCCAGCCTCTCATCTCTTCGGTCTTGTGTATAGCAGTTGCTGCAAGTGACTACAGGGTTTGTACATATTGAGTTTGCTAATTCTTGATGGTAGCAGATGCTGGCACTGGGCTGAATGTAGATGCACGAGTTACTTGTCCATGGACAACTTCATACTGGAAAACTCTGTAATACTGGCAAAAACAAATCCTGTAAACTTGTGTATCACGTATACACACACAGAGTGCATCACTGGGACCCCAGCCTGTGAAGAAGATGAAAGTTGTGTGGGAATAAAAACACCTGTTCCTTACTTTGCATGAGATGAACATAAAACAGGGAGAAGAACCTGCAGATTTCTGACTTAAGTCAGCACGTAATGTTTTCAGAAAATTTAATCTTGTACAGATTGGTGCAGTGTGTGCATGTGCATGGATGGGAGTGAAAGAAAGGTTTTGATAGTTCCTAATAATAAAACTGCGTTGTTGGCACAGTACATATAAATACTAGATTTTGTTTCAAAAATACACATCAAATGTGTTGTATGGGAAATATTTTTTAAATATTTTATTTGGAGAGAAAGCATTTGTTTGGTGTGAAAGGGAGGACTCTTCTTTGCCTCCATGGCCCCTACCTGGGAGGAGAGACCACTTTTATGCTTCCCTAAGGGTGGTCAATCTTAGCAGTTTTTACTGTATTAGTTTGTAGGCCCCCTCCCCCCCAAAAAAAAAGTATATATAAATCATGTTTCTCCGTTTCGACTACCGTTTGTTCTCATCTCTTTGCTTGTGCACTGAAGGTAACATACCAGTGTTTGAAGCATGGGGTTGGGTGGGGTGGGGGACGAAATGTAAGCTTTAATGCTTATCCATGCAAGCTGACTTTTGTTAAGCCATGTGTGCTGTCACAATATTTTTTTCTACTTGCATACAGAATGTTCCAGAATCCTATGCATGGGTAGGTAGGTCTGTTTCTATCACTTTTAACAAATACAAATCAGATACTGGAATGCAATTTTAGCCAGGATTTGTTGCATGCTGCTAATGTTACATGCTGTGTTACCATGTTATTTCAACAGATGTCTCATCATTTTTCTGAATTAAGACCTACAAAATTCAGAATTTATTTTGATATGCAGGTGTAAAATTAACGTGCCTTGTAAACTACTGCACATACATAACATCAAAGCTGTGCATGCTGTCCTCAATAAGAAAAAATAAATATGGAATAAAGATGGTGGCTTTTGGCTTTTTTCCATCCCACAAATATCTGTCTGATGTGATGATGGTACATAACACAATAAAATATTGGAACTATGGTTGGTTTTTGTTATAATATGTTGCGAAAAGGTACATATCCTTATCTGGATTCACCAGTACATTCGTAGCAGTATCATGGTAGGTCTTGTGACCCACTGTTGCAAAGAAAAACTAGAAAGTCTTACATTAAAACCATTTATAATTCATGTATCACACCTGATAGTATAATGACAACATTAAAAATAGAAGTAAAGGTACATTTTTAAAAAACTCCAAGCCCATCAGCATTTCAGCAGTTTGTGTTAGTGAAATTAAAAATGTGGAAGCCTGAAACTGTTTTAAAAATCTGTTTTAGTTGATATATATACATGAAAAGCTACGTCTTCAGAATCAGATGCACATAATATACACCGCGTATTAAAAACAATTCTGCAATGGCAAGTTTACAGTAGTGAAGTTTTTATGGTGATGTGAGAGGATGGGGTGGATTTTTTGAAGAAAACGGATAAAATATGACATTACAAAACCAAAACACTTTGACACGCCCATTTTCAGTGTTTACAGTTAATACATTAAGGATGAAAGACACGACTGCACAATAATTCATGGAAAAGTCTCCAACACAGCAGGGATATCCTGTGTATTGTTCATGGCTATGAACTAGAATCCTGGGATTTTAAATTGCAGTTTAACTGCAATGCATTATTGTAGCTTCCTTATAGAGGCTCAGGTTGGCTGACACATGCAGCAAGAGGCTGGTGATTTGCAGAATATACAGTTTTAAACTATTGTCTTGAAAGAAGTAAGAACAGCTTGGTGGTGGCATCCCTTGTGTACATTTTGAAGGTGGCCAATTTGTGTACATGTAATTGTCATTATTTCCAACTTTTGTGTAGCCGTACTATCTCAGGTAAATGTGGATACAGTAAATCACAAATATACACAATTCATTGCAACATTACTATATTTGAACTGTTTAAAGCTACAATTATACATCTCTTGGACAGGTAGTAATGTTTTAAGCTTGTCAGTTTCCATCCTTAAATATCTTTCAAAGACTTATATCTATATAACAACATACTCATTTGAGTAAACTTATTTTGTAGTAGTGTGTAACCTTTTGATGTCCTATTTAAAGTTTTAAATCAAGATTTACCCAAAGCAGTATATCTCAATGTATGGTTTTTGCACATAAAAGAAACTTTTAGATTGACACACATGCATTCCTGTGCAGTGGCTGATCTTGACACAGCCATCTCCAGCTGTCTTGTCCACAAGAACATCTGCTATATTTTTCTACACTAGAATTATAAGAAAATATGTATATGTATAAATCCTATATAATATGAAAATGAATGCATTATCCATGTAATGTCAGATTACCTCATGAAGAATGTATGGCTGCACTTTTAAACAGTTCAATTTATGGAACTGAAACATTAAAAATTTCTGCTGGGCATCACAAAAGAGGACTGTACAATACAGGGTTTCCTCATAGACCAAAATCCTGAAGGTCTCGAAAATGGCTTTGTCTTGCTAATAGTGTGGTGGTTGGGCTGGTGATAGTGTCCACTGTTTGATTTTTGGAGGGCATCAAAGTTATTTTCCCATAAATCTTTAAAATCTCTGTGCATCACAGAGAGTAATTTTTTCTTTTGCATGTTCAAATGCTGATGATGTGTCCTTTACACACATCCGTCCACTATGGGAATCCACACAACACTTTAAATATCTGGTCTTTTCAAACAGCTTCCAGGCTTGGCAAGCTTTTCACACCAGCTGTTCTCTTAATGGGGCCTCGCTTGGGGTCAATAATTCTTTGGTCCTCAGGTATGTTTCTGAAAAAAAAGATAATGTTTATGAACAAATCAATATGTATGATGCTGGACGCAAGAACATTTTTAGTTTCCTTTTTGTACCTAAAATACAGTAAGAAAAAAAAAGTGTAATAAAAGGTGCATGTTTAGAAAGAGTGGAGGGCATGTACGCATTTGCGTTATGTGGGAGAGACACAGATAAAAAGCTTTAATTAAAGGAAAAGTGGTACAACAAAGGGAACTTGGCCAAGCGAGACTTAGGAAATCGAGCTGACAAAACACTAGTCATGCACGGTCGATGGACAAGAGGAGTCCCCTCTTGTCTATCGACCGTGCATGAGTAGTATCCTTGTCAGCTAAGTGATTTTTATTTGTTGTTATCTGTTTTTTGCCGTCCTGAAGAAGGGGCCATGTCCGAAACCTCGATTTCCTAAGTCCCACTTGACCAAGTTCCCTTTGTTGTACCTTTATATTGCCAAGCCACAGTCACCTGTTTCTTTCCTCTTTACCAAGGGAAATCTGAGTGAGGAGGATACTGTTGCAATACAACACCAAATTAGCTTTACACAAGCATCTTCTATATATTGACAACTTGCAGCTGTGTGGCAGTTAAAGCTGTGGGTGCCACCATTACAACTTACATCAAGGCTTCCCGATGTACATTTCCTGTTTTAATTCCTTATAACTGCAGTCTACAGTGTGATCAGCTTGCTGAAGCAGGTTTTGGTAGATAAATGTGGGATGTTCACTCACCTGTATGCGCACAATGAGAGACACTGCTTATGCACTCTCGCATGCGCAGGGTAAATTTTGTCTGTACCCCTTCCATCCTTCCATCTCTCACTCATACAAATGGAGAGTGTATATATTTTAAGTGCTCTCATTCTGGCTCTCTTGCCTAGATAGACATGCAGACACCCTTGTCCCACACACAGATGTACACCAGTGAAAAATGTACCCTGCATTATCTCTGTATGTGCGTGGGGAGGAGCCATTTTCTGACTGTGCTGGTGCCATAAGCATCTGTTTCTGCCTGTTCTTCATTTCACTGATGCTCCCTTTGGCTGCATTGATCTCCAGCACATACTGTTTACGCTCGTCATTTGCTTTGTGGTAAGCCTGTTACAGAGAGAAAAGTGATGCCATTTAGCTGTAGAATTTGTCAAGACCACTTCATCTGAACATCTTTAAAACTGTGTTTTATCAGTGTTTGGCAATATTTGTGTCACAAGACATAAGTATATACACAAAACCAGCATATTTTAACGAACTAATTTTTAAATTATTAAAGAAGCAATCGTGCAACCTCCTGAAAATTGTTGTTTAATCAACACACTTTCCATGGATTTGCACGATAAGTTTCTACAAATGTTTACAGGGAGTGGGTGTGGATTACCTCCCTGTAAAACATGCTAGATTAAGTGACGAATGTTTTCTTCATGCACATGCAGATGTATTTATGTAATATCAGGCTTGAAGAGGCCCATGTATAAAAGTAGGTGTGATGAAGCGGGTTCGCTCGCCAAACTTTCTTCTCTACTCTCTCTCTCTTCCTCAAGAAAGGCAAGTTTTCGTTCAAAAGCCGCCTACATGCTTTATTCAGAGCCACCACTGCTGGAATTTCTCTGAGGGACTGCTCGTTCTGATCTTTCCACTGGTCTCGCCTCCTCCTGCTCTGCCTTACATGGTTCGTCACCCAACTGCTCACTGCTACTTCACTGCTTCACTGCATGGTTCTCCTCTCTAGCCCTCCTCCTGCCTCACCTTACTTCAGGACTGCCCTTTGTCCATTCTGCATGCCACTTTTAGCGGGTGGGAGCAGACCGCGATGTGGGGCAATGTCAGGCCTAGCAGCAGATAGCCAGTGTACGTGTGGTGGACCCCAAAATTTGTGTTTGTTACATGTACAAAGACCACCAAAAAAAAAAAACAACCCAGAGAACATATCTACAAAGACATGAAAATATGTGATGAATAGTGTGTGCTTTGGTCTTCCTGTTAGTGTTAAAGACAGTTTAGTAGAGTGAGAAGGAAATAAAGATAATTATGTTAAAATGCAGTTTTGCTAGCTACAGTGAAAAGATAAAGATAAGAAATCTGCCTACCAACTGATCTAATCTATTAAGACGTTTGTTGAGTTTACTATCTAAAGAAAGAGTATATCGAGTAGAATCAGATGTTAGTTGTTAGTATCTGCAGCTATTCTAAAAGAGTATAGAGACGTTTAAAGAGAGTGAGCCTACCACAGCACACTATAAAGATGGCACAGCCTCACCCTACTTCAGGACTGCCCTTTGTCCATTCTGCATATTCTCAAAGAAATTTACGACTTTAAAAAAATTTTGAAAATCGCAAACGTTGGAAGATTCTACCTTTGATTCCTGATCCAAACGCCACTCGAGGTCACGAAGTTGATTGTTAAGAAGATGTTTCTCTCTTTCAAGAGCTTTAACCATCTGAGGATTAGCCTGAAAACAAGCATTTGAACCAAAGGAAACCAATCTGATGGGTTTTCTACAAGTATTAATTCTGAAGTTGTTTTCCTTCTTAAACTTGATCCAAGATAACCACTGCATGCCTCTTTGATATACATCTGAAAATAAATGCCCTAATTATCTTTTGCTTACAGACAGATGAGGATGCTAAGGCCATGGGAATTCTGGCAAACTACTGAAATTATTTTTAAAAATCAACTGCTATAAAAAAACAAGCAGGAAAGTGGTCTATTCTATTGTCAACACTTTTCTTGACTTTATAAATGAAATAGAAATAACTTTTATGATCTGCATTTTCTTTGACACAAAAACCTTGAACTAAGATAATAATTTGACTACTTTGTTTTGACTTACATCTGAGAGGTCATCAAAATTTCTGTTATCTCTGGGAGTTTTGTTAGCTGCACCAAAAAAAAAGGAATGGTTTCCATTGTTGTAAATGATATCTCTATGCCACTTGCATGTACATAGGCACAAAAATACACATGACACAAAAGTACATGAATATGAACAAACTGGACACATAACAAGTGAACACAAATAATTATTTACCCAGTGCAGTTTTGCTTCACGAGAAATTAAGTAACTTGGCTCTATTCTAAGTTCCCAAATGCCATGCTCTTATTTGATATGGTTAAGACAAAAACTGGCTAATGCATAATTTTCCCCCTAAAACTCATACTAAGTAAGGCGTCTGCACTACACATCATAAACATCCATGACTACATATTTATGTGGGCATGCCCATATCTGTGTATCTAAATGCAGTGTATGTCTAACCCTGAATACACATAACTGGCTTTCAACACTAATACATGCATCTGCACATTTTATTGCTGTTAACCCACCAACACAGACATGGGCTTGAACACATACAGATAACCACATGCATGCATACACACAGGTATGCGAATGCAAATCTATCCACATATGCATGAATGACACAAATGTTTGTGCACGCAGTCACATGTCCACACAGACAAATAAGCATCAGACTTTTCACATAGTGCCTTAGATGGCACAGGCAGTTTTTTGTTCATTCATTCATTCATTTCCGTGCACTTGCTCTGACCTTCTCTGAGATTGTGGCGAGCCTCCTCAACCTTGTTCTGCAGGAGGATGATCTGACGTTCCAGTTGCTGGTTCATCTCCTGCTGTGTCTCATAGCGCGTCTTCCACTCATTGCCTGCAGCATCCTACATGCTACATTTCCCCTGATATACACACACACTGACTGCCAATGCTTTATAATGGCTACATAAAAGACTGGCAAGAACCTACAAGGTAAACTGCCTGATGGTGGCATGTAACACTAAACAGCAGCCAAGAATATGCTAAACACACCAAGCATTTGACCATCCAATAACACTAGCAGTGCAGTTGAAATGCAGATACATGTAAATGGATACATCATGGTGCATTCAAGTGTGTTGAGCCTAGCACCGACAATAACACTATTCTGATTCATTTGCTTGTAAATTGGTCTTATTTCTGCAGGTTTAGAGATAGTAGTGTCAAAGATTTATAATGGCATCTTTCTCTCTCATAATCTTTGTATGTTGGCAGATACAAATCCTGATAATTATAAAGAAAAGGATGCATACAGAAGTCATACAGAAGTAGTTTGTAAAAATTGTAGAGATTTTCTTTTTCTGCTCACTTTGAATAATGGTACTATGGTTATATATATATATATGCACACACCATAGTTTCACACAAGAGTGGCAATACTATGCAAAACTATCTGGAATTGAACTAAACTATATGGTTAAGTAGCTGTAATCATGTTTTTTAGTACTGTATCATATGAAAATGCCACTTCTAGTTTTTGTCTAAACAGCAAACAGAAGTTAAGGCAAATTATTCAAGGTCTGATGTTAATTATGCTGATGTCTTTTACTAGTAGCACAATCTTGTACAAGGTTTATGCACACAGATACTGGGTATTAAAAGCAAACATACATAAAATCTCACTATTTTATCAAGTTTGTGTCCCATGCTTTCTTGCTGCATGGTAATCCTGAGCTACAGTGGTCTGTGATTGGACAGTTAGAGCAGTTAGAGCAGCCCATAGCATAGCATTATCATGTGCTTGGCACTGATGTAAAGCATCGTAGGTTCAGATCTCATGTCCAGCATACACTTTTTTCTGCGTGTAGAACATCTTTACAAAGCTGACTATCAGGGCCCCAGGTTTTATCCAAGTGTTCTGCATGGCTTCTTCCTTTTTTTTATTTCCCCTAAAACAATTCTTCGCCCTTCTCCCATACCACCTGTCAGCCATCGCTGATGACTTAATGTTAATAAACAACAAGAATGCAGATTCACTACTTAGGAAAAGCTGTAATGTACAGAAATGTGTTTGGCAGCTAGAATGCAGCTGCTATAGTTTCAAAACAGTCTGCAGCTTGGCACATGAGGGGAACTTGAGCAAGATGTAGGAAGGCTGGGGTAATGCAGTTTCAAGGCACCCAAAAGAGACACGTAACAAAAGTCCTTATTTTGTGTATCAGAATGTATAACAGAACTCCTGCTGAACAGAGTAAAACACAGTGAGGTCATCTGCACACCAAAGGTTCTACATTCTGCTAAATAGTGAACAGTTAACAAATGAAAGCTGCAGCTGGAAAGATCTATACATTATTTTAAGAATTTTCTTCCAAATTTGGTTTTACGTCATGGAATTTAATATCACATGAGTGGAGGTTAAATTAAATGTGATGCGATTCAAAGCTTTTTGAAAAGGATTTTGAAAGCAGAATAAGGTATTATGTATATGCATGCAGCATGTCGACTTCATATTAAGAAATTGTAAAGAACATCTTGAAATGAGTAATCAATATATTTGAATTTACTGAACACAAATTGTAACCCAACCTTCATTGTCGATGGAGTCGAAACGTTTCTCTAGTTCGTCGATCGTTGCTTTTAGTTCTGCAGCTGACTGATCTAGCATTTCCCTGTCAAAATATACACACCATACATATAAGCGGTGACAGTATGCATTGAAGTACAAACTGTAAGCTTGAAATGACCTCTGTCTTAAGCAACGTTTCGTTGCTGACTGTATATTCACTTGCATCAGCTGTGGTACTGATACAATGCACGGGCTAGAATACTTAACTGAGTGAATTGTTTACGACATATTTCAAAGGCTTGAATTAACGAAGCAGCGTACATCTGCCAACACATCGAGTCAGACAAGCCACTGGGTTCAGGCAAAATATTCTGAGTGTTATTTACTTACTTCATTTGTTTTTCCTGCTGGATTTCAGCACGAAGTTTCTCAAGCTCAAAATCGTCTACTGTATCACCGCCCGCCATATTTGCCCACTACCGTTGCTATGTCTTGTGACGTCATTAAAGGAAACTCCTCGGGGTTCCATCATCACGTGACTTGTGACCTACTTAGTCGTACACTTGTGAAAAGTCTTTCTTTCTAAATATAGATATCACACGATCTCA
>SMGT01005382.1:312028-328039 GCA_004794575.1 Lanistes nyassanus
TAATTTGTTTGACAATGATTTGACCCCACTTAGAAGTAGAATCATAAAATCTTTCTTTCTTACATTAAAGATTACTTGTGTGCACGATCCATTGCTGATTTAAAACGACACTTTCTCTTTCTTTCTTTCTTTCTTTCTTTCTTTCTTTCTTTCTTTCTTTCTTTCTTTCTTTCTTTCTTTCTTTCTTTCTTTCTTTCTTTCTTTCTTTCTTTCTTTCTTTCTTTCTTCTTGCTCCAGTATAAGCCAATCTACACAGAGACTTTGTGGATGAAACGTTCCTTTACATATATCTTCCTTCAAAAAATGACTGCTGCCATGTTCTGTGTTCTTAGGTAGGTAGTTCCTTTCACCTCCATTTTTAAACCTGAACATGGAAAGTCACGATCTGAGTGCGTAAATCAAGAATTTTGTTACGAGCGAACTTTTCAGAAAACTTTAAGCGTTTAAAAATCATCTGTACTTTCATGTTCGCATTAGTGCAGACGTTCACACTTCTAGACACCTGATAGTATTTGCTGCTCCAAATTTCACGCATCTCGATTAATAGGATGGCGCTGGTCGCCTGATGTAGAGGTGGCTTAAAAGATTACTGACTCTGTATAGCGTACACGCTGTCGCAGATCATAGACAAGTTTCTATCTGTTCTCGTCTCAACGCAAAAAGTAATTGGAAGAAATACTTATCGTTTCTCCAGTGACAACTCTAGCATCGGATCGCAATGCTCGTAAAAAGATTTTCTTTGTTTCCTGAAGCAGGTCTGTACGTGGCTGGCCTACCGTGCAGTACAGGCCATGTTTGCATAAAACGTTGAATATTGTAAGACGGCTTGGCGTGCCTGTTTCCTTGCACACGAAGAGACAATCCATCGCCGAAAATAGACGCTATCGATCCGAGGAGCATCCATCTGAACTGAACTTAATTAATGAAGAAACTCTAACTTTCAGCGTTGAATTTGACACCTTTAATTAGCGGTGGAATGTTTAATCAGGGCTTAGAGCGTGGGAAGATTTCTGCACTGAGTATAAGGGAAGGAGCTATAGTGGTTGGGGTGGGGTGGGGGAGTGCCGGGTAGAGAGAGAGAGCTGGAGGAAGAGAAAAGGGCTGACATACAGATCTGGAAATATCTACTTGTGCAGGTGCGCACACAGAGACACACGTTACACAAACTTCCAACAAAAACTATTTAGATTCATTTCATTTATCTTTTTGACGTATCCCACCGCATTTACCCAGTAGCACAAGAATCAGAGGTAGCCACAATTCCCGAAATAACGAAACGGCTGTCTGACGATTTTATGTTGCTACTCCCCCACTTCTCTCTCTCTCTCTCTCTCTCTCTTGGTCCAAAAACCTCACCAACAAAAAAAGCAACAAATAAAAAAATCGAAAAGATAGGAAAGAAAATGATAAAAATATCGAAGACGTACAGATGTCTAGCAGTTAAGGCTACTTTGGCTGGTGGTTTAAAATTGTCGGTAATCAGCCGATAGCAGGCCGACAATTTTAAACCATCGCCCGACATGGTCTTGTAAGTTGGGGCGACGACAGCTTGTGTGACGGGCATTCTTTATCATCAGCCTCCTAAACTTCATTCAAAAAAAAAGGGGGGGGGGGGGGGGAAAAATTGTCTGAGTTAACAGCAAGTCTTTGGCCTACGTGTTCAAGCAAGGGGAGTTAAACGTTTGCCCTGACAAGGTGGTGCAAGGGAACGAACCATTCATCACAACAAATATTATCATTCTCTGAGCTGCTCCGGCCATCCTTCTGTTAATTTGGGGAGGGGGGCTGATGGAGGGGAGGGGGAGAATGTCCAGCAACAAAAGAGAAAGATGGACCGAGATTGGTCTTCAAATGAACAGAATTCAGCTGCTTCCCATAGGGTGCGGTAGGGGTGCGGGCCGTTTGCATGTGGCTTTAGCGCAAAGCTAGACACGAGAAAGGCGTTGCAGCTACATACGAGCGTCAGATAACGTTTTTATTGGACTACAGGGATGGAGACATTCCACAATTCTCACTAGCCCGACAGTCTAGTAACGTCTGAAATTTGATAGCCTACCGATATTTTTTTTTCTCTCTCTCTCTATCGGCAATCAAAAAAGATTTTTTGTCAGCCGATTCCTAGTGATCTCTAGCTGACCGCCGTATTTCCCAGTCCCTGGTATTAACAAACGATGAGTGTCCTTCTGTGTATCTGTCTCGCTGCCTGTCTGCACGCCTGCTTGCCTGCCAGTCCTCAGTCAGTCTGTACTCACCCTACGTGTGAGTGCGCAAGAATGTGCTCTTGCTTGCTCACGCGTGCGCGCGTGTGACTGGGGGGGCGTACTGTGCTAGAAGAAACGTTTTGCATTTTTCTCGGTTGAAGCGACACTCTCCCTGACAAGAGCTACCGGCAGAGGGCGCAGTGTCCAAATATTGACCGTCGGGGGCTTCAAGAAGTGCGTGTCAAGTCTGCTCCCGCTTCTCTGCAAAAGAAGACGGGGCTCAGCTCTTCAATTAAAAACATCAATACCCCAAATGGCTTTTCCTCCGTCTGGGTCTTCTTTAAGTTTAGAGTGCAGTCTTTCAGTTCCTAAGTAATGCTTCACAACGGAAACAAAAACAAGCGCCAGCCAAGAACTGGCATTAAATGGTTTGGTTACGTATCTAGAAAACGTGTGTCGTCCAAAAACAAAACATGCGCAGAACGTGTAGTAGTCGAAAGTTTATGATTGTGTTTACGTTTTTACGCATGATTTTGAATGGTACCCTTTTGGCCTAGTAACTTGGATTTCGTTTTTGTTGTTGTTCTTCTTGTTGCTGGTGCTGTTGTTATTTGGTAGGAAAGTGCTTCCACCTTGCGTCCTTTCTCGTGATGGTAAATTCTCTCCCAGCTGAGGCAGCTGACAGAAGCTATGGCTGACTAGCTCAGCCTAGACTGGCGTAAGGTCCTGGAAACCGGCACGGCAGCTGTATGTGTAGACTGAAAGTGATTTCTGCTGGAGGAAAACGAGGACTGCTTGTGCTGATGTTGTCACTTCATGTACCCCAAGCAGCAGTCACGTATTTCTTTTCGTGATGCTGTCTTGTAGACGGACAAGAAGACAGTAAGACAATGTGCGGAAGATGATTCCACAGAACCGACCGTGACCTGTGACCCCTACCCTCTTGCATGCCCGGTCAATGCTGTTTCGTAATTAATTAGTTCACGGCGATGAGGATGTAACTGATACCCTGGGGCGCCGGACGCAACGACGGGAAAGAAAATCCTTTACCTCCCCTTTTCCCACCCGCACATGAGCTCACAAGGGTGGGTGGCCCATGAGTGTACTGTGTTCGAGCATTTGCCATTTATGGTTTTACACGTGTTGTTATTTACCCTCAAAGTGAAAGAGTCTGGTACCTTTTATAAGCATAGTGAGACAGAAAGTCTGTCTGTCGCTGATTCCTTTTTTTATTATCAATTATTACCTTATTCTTTCATTGTTTCTTTCTTCATGTTTTCCATTTCCTCTTTTCGGCAATGCATCTCTCTCTCTCTCATTCTCTCTCTCTCACTCTCTCTCTCTGTCTCTTTCTTAGTATCAGTTCTTGATAGCGCGCACGCTTGTGTGTGTGTGTGTGCATTTGTGTGTGTTTGTTAAAAATTCTCTTCGATGCATTTTACATTATCATCGAAATGCTTCTTGTAGAAGATGACTTGGACCAGGTCAGCGCAATTTCACAGGACGCGACAGCTGTCCCAAGCCTTCCGTTTCCAGCCAGCTCAGTCGTTAGCGTTGAGCGACTGCGGCAAGAACCAGAAGTGGACTCCAGTCACATTCAATTTCGCAGATCGAAATCGTCAAATTCTCCGAAAAGCAGAGATTATGCATGATCCACCAGCTCAGAATGAGTGGCATTGTGTGAAAAGTAACGCAGAAAAATTGACGAAACGATTGGCGGGGTCTACAGTGTTGTGTGACCATGATTCGTTCCTTTAATCTCTTTTAATACTTCGCCACACTGCAGCTGTCCCCTCTGCGTCCATCTCCCCTCCCACCTCCAGCCCTGTTTTTGAAACACTTCCCCGCTAGATGTTGCACGGCGGACATAAAAGGCCACGCCATTCAGAGGAAGCTGTTTATTTCTCGGCGGTCGACGTAGTTGCGGCCTTTGCTCTCTTTGAAGTCGGTAAAAAAAGAGAAAAGGTTCGAATCTCTTCTCCGCTTGGCTCGTTTACATTGCACTTGGTACGTGAGCAGTTTTTATCGTTTGCCTGAGAGTCTACTCTACTATAGGAGGTGTGATGTGGTCGCTTGCTGTGTAGTATAAAACTACGTGCTAATCCTGGTGCCACCCCCCCACTCTCCCACTCCCGGCCGGCACTCTAAGGGACAGAGGTCTGAGGGGGGAAATTGTGTAATGGAGAATGCAACAAAAGATTCTTTGATATGAGGCGACATTCATTCACTCGATGCACATACATCCGACGTCGGTCTTAGCTGGAACATTAAGAAATCAATCCCTCTCTAATTTTAAAAAAAAATGACAATCGTGAATGTTCTAGTTTTAGACGAAAAAACTCTATTTAAAACTCTTCTCTCATTAGATTGTATTTTCCCAAGCTGCGAGGGTCACATATCAGTTCAGTGCGGTCACAGAATTCTGTAGCAAGTGCGGGCATGGTTGTAGGGCTGTCGGCGTTGTCTTGCCTTGAAGACGCGTCTTCATAGCCTACAGAACAAAACTAAGAACTCTCCCGTACTTTGCGAGATCCAATCCCTGCCATCGGCATGGTAACAGCATGCGAAGTTTCTATATTATCTGTCATCGTTCTTACTTATCTGTCATCTAATCCTTCGGCACAGATCGGATCCTTGAGCAAATAAGCGCATGGGTTGGCATAGCCTGTTGATGCCGTAAACAAAGTGCAGTTCAGTTTCATTTTCCTTCCCACTTCCTCCCTTTTTTTTTATCGCTTCTTCCTCCTTCTCGATCTCCTCCCTCCCACTCTTCTTTCCAACGTGTGCCTCTATGTCTTCATCAGTTCATCGTTCTCAAACTCACCATGCATGCGTTTCCGTCAGTTACCTCAAAACGCTATTCTGCAAATTTGTCTCTAGACATTTGCTTCTCTAGTCCTTGAGTAGTCCACTATTAAGCTTGCAGCATGTACGTACCCGGTAGCAAAATCTTCTTGTCGACACCCCCTTGTCTACGCAAAATAACTAACAACCGTTTAAATAGAAATAGATCGGGGAAGTTTTTTTTCCTCTGAGTACTGCTGTCGAATGCCTCGTATAAACTCTTCCCACACATACCTGTACTCCCTGCTAGCCCCTCCCCCTATCTCGCCCACTTTCTTCACGTACTTGACAAACACTTAATGGTTCAACAAAGACAATTGCTGGCGATCAGACAGTGCGACAGGAAGCTCCCAGATCTGCATAACAGCCAGTCCTTTCGGCCTAATGATGATGATGAGAAAGACCTGTCGCGAAAAAAGTGCCATCCTCTGAAATTTTTATTTCAGTGGAACACCTGCCACGATTCTAATTACGTTTCGTAAAAACCCCGAGCCCAAGCCGAGATCGAGCAGGAGTCTTGCCCTCAAGACTCCAGTTGCCTTTAGTTCTAGCAAGGCAAGACAAGGCAAGACTTATTCATGACCCCGGAACGAAATATAGAAGAGTAAACGATACAAACACAAGCATACAGTATGACTAGTATCAACAACTTCCATAATAATGACAGTAACTGGCAATAGATAATAAAAGCATAAGGGAGCAGGCAGGGAGCTGACAAACGGGCGAGACTTACAGGAGAAGGGAGGCGAGAAGAAAAAAGAGAAAGAGAGCGGTGTGTTTGCCTATTGTAACACAAGACGCTTATGCTCTCTGAGAATCTTTATGCATAAACTTAAACTTCTTCAGAGAGTATGTTTGTTTTCTTATAATCTGTAAACAAGAGACAAGAAAGACAGCTCTGAAAGTTTCAGGTCTTGACACGAGTTTAGTGCACCATGCAGCCTTTAATTACATATTACAGCTCCTCATATTTGTTGATTTAAATTTGTACATTTTAAGTTTGATTTTTAACAGGGATGTTGTGCAGTTTTCATTCTATTTCTTCTTTTGATATTTCTTTGACCACCTTTGTAAAGGAACGAGTCATTAGTTTGACTAGGCATATTGCGCAATGCAGGTTGCAGAAAATATAGCTGATTGATTTTGTGCTCGTTAGAGCAAATTTTTAAAATATTACGATTCCTTTTTCCAGTTTTACGCTCCAGGCAACGAAAAAAATACTGTAACCTTATAAATGCGCAGAAATAATTGCAAACTGAACAGATAGGTCCATTTCGGACCAGACAGAACCTACGTTGGGAGCTTCGAAAGATTGAGAACGGATGTCTTATTTGGCATGGTCTGAAGAATTCGCAAGGACGACGCCGTGAAATGCGTTGCAGATAATGAGCTGCCCCTAGTGTACCTGTGGACATATAGAATCGCGTTTTCAAGCTCCATGTCCCTCCGCGCACCCATCCACGGTACCCCCTTCCGCGTCGTGCCCAATCGACTCACGGTCTGCCGATCTACAGTTTTCACTGCGCGAAAATGCGCTTTTGCGCATTTAGAGGAACCAAGCGGATATCTCGCGTAAATGGCGAACGGGCATTTAGTCAAGGTATTAGCACGTTTTCTTTTGCGATAAAGCACATTTTTGTGCAGCGAATTGTTATCATATACACATGCATGCATCGGTCTCTCGCCCTTTCTCGTCTTATCTCGCCCTTTCTCATCTTATCTCGACCTTTCTCGTCTTATCTCGACCGCTTCGATGGTCTAGTGGTTGTCCGCTTCCGACCCACTAACCGTCTTACCTCAATCATCTCTCTCGGTCTCACTCGCCTACTCGCTAACGCACTCGTTCGCTCACTCATATTTATGCGCACACCGGATATGAAATGTATATGGATAAGCACCTACAGATCTATACCATACATTGATATAAGAACCTACCTGCGGACACGACACAAAGACCCCTCATACACGAATCTTAACGACGTTTGATTCACGGCGTCGTTTCCATGCCGACATCAAAAGCTGGCGTGTCTTCGCACCAATTTCCCTACCCTCCTGACCTTTCTGCACGCATTAAATCAAATGAAATGAAAATAAAATGCATATTATGACGCCATCACTCTTCCTGCCAATAAAGCAGTGGAAGGTTCGCCCTTCGGTGAGCCTCGCCACGCAGTCAAGCGGCACAACCCACGCTAATCACTGCACCAAGGGCAACAGTCCTGCTTTATGCCGGCTGTCACTGGGAGACGTAATATCCGGCCAGTAAACGGTTGCCTTGGAAAGCTGCTTCAAGCAGTCGAATGGGTTCGTTCCTTGTACCCCGCCCTCCATTTTTTCAAGAATGTCGTTCACTCTTCGCGATCCTTCATATTCTGTCTGTCCTTTTCTCCCGTTTCCACCGGCTTTTCCTTCCTTATTCTTCTCTCACTCACACACTCTTTCATTCTCTCATTGCTTTCTTGGTTCCTCGATCCCTTCTTCTGCCTATTGTCTTTCTCCCTTACTTTCGTCTCTTCTCAGTTCTTGTCTTCTTTGCGTTCTTCCCCACCTTATTTTCTCCTGTCTTTGAATCTGCGGCGTCTGCTTCCCACTCTATCACTTTCCTCTTTCTTCTTTCCATCTCTCCGTTACTTATAATGTTTCCCCCTGTAACCATAAAGTCTTAAGCTTGACTCAGAGCTCTGAGGTGACTGGCTGTTAGTCAACGGCTCGTGGGAGAGACTTCCCAGCACTGATATTAGTAGTGATTGGGCCTGCGTAGGAATTTCAGTCTGTCGCGAGGCTCTCAAACCGGCACCCACTCGTTCAGTTAATCAAGCGTGGGAACAATACAGCAGGGAATTGCGAAAATATAGCGGCCACTAACGAGCCATAACACGGTGGGATGAAACGCCACCAGAGTGCTTTCCCTGTCCTCATCCTTTCATCCCTGCTCAAGTCTTGTCAAAAGGGAGACACGCATGCGCACGTAGTCTCGAGTTCGCCTGGTGTCTTAAATTCGTGACATTTTCTGTGGCTTTTTTCTGTTCTTACACTCCGACCTAGCCGAGTTTTTGTTCTTCATATGATGTCATTAGTCGAAAGGCGATAGGACGCAGCATGATATGTATTAATGTATATATATATGTGTGTTATTATTGTTCCTGGGTTTACAGTCAGACACACAATACTATGCGAGCAGCACCATCGCTTGTATTTCTGATGCAGTTCTTCAACATTTACAGAAAGACGTGTCCTGCTACAGATGCGGGGGGTTGCTGGACTGTACTGGAACTGATCATGATGATGCACCCAGCAGCTATAGGCAAGGCGATGTCGGGCGATGGTCTAAAATTGTCGGCTCGCTACCCACCACGCATGCAAAACAGTTATGAGAATATTATCAGAAATCACAATATTTCAGCTGCAGATATCTGTGACAAACAACACTCCTCAGTTGTACAGAGAGACATATATTAGTGTTCTAGTAGAAGGTATGACACTATAGGGTCTGAAGAAGTAGATAAAAACAAACAAAACCCTGAAAAGACGAGACCACTAAGTCTATGTGAGATATCTATTTTTTCGAAGGACAAAGGGAGTATCTGGTTATTGTTTTATTCATAATCATTGATTGCCCCCGCCCGCCAAACACTTTATGAAACAAAAAAGTAAATACACGTATACAAACGTTTTGCTTTGTGGGTGTTTCATGCTGTGTTTTATTTCAATCGTTTCCTTGATTTGCTGTAGAGGAAAAAACATCGATTCTAATTTACTGAAATAAATTTTTGGTTTGGAAGCGTGGCTATTGCCCCCCCCCCCCACCCCGTAATGTCTGTTTGATAGAAATCAACAAAAGCGTAGCTTAACTGGCTTCTTGCAAGTGCCAGTGTATTTTAGCACCTTGACAGAAAATAACAAAGGAGTAGCTTAGCTCTCCTGTTACAAGTGTCAGTCTGTATTTTAGCGCCTCGGTGAGGCTTCGGGCACATGCACTTACCGCCCGAATCCTTCATCTTGCCTTCATAAATTTTTGATTGCCTCCCCTTGTCGCTGGCGGTCCCCAGAGAGCCATCCCGCGAGCAGGGAGATTGCAGCACCGTCGCCATATCATGCTTGTGAGACGAGCAGGACCGGCGCCCTTGCTCCACGCGGTCTTCCTGTTTTGATCAGGTTTCATTCAAAAACAAAAAGGAGCAGAAAAACCAGCCCTAACGATATCTCATCTCTCACTTCGTTTCTCGTCTCTTCTCTCGATGGCTGGCTGGCTGGTTGGCTGGATGGATGGATGAATAGGCAGGCAGGCAGGCAGGCAGGCAGGCAGGCAGGCAGGCAAATAGACAGATTTTCCGTCGTCTTACCTCACATCTTTTCCCACATGCAATCTTCTGTTTCGATTCCTCCCCCCTCCAAAAAAATCGATTGTCTCATCTCCCATTTTACATCTTATCTGTTATTTTACCCCGATCGTCTTTCTCCCTCGTCTCTCTCTCTCAGCTTACCTCGATCATCTATCTGAATTTTTCACTCCCCTCTGTCACTCATACACACACGCAGGGACGGACATACAAGGGCGCGCTGACACGTGCTCCTCTCGTACAAAACGGGGAGTGATTTCATGTTCTTGTTTTTTATTCTTTAAAGCATAAAAGGCCAACGACTGCAAACCAGGTCTACAGATCCATGTGGCGTGCTGGGCTCCAGACGTTTCTCGGGAATAATATGGCGTTTCCCGCTTTCACGTCGAGAGACGGTGTTTTCTTTTGATCTCATTTTAATATTCCAGAATCAGAATTTTGAAATCATTTCTCGCTTTGGACCTCACTCCAGCCCGAAGTTAAGCTAAAAGAAGATCGGTCATTTCTGGAAAGTCAGAGGACACGTGCACGTGTTTGTGACACTGGGGTCTGGTGAGACAGGCAGCAAGAGAAGAAAGTCAGGGATGAGAAAGGTGGCGGTCCAAGAACGAGGGGGGTTAACGTGTCCTCCGAGCGACGTATTGTATTGCTGAGAGACTTGCCGTCTACAAATCAGCTTATGTTCTATCTCGAAACCGACCTACAGGCTCGTCCCCGCGATCTCTTCGGTCTGGTTTGTATTGAGGTATTTCTTGTCTTTGGATTCCTGTTTTAATTTTTTTGTAGAAATCCCAAAAAGTGCGTGTAATGTTTTGAAGGTTTTGTGCGCAAACATAAGCATGATTTTAAAACTTAAAGGGTTAAAACGCAAGAATCATTTACAGGACCGATCCGCTCTCAGTGACGTCCACAGTCTTTCTCCATCTGATGGCGTTGTGATGAAAGCTTTTTCTGGAAGATCGCTTTACTACTTCTGGTTGGTTGCCTGTGGACACTGGCCACACGCTAAATAAGCTAACACCGTAGCAGAGTTAAAACATAGACAGGAACTTTAGTAATAACACAAATACATGTAAAGGCGATAATGACAACAGCAAAGGTCATGATGAAGACGGCGAGAACTAAGATCATTGTTGTGGTAGAAGAAACAATCAAAAGCATCCGTTTTTTGTTTCTTCATCGTGTGACCTACCGTGGAGCCACTCAGCTTTATTGGTCCCCGCCAGTGATGTGGCCCTGACTGCTGTCTATAACAGTGTCTCCGCCCCTTTAGGTAGCATTTTTTTCTTAATTATAGCCAGTCTTCCAGGTCGGTTCCCTCAGTGCCAGCAGCCCAGAGTGTGTCAGATCTGTCGGCCAGCGCGTGCTAGTTGTCAGGACTATACTGTGCGCCGAGATCCTGCGTGTCTGCTGTACTCGGCGGCTAGCTGTAGCAGATTGCTGAAAGTCTTGCGAACCCAGCCTCACCGCCACCTCCTAAATTGCTTCTGTCTATACCCAGCACTGCACCACCACCCAGTGCAGGCCAACATGAGCATCGGTGTGTGAAAACCCGCACAATCCCTCTGACCGCCAGGATCTGACCTTGTTACGTAGAGCACTGCTTCCTTCGTAGTTTTGCACAGTTAACATTGATGTCCTGTGATGTGTGGTTATTTGCTCCGTTCACTGGACAGCTATTTCATTGGAGATTCAAGCGCGTTTCTCTGCCGATGACTATGAGAAAGTATATAATAATTAAATGGGGAGGGGAGACATACTGTAGTTGCCCTAAAAGTATAACACAAAATATACCCATAGAGTTAGGGCACCAGTAATGGCAAACAAATAAGGACACGTTCAGCCATACCCCAGGCAGGGAAAGTGGAACCGGCACTACCATATCTAGCCACTGGAGTGACCACCGTAACCAGTGTGTGTGTGTGCGCGTGCGTGAATGTGTGTGTGCGCGTGTGTGAGAATGTGTGTGTGAGTGAGCGCGAGTGCTAGCAAGCGAGTGATCGTCACTGTGTGTGTGTGTGTGTGTGTGTTTGATATATATAGAGAGTAATCGAGTGTAGTGTGTGAGTGATCGATCGAGTGAGTGGATGGGTAGGGTGAGCGTGCGTCTGTGTGTACACCCGTGTTAACGCGAGTGTGTTAACGCGAGGTCCCACGCCCGCCTGTGACCATGGATACGAGCTCGCGTGTTTATTTGCATGAGCGACACAACGTCCTTTGCTCTCTTCCCCTACCCTGTCTATGAAAGTTTCCTCCGTTTATCTAAACGTATACCTGCCATTCCTAGATGCCCCTGCTCTTCTTTCCCCGAACCGTTCACCTGCCCCGACACACGTTGTTTGTTGCCCCAAGCCGCCGATCTCCCTGACTTTGATTCGGAACTGGTGTCCAACATGACCCTCTTTCTTCTTCCTGCAGTTGGCTGCAATTGCCAGCAGACTTTCAACAGATTCTTGGCAGTGCGTGCCTCTATTTGTGTGCTGATTCCTTGCAAGTACACTTTTCTTCCGGCTAGAGATGCTTTCTGCTGCACCGGAAGCTGCCAAAGGGAAGTAATAACTTATACTCAAGCCTTGCCTCCCCCTTTCGCGCTATTTCACGCATCGTCAGCGCCAATGGACCGGCGCTGTAAACAGCGGCGAGTCGAGCCAAGGCAGGTTTTGTTTACGTGGGAACTTAATCCAAGACAGAGCGCGCATTCTGCTAATCGCCGTCGGGGTGCAGCCTATACCAGAGCCCGCTATTTACCAGCAAGGCGATCTAGGTCTAGTTCATATTTATTTTAAAAAATCCGCCTAGTGAAAAAGTCAGCGTCAACACTGAAGAATGGATCCAATAAATCACAAAAAAGCTAAATTATGCTGCCGAATAAGCAGCTTGAGAGAAAGACAGTGCTTTGAAAGGAGGAAGGAAAATGAGTGAATAAAAGAACGAAGAGAGGAATGAGGTCTTTTAAAGATTAAAAGGTACTATAAAGGAATAAAGAAAGAAAGACATATCTGCTATAAATAAACGAACATCAAACTATGTTCATTTTACCTCCTTCCCTTTCAAAAATCGTATCACTGAATTGTTAAAGCATGAACAAACAGAGCAGTTGAGCTAGAGTCATTGTCAAGTGATTATGACGGATAGCTGAAGATTAAGTGTGTCATTTGTGCGCTTGTGTTGCTCGGCTGGTCTCATACTACCAAAATGGGGCGAGGACCTTCCTAAAAGACTTCTCAGGGATCAAGCCTAGGGGAAGATAATTCTGTCTTTTCCGACAGTTTACAGCCCTTATCGCCCACTAACCTCCCATCGCGTGTATACGCTGACTTAGATATGTCTGAAAGGGAGGCCACTCTGCCGGCGAATGGCACAAGTGCCGGTGTAATGCTTAGTTTATGTAAACCATAGGTGTCAAAGAGAATACTGGCCTTCTAAAACTGATACACTTTGCACTAGTGCTTTTATTGAATCTCGAGAGAGTCTATATCTTGTGTAAATCTGCATAAGCTTCATAATCGCCCTGCACCCTTCGCTTTATCTCAAGTGACGTCATTCTTTCAACAGTTTAAAACACGGTTGCCTTTAGAAACTAGTGCTTGGACAAAGTACTCTACTGTCAGTAAAACAGTGACATTTTCTGGTCAAAGTGGGCAAAGAAAGAAGCATTATTTCTTGTACGGACATCCGAACAGTAAGAGCATCCTTTCTCTTGTTACAATAATCTCCTTATTGCCCTTGCCGGCTAGGGGTGTTAACTCGATTTGCCCTAACAGTACAGCAGCGGCGGGCATTCAGCTCCGGAACTCATTCTATATCAAAAAGGTCAGCAAAGTTTCACCCATGATCTACAGTCGACCCTTCAAGATCGCGAGAAAAGATAGGTTGTGACGTCAGAGACCCTACATTGGTGTGGAGATCTAGAGCTGACGTCTTAACCTAGTTTCATTCCCCATCTTCACCTCCTCCCCTCCCCCCAGGTCCCCGTGAAGATGGCTATCAGCTGATCTTCACTTTGTACTGGACAGAGCTGTTTTTGTATCTACAAGACGCCGGCGCGTCGTCTTCACGCACGTGCGCAATTTCTCGCACGTGTAGGTCAGTCCTGTTGGCGGACGTCGCCTCTGGTAGACCAGGGTCTGCTGGACATGTTGACTCACGCTGTCCTGCGGCTGATCAACTGGCTGACAAATTAACCTCTGTCCTTGTTTCTCCTGCTCTCTGCCTGGTCTGTTCCTCTTCCAGGCATCGCCCCGGTCGTTAGGAGTGCGGAGGGGGCGACTCTCTCCGCGCAGCTGTTGTCCCGATTCCAACTACACTCGGACCCGAGACGACCGCTTCGGCCGGGGGCGATGAGCCCCAGCGAGGGGACTTCAAGATCAACCCGCTTGGCCACGCGAGTGCCTAGCACCTGTGTCGGCCTCTCTGTCTTTCCGCCGCCTCTACTCTGCTGTTTCCATTGCTGCCCTCTTGCCTCTGGACTTTAGCCGTCGACTGTCGTCCATGATTTCGAGCGGTCTTTGATGAGACATGTTAGCAGTAAACTATTTAAAAAGTCCTCGTTCCTCCCTCCTTCGCTTCACCCCGGCTCTTTCTCTTTCAGGGAGGGAGGGAGGGACGTAGATGAGAAGGAGAAAGGGGAAATGTGTACATGTGTGGAGTTGCCAAATCACGCACGCACGCGCACCTTTTGTGCAGTTTTAGCAGTCCGCGTGCAGATTATCCATCACCGCGTACCTTACTATGTCCCAGGCATTTCTCCTACCAGAATGACACACACAGGGAACAAGTATGTGTCGGCGAACGCTATCTGTCTTTTAATCGTTGGCTTGCCCACCACCCAGCACTGCTCAGCTAAGGAAAAGGAGAGAGAGAGAGAGACGAACAGTTTAGTTTGATTTACAGCGACAGTGTCGACCTTATCTTTCACCAATACGGCTCAAGATGTTGATAAATCCCTCATCGCAACCCTAGATAAGCCTGTACCTTGTGGAGGCGGCCGCCCCGAGTCTTGGCGAGGGGCGAGTCAACATTCAACTCGACTGTCAGACAGTCTCTGTTTGGTGGACAGTACCCTGGACAGCTGACTGTCCAACGTCGTATACAGTACACTTATCTGCGTGACGTGTTGCACCGACTGTAGCCACGCCCGGAAGTTGCGTCACAGACCGTGCTTGTTATCGTGGCCTATCGGGAACTGACAGCCCGGGCAGCTTTGATTACATCACACAGCCGGATGTTTTACTTACTCTCATGTTCGCAGCAAGCCCATCTTTCTATTTCGCTAGTTATGCTTGTTTTTCATCTGTTTAGTGATTTTTCTTATTCTGTATAAGCAACTTAACAAACCTCCTTCCTGTGGGTGTTTTCTGTTTCGTTTTTAGTTTCCTGTGAGCCTAACCCTCTATCTCTCTCTGTTGTTCACGCGTTTTCATGAGAAAATGACACAAAACACGAAGTAGGGAGAGAAAAGAAAAATTTCATGTGTTGGGAAAGCGTCTTCACTCTGTGAACGCCTGCGCAAAAATAAAATTGTGCGGGTGCGAGCGTGCACACACGCGCCTAACTACGCAGGGACGTACCAGCGTGCTTGGGTGCAAGGGACTGCATGCGACTACGCACAGCATGCACGTCAGTGGTGGGATCATGCGCTCTTCACGAGGATCGTCGTCAGCAGTCTAGGCTCCACCGGCTTGAACTGGCATCGGATTCCGCGATCACGTTTCACTTTTATTCCTTTTCTTTTTTCTTTTCTTTTCATGCGCATTCGTTTACCTTTCTGCGTAGTATGTCTCTTTTGCGAGGCTCTCGATCCGAACGTGAATCAACACCACTGCTGTGAAATCCTGCACTGCTCGCCCACTCCTAACGCTGCAGCCGTCGACAGCTGCATGTAGGTTTGGAGACGTTTGGACTTTTTAAACTATATCGTTTCGCTGACTGCAGCTTTCGTTTCTAAGTCGTTTTTAATTTCTGCGTCATTTGGTATCTATAAATAATCCTTCCAACTTCGCGCCGTTATTCTGACAGCAGATGGCCATTCTTCAGCTTCATTGCTTACAGAGGGACGACAGCGCCATCTGGTTTTTTGTTTCCAATGGCAAGAAAAGAATTAAGACACATCTGTCCACAGGGTTTGCTTTGTGGGGATCTTCCAAGCTGCAGCATCAGCAGATGACACTGTATGTATTTCTCCTTTTGCTTCTCTTAGCAGTTCATCACGGGGTACAGATTTGTGACAATGGATAAGTGCAGTAGTCTGTATTTTCTTTTGGTAAAATCTCTTTTGTCACGTGTTGGGGTCTGGTGGGTCAAGGAGATTGCACCATAGATTCCAGGTGTGAACCATCCTCGACTCTCAGGCCCTAATTAAGGTCTATTATCCCCTTGTTCAAGCCGCCATCTAGCCGCTCACGTCATCACCAGCCCAGGATTAGTTCCCTGGTTACACTTATGACCAGGGGGTGCTGACCCTAGAAGCCAGGGGCAAGGTGTTAATTACCTGGGGCCGCTGGGGTGGGATTCGTGAAGATGTCAGGCTCACCAGGTGTGCGTTAGTTGTTCAGGGAAGATTACGTAGCTGGAGAAAACTAGCGACGCGTAGTGTCGAGCATCAAGAGCTTTGATGTAGCCGCGCG
>SMGT01005382.1:329212-358666 GCA_004794575.1 Lanistes nyassanus
CTGCACGCCAACCCGAATCTGTCCTCGTGGTGTTTTTCCTAACGTTCCAAATTGTCATAATTAGCGAACTATTCCTGTACCAGTAAATGTTTTCGTGTATATACTGTTTCAGTAAGACAGCTGAAATTATGTCGCATAAAGACAAATGTGTGAAAATGACAGGAATTACAGTGGCTCTTCTCGGACTGTCATCGGAGTGCAGCTGCACGTTAGGCTTGTCAAGCAGCTTAGTGTTAAGCCAATTAGTTTTTCAAGTTTGGAAACATTTGTATGCGTGTGGATGTGAGTCCCTATGGGTCTCGACATCTCTGTGTGTGCGTGTGTGCGCGTGCGTTTGTGTATGGGGCGAAGGAGACGAAGACAGGAGAAAATAATGGAGACCGACACCGCAAGCACGTTCTTTGGAATCAGCCCTTAAATGCACAACAAACCAAGAATTTCAACCTATCATTTGTTTTTTGCGCATGTGTTTGGTGGGTTGGGGTGGGATAAGGCATACACGCCTTATCGAAGCAGGCTACACAGCCTGTGATGAAAAAAAGTAACATTACTAATAATGGTGTTTTCTTGATGTATTCTGTGCTAGAACATTTTAATAGATCTTCTTAATTCTAGCGTTCACTAGCTTTCCTGTCTCAACTCAAACTCCAAGACTGCAAATTCTGTTTTCCTCCGACAGTATAAACGGACAGGCAGGCATATGTCAGAATTGTTGGCGTCTCTCCACGCTTTGTCCGTGTAGGATGGTGGGCCCTTTAAGGTCCTCCACTCTAGTCACGCTAAACTGGACGTCTAGGATTGGCTGATAAGCCCCGCCCACCTTCTGACCTTGACAGATCAGTGGGCGGAGCCTCGGCGAGCAGCTGGCAGCTTGCGTTGCCACGGAAGAGCGAGTGTGCACGTGGCGGGCTGTTCTACCCATCTCTCGTTTTCCGCTACTGTACTCTGCTTGGAACGTGGCACACGCCTGCCCGTCGCTACGGTGCCAAGGGTTTGCTGAGGGCCACTCACTGTCCAGCAAAGTCCGCGGCGTTTCCTGGTGCTGGCCAGATGGCAGCTGGTGTGACAGCACACCCATCAAACCTGTGGATTAGGTGCGCGCGCGCGTCCTCGCCTGCGCGCGTTTTTCGATGACGCGAACACCTTGAACGGCCATCTTCTCTCCACCTTTAACCTCCCACCCCCCAACCCACCCAACCACCTCCTTCAGTCTTTCACGTCGGCGTAGAAAAGCAAAACACGGGGAGGTCAGACCTGGCGCCCTCTTTTTCCCCGTGGAGTAAAACTGTTTTGGCGGACAAAACAGAGAACTGGTCCGCTTAACCAGAGACTACAGGTGGGGGGAAAACACCCCCATCCGGAACACGCCAGCGACAGAAATCAAATTCTCGGCAGCCAGACGGAAGGATTTTACTTGTGGTAGGCGGACTGTGTTATCCTAGCCAGCTCACCTGCATCTCGACGTCTGCTAGTTTCGCGAGTGTAGTCAAGGTGATAGCGGTGGTGGTGGTGGTGGTGAAACGGCACAGGTTATGCCAGCCGCCTCTGCCGCTGCTGCTGCTGCTGCTGTGAGCTTCGTGATGCGAGCCTAGCAACCAGTGTTGCGTGGTTTCCACCATCGCTTCGGCTCCTCGACCCTTCGTGCTGCATCCTCCGCACGAGAACCACCGGTTTAGTTGAGCTGCTCTGCTGACAGACAGGTGGGCAGCACGGGGCCAGACCTCGGGTGCGAGTCTGTCCTCACACCTGCAGTCGCTGATCAACGCGAACGGCGAGCAGAGTAAGACGAAGAGTGCCTGTTCCACGCCTCGCTTGGCGTTGCACCTGTCCGCAGTCGATGATGGTGCCGATGAAGGCGACGATGATGAGAACAATAGAGGTGTCTCGTGGTTTACTTCGCTTCAGATGAGAACGTCGCTGACATCGCGAGAGGTAGGTCACAATTTTCGAATTTCAGTGCGAGCTCGGGCTTTTGTTGGAAGTTGTGTCCCTTGGTTTAGCTGGAGCAGCTCGGGGCATTGCAGCTGGGAAGGCGAATTTTCCTGCCTTTGAATAGAGGAAGTTCTTGTCAGCATAGTTGATTTATTTGGGAAACGCGCACTTCATACACGTTGACGTACATACACGCGCACGCACAACCACGCAGATATACTCGCACGCAGGCGCAAACACGATCAAAAAAAAAGTTGGCCAGTCATTCTGCAATCGATGAGGTTTTGCTTTGGCGTACGTACTGGCGACGTTAGGGGAGGTAGGCCGCACGTTGGTCCTACGAAGAAACGCCCCAACAGTCGGTCCTTTCACGAACCAGTAGGGCAGCTGCTGTACAAAGAATCGTCACGAACGCGGCCCATGCAGAACGCTGTCTTGGCTTTCAGGTGGAAAGAGGGCACGAGAGCTGTGTCGGCCAAAACAGTTTACGTAATCACACTGCCACATAATTCTACGTCTGGAGTGCACATACCCACTGCTCCTGTAGCTGTTGAGGTTAATAAGACGTTTAACTTGCAAAAATAGTTGGCTCCAACATCACGAACTGTAGCGAAAACCCGAAGGCCGTGAGCTTTCCTCCTTTCTTGTATTTTAATTTTCGTTGTGTACTTTCTTCGAGCTAATCTTGTGCCTCTTCTCTCACTTTCCTTGCACTTTTTAATTTCCCGAGTCTGCTTGTTCGCATTTCTTAGTGTTTCAGCAAATACTGCCTGTTCCTTTTCTGGATTTTTTGGGGGTGGGGGGGGTCACAATTTTACATTGCAGCTATTGTTTTCCACAGGATGTCTCGACCTGTTTTGGGAGATTTCACTTACATTTCTGTGCCCAAACTATCCCCACCCACTCCCTACGCACGCGCACCAGCGCATCACCAGCGCATCACCAGCGCGCGCCTTCGTGCACAGAAGCGCAGCTGTAGCAGTACTCATGGCCAAATAGCCTGCTTTTATGGATAAAGGAATAAGAATTTAATCATGCACAAATGCTGATAAACGATCATTCCTCGTGGCTTATTGGCACTTTTAGGGACAGCGAGGGTTAAAATAGCAGCAAGATAACTGCGTGGGTGACTGTCTAGAATCACACAAAACGAACTAAAGATCGACTCGGAAATCTAAACCTTAGACCTCGACCCCCTCCCACCCCTCCCTGCCCGGCGTATGTCGGTATTTCCCTTGCGGAGGTTGGATGGCAGCAAAAAAGTCACAATTTGGCAGATACTTAACCATACTTAAGAACCATACTTAACCCCAACCCACGATGCGTCTTTCAAGCTAAACAAAAATTGCGAATTGTTATTGCCAGTTATAATAAGGAAAGAGTACTAACTTTTAAAACAAACTTACATGTGGCTGTTCCCGCGGAGGACCCACGCACCAAGACTTTTGGTTAATCTATTTTTGTTGGTTTTGCCAGATTCTGTTACTTGATGTGGTGCGTAATGAGAGGAAGGATTGAACCAGCTGAACCACTCATCCCTGGGTCAAGAAGGCAGGTCAGAAAGGATGAGATAAGGCAGTTGACGTATTAATGGGCGACTTCAAACGTACGGCAGTCAAGTCGATTGAAAGTACCCTTAGGGGTTGCCGTACCTCCGTGGTTGTGTTTGGGGAAGAAGAAAGCGGAAAAAGCGCGCGATATGCATTTTGTTGCTTTCGTAAAAAAAAAAAAGGGTTAGGGGGCTGGGGAGGTTGAGGTTTGCCTCGTGTCGTGAAAAATCTGCGTTTCAGAGGTGTGATGTGGAGGAGGATATGCCCCTTGTTCCAGATGGCGACACTGACGAGTGACTAGCTTGTGCGGGGAATCTGATTAGGGAGGTTCATCGGCTTTTCACAACATTGAGCTGGAGCTTGGAGGAGACTTGACATGGATGAGTGGCCAGATGCCGCGTCATATTATGTTACTGGGCGTGACAATGTGGTGTACCAGCACCGCGTCTCATACATGCACGCACGGAGGTAGGTATGGCATTGGCAGTTCCGTGTTTTCCTCAACCCCGCCACGCACGCGCACACACAGGCAGAGTTATTCTCACTCATGATGGCACATGCAGACCCTTGCACAATGACTGTACGCGGGGAGATTAATACATTCTAAATTGTGGCTATCGTTGATTTTTAAGCTGCCACTTCCGTATGTAAGGGAATATGCACCGCAGTCCGAGAACCTTGCATCCACATCAAGCCCCAGTCAGGTGTGATTCAGTATAGATGCTGACGTCACTGACCAAGCGAGCTGGCACTCCGATCACGTGATGGGGTCGCTGACCTTGATTGATAATGGTGTGGAACGATGCAAAAAGATCGCAGGCTCGAGTTGTTGTATAAATTCCTTATTAACTTGTGCAGGTAAACATGTATTTGTTCTCAAACGAACCCTTTGTGATCTTCAAATGATGTTTGCGGTTAGTCTCGTGGAAATAGGATTTGAGAAAGCGTTCCTGTCAATGTTTGCTGACGGAAGAGAACACTGACTTGCTTTCCTACTTTGTGTGTGTGTGCGCGCGCGCGTGTGTGTGCGTGCGCCTCCTGTCTTGCACGCTTTCCTTCCTTTAGCTACCACACTGTCTATTTCTGTTCCCCTTCTCTCTCGCGCGCTCAGGTCTTACCCATCATTATTTCATTTAATTGTATTTAACACTGAAGACCGCTGTCTTCTGAGAACTGTACCGACAGATAACCGTGATCACTGTTCAGACGGGGGAGGGAGCGGGCCGTAGCACAGCGGTATTGGGAGTATGTCTTCGATTCGTAAGATCAGTATGGATCCCGTGGCCGGCACACCTAATTCTTCCACATGTGGAAACTTTTTAAAACGGTTGTTGTTATTGTTGTGTGTTGTGTTGTGGTGGTGGTGGGGGGTGGGGTGGGGGTCGCGAAGGTCGCTGGGTACTCCACCGCTTTCCTCGTTCGCCACGAGGTCGACAACCTCTGCCCTCTTAAATCATCGTCCGTGATAGGTTTTGCTGTTGACGTTCAACAACGCTAGATTCTGCAGAACTAAGAACTGCTCAAGCTTCAGCATTTTAAATTTTTCGCTAGCCTGACGGAGTAGTAACTTTTGAAATTCACTATCCTACTGCAAGTTCTACTGGCCGATGTTGCATCTCTTCTCTGTATGACTACAGCAGTCGCTCCAAACCCCCATCCCCTAACGTAATCGATACGCGACGGGCTAGTGGTTTATGATTTTTAATGACCGGGTAAGGTTTCGCGAGGCACAGGGCCCCAGGCTCACCGTAGTTTCCCCATCCCTGCTCAGCATAATGAAAACTGTGTGTGTGTGTGGGGGTGGGGTGGGGGAGTTGTGTGTGTTTGGATGGCACCCCGACACGTGAAAAGTAACAGCTGGTTGTCCAACAGTATCGATCTACCGGAGCGCGGTTCACGGTGTCCTGGCGGAAGACGGTGCTTTCCAAACAGTACGGACACGCTGTAAATGAAGGAAAATTGCCGCAAAAGCTTTGCTCGCGCTGCGCACCTGGTATGTCTCTGCACGCGTCGCCTATCCGAGGAACAGAAACAAAAACCTGTGCAATCAGCACGTGCGGACGCACCGCTTTTCGCACGGTCATCAGCCCCCGCGTTAGAAACGGCGACTACCGTGCTGGTCTGTGATGACGGTGAATCATGTCAGAGGGGCGAGTGTTGGTACGAGAGGGGGAGGCGATGGGGGGGGAGGTGGGAGATAACGGCGGGCGAGCTGACCCATCGCAGCCAGTCCTCGACAGGTCGCACCGAGGTTTGAAGACTGCGGACGTCACCTGGACCCCCGGGAGTGTGCCATCGAACTAGTCAGGTTGAAGCGTCGGCTGTGTTTTCGGTCTGTGACGGGTGACGGTCGTCTCGCGATGCTTTGTCATGTGGTGTTGCAGTCCTCAGGAGACAAGCTGTCGTGCACTCTTTGTGCGCGTGCTTGCGTGTGTTCATGCGCTTTATTGTGTGTGCGTGCGCGTGTAAAGAGTTACTGCGGATCACGAGACAGCCTTGGTTGTCGCTTGCTTGCCATCGTACTTGGCTTTCTTCCGAGTTGTATCACATTCGTCACGTGTACAATAGGTTCCGTTATGCCGGCGCGGCATAGCGACAACGTGCGCCTACCACCGACACAGAGGGTCGTAGGTTCGGAGCCTTTGCCTGGCACACGAACCTTCTGTGCATGTGGCACCTACTTAAGGCCTTCCTACACTTGCAATGCTCTCAGCGTTGAGCGAAAACAATTTCCGAGCATTCTCCGTACACGGGCGCAAGACACCTGCAATATGTTACCCGCCAGATCGTCACATGATCATCACGTGTTCGCTCTAGGGGCTGACAATAGTAACACTATGGATGATCACGAACAATTTATTCTGACCGCTGCAGCTTCTGCGACTGCATTTATTTTCGCCCAGCAGTCTCAGAAAACAAAACGGAAAAGACGAATGTGGGTTCCACAGTGCATTGCTCGTCGAAACCAGTTGGGAGCATACGCGTACGTGTCTTCTACAAGAATATCACCACACGACTCCACCTTCTTGCGAATGTCGCACGACAGTTTCGTGACCCAGCCGTCTCGCAATCGACGGGTGAACTTCCCGTACTAAATCTCTATTTGAATAGTCAGGGGATGTGTTTTCGTATATGCTGGGATGGTGCTGCAAGAGATCAATTAACTGGAAAATCGTTTTTTCTGACCAGATGACTATCAATCGAAGACCTAACATGATCACGACCAGCGCTAGACCACACCGCACTAAATAGCAGGATTGTTTCTGATTGGCTGACACGCTTGCAACATTTTGAGCCCCTGATGGAAAATAGCGCGGCGTGGTATCCCCTAAAATGTTGAGAGGCCTCCCTGCAACATTTTCGCTAAACATTGCATCTTCGATATATGGTAAATATTGCTGAGAACATTGCAAGTGTAAGAAGGCCTTTACAGGGCCGGTGGTCGGGGTGGGTGGGGTGTCTGCGGGGGACTTCGGTTTTCTGCCCGTGTTATCTCCAACCTATCTTGTCCGTCCGCTGCCCTCACAATAAAGCATTCGTTAAGCGGTTCTCTTTTGTCCACATTTCTACCCGCACATATACTGTCATGAATTTTAGATAAGCCTTCGTCATTTTTTCAGTTCTCAGGTTTTTTTTTCAGTTCTCTGCATGCACTCATCGACCGCTTCAACCCTGTCTTCTCTTCGGTCTGCACAATGCCGTTTCACCCGACGTCCTTTGCCTATGCGCAAAATATCTTGCGGGGAGAACCGGATAGCTGCATTGTCTGGTGCCAGTAGAAACATTCTTTTTATGCAGTCTCATTATCTTCATATTCTTGGCAAATCATGCTAATTATGTTTACAACTGCATTTAATAGATTTTTGCCAACAGTGCACATGAAATTGATTTAATGTCGGTGCAAGTAACACGCGTGAACTCTTCTCATGCTAGCGGCGAGAAACATTTCTCATGCAAGCAACACATGTCCACTGTCTCTTATCGCTTCCTGTCCTCATCTACCAGCAACCCCCTCTAGTTATTTTCTGCAAAACATCACGTTAAGAAGACAAAAGTTGTAGCAAAATACAGCAGGGCTAAACAGAGGCTAACCTGGGTTGTGATTTACGGAGTCGAGGAGTACGCGAAAGGAATTGTACGAACAAGTTTTTCATTCACATATTTTTAAAATTCCCATGTCACGTGTTCGGTGGACTCTTATTAGTGCAGATTAAAAAGTGTTGACATGGAACGAGGAGCAATTACAGCGAAGTGGAAGAATACGTCATGACAGTTCTGAAATGCACAGGGTTACGAGGCGGCGTTAGCACAGAGACTAGAACTTGTCCTTTGCCTCTCAGGAGAGAAGCTTTCGGGCTGGGCATTGGCATTTTTAAAATGCCGTAATTAGCCTTTTTGCCAGATCCTCTGTCAATGCCTGTCGAACAAAGCGGTTGTTCTGCATGCGAAATTGCGATGAACTCAAACATGTAATTGTATCCGTGCGTGCGGACGCGAGCGCGTTTGTGTGTGCGCGCATGCGTGTGAATGAAGGGAGGAGGAATTAAGGTGGTGGATGGAGTGGGGCTGGGTGGGGAGAGAGGTTATACAGAACAGTTGTGGGGCAAGTGCAGTATGTTGAAAGGCATCGAGAGTCGTGCCTGGTGCAAGCTGGAATTTCGAACCGTCGATACAATGAGGATTATTTTTACATCTAAATTATTCATGTACGCTTCCACTGCGATGATGAAGTTGCCAGCGACCACTGCCTGTACCATGATTATTACATGCGAGTTGATATTTGATTCTTTGTGCTGGAAAACAAGCCAAAAAATGCAGACCGTGGCTGGCTGCTGGGTGGACTTTTTGTATGACTCGGGTTTGAGAAACACCTTGTTTGCAGAAAATATTTAAATTAAATTCAAATGCTGCCTGATGTCAGAGGGAGGTGCGAAGGGGGGCGTCTGTGTACACAAATGTCTTTAAATAATAAACATGGTTTGTTGGAATATAGATTGACCGTAAGAACAACGCACAATGCATTTTGTTTGGAAAGCCTTCATTAAAGCCCCCACAAAGCCCAGCAAATGAATTATATCAGCGTACTTATGCTATTTTGATCTACCTTCTGGACATGTATTTTCCGATTACGCAAGCAGCAGGGTTCTTGGTCATTTAGCGCATGAAATTGCCGTTTTCAGAACAAGTGGCATCCTCAGGGAAGTCTCGCTAGAAGTTTGTTCAAGTCTTTCAGAACTGCCGCAGTAGTAGCAGCAACAGCGCTGGCAAACACGTTTACGCCATAGTCAAAACCTATTTTACACGTGGTGATTCCTTGTGTTCGTGCTTTGAAAAGGAATTCCAAATATGCTTCCGTTTAACAGACAGGATGGGTTATCAGATAAGTGTGACGTCCGTAGTCGTGGCGCAACATCCGCTGCGCTGTAACGTTTGAAAAAATTTTAAAGCTTGAGTTTGCAGACGTACAAAACATATAAGGACGTACCAGCGAGACAGGTGTGTCACTGTCCAGCGTCACCTGGCTGCAGTGGCGTGGAGAGTGTTAAGTGTTCGCTCAGATCTCAGAAAATTCTTGATGCCGTTGGTGGGCGGAAAATTGGGTTGCTGGAACGTCTCCAGTCTTCGCGGGTGTCTGTGTTGGAGAGCGGAGCTCGCGCTAAATTCCCACCCCCACCACTTGCCATCCTGTGTGATTTCTTTTGACGCGCTTCTCAATGGAACTGTTGGCGAGCCGAGTGCTAGGTGAAAGCAGCGAAAACTCCGCGTTTTCTCGGTGCTGAAAGCGATTTCGGCCTTCGATAAGCAGAACAGTTGCCTCGTAGCTTTCCCATTTCTCGAAATTATCATCAGGGAGCTGTACTGGGCTTGAAATATAAAACTAGATCTCCATCCACTAAACGGAAGATTGCCAACCTCTCCCATTAACTCTTCCCACCACTCCCGCCTACCCGCCTTCCTGACCCCTCCCCTCCCCCTGAAAAAAAAAGCTCAGCCTCTGCCGTACGACTAGCGGCTAGCGTAAAGCGCAAGCCGGCCAAGCGTAAAAATGGCGGGAATTAATCGCGCGCTTATCCTTTCACCGCCTTCAGCCGCGCTCTTCCACCGCTTTTTCACAGCGAGGCTGAAGCGTCGTGTCGCCGAAGGAATTTCGAAAAAAAGTCCTCAGGTCGGTTAGGTTGTGTACAGTCCCTGGTAACAGTCCGGCTTACGTACGACTTGCGCAAAAACCAACCAACCAACCAACCAACCACCCAACCCAACCCAACCCAACCCAAACCAACCAACTCGTGATCGCGTTCTTGGGAACGAATAACTAATAATAACTGTGGTATTGCGATCCCAGAATGGCTTGATTGGAGCGATCGTGTTTGTGCTTCCGATCATAACAGGGACCGTAAGACCCATTCACCTTCCGTATTTTACATGCACGTTTTTGTACAGAGAGGAAATACGAAGCCCATGCGACCGAGCCCTGGAGTGGCGTCATGTTAATGGCTGACACATGATACCATAAACCTGACCGAGAAGAATTTCCGTACCAGCTGGAATCAACATTCTACTGCCAGTGGCTCCCGCCAGCTTGTACGACAAGCAGTCGCACCATGGGGGGGAGGGAGGAGTCCTTTATGTCACGTCGGCTTGTCTACAACAGGAAGTCAATGAACGCACATGCCCATCGACACCAAACACTGGGATATTGATTTATCTTCTCTCCCCATTCCACCCCCGTAACAATAACGTCACCCATTCATGCTTCTGCGGACACAACTGCAAGATTTTGTCATAATGTTTCATTGTTAACATTTTCCGAGGAATTTTATTGCCTTCCTCCGTATTGATGTAGAGGAAGTGTAAAACCGCGTTCTCTTGGCTTCGAAGTTTGCGAGTGTTATCAGGCCGAGCTTGGCGCGATCACTCTACATCACCGGCTCCAGCAGAGACACCGGAATCTGAGGCTGCTGTGGGTCGATCAGATCTGCCCTCGGTGTCACGACAGGACTGAGCCAGGACACGGAACATTTCTGACTTTCCGTTGCTGTCTCCAGGAATGCGGTGACCACGGCTTTATCCGACGCCATTCGGGACGCAGCTGCTTTTGACCGATGCTTTCACTTTTCCTAAGGGGCATGTCCACAGCTTGCGATTTCCTTTCTGAAAGTCCCTTACGTAATTAGTGGCGCAATGATTACGTTAGCTGGAAGAGTCGAGTGCAGCTTGATAATGTAGAAGATAAGAGCGAAACGAGTACGAAGAACAGGAAACGGCTTTATGTTCTTATAATTCGGTAGTTCAAAGATTTGAAGAAGTTTTTCATCTTAAATTGGAGGAATTAAATTTGGGTTCCTGATGGCACAGCGGTATCGTCTGCAGCACGCTGCAGGAAGGCTAGTCGAGTGTAGCAAGAGAAAAGAGAAGCGAGCGCGGATTTTGCTCTAAGGCGATAGCCTAGCGTGAAAGGCGATATCAGGAGCTAGCCTTGACAGTTCGGACCCACTCTCATGGGCCGACGTCGCCATGCATGCTGTGGGAAGATAGCAAACGGGCTCGGGGGTTGGCTTTGACACGCACGAAATCCCTGGAGGGTACATCAGGAGTGTAGGGAGACAGCTGGTCCCACCTGTCTTTGCAGCTGATCAAGAAAACAAGAAAGATTCTGCGAGTACTTAAAATTGGTGCTCAGGGCATTTGCTCTCGCAGGCTGGGCCGCCCTCAGGACGAGAGAGGACGGGATGGGCTTAAGGAACCTGCGTCAGCTGGGATGTTACATGGCACGTGATCAGCCCCATCATCTGCACACCGGCGCCTCTTTTGCCACACCCTGTGTGCGGGCGAGCCCAGTGTGTGCGTGTGTGTGAGAACGAGTGATATAGTGACCTGATTTTGTGCAAACATTGTGTACGTCCGTGTGCAGCTGTTCGTTACGCATAGATCTCGGACACGTAGAGAACCAAGGACGATGTAAGCTAATACACCTATATATGGCCATTGTAATCAGTTAACATTGGAAATGCATCCAGGATTTTTTTGTTTTGCATTTTACAAGGACGCGAAGCTGATCCAATAGCAAACGATTTCCTTTTCGCGGTCATGTATCGGGTCGCCAGTCTGGTAAACGTTAAAAGTCTAGTTGAATACTGTATTTGTCTCTCAACAGTCTTCCACTATAAGCTGTAAACTTCAGCCCCTAAGGTTGCCGAAGAGCAAGAATTTATAACGATGCGCGCTGATTTCTCTGCAGCACGGAACAGCGAGCTATCACAGTGGGTGAGTGGGCACTTGTGGTACCTGTCTGAATCTCGTGCAACCTTGAACGCCGGGCTACATCATACACGCAGGTGGTGCACACTGCCCAGTCGAGCTTGTAAAATCACGAGAATCTCGTACAATCGCAGGAATCTCTTACAATCACGGGAATCTCGTACAATCTCAGGAATCTCGTACAAACACGAGTCTCGTACGATCACGGGAGTCTCGTACGATCAGGGGAGTCTCGTTCAATCAGGAGAATCTCGTTCAATCAGGAGAATCTCGTTCAATCAGGAGAATCTCGTTCAATCAGGAGAATCTCTCACAATCGGAGAATCTGGCGCAATCAGGGGAATGTGGCGCAATCAATCACGGAAACCTCGTAAAATCACTAAAATCTTGTGTAATCAACAGCAGCATCGCGATAGAATGCCAGCTTTAAAATGTGCTTTGAAACGTATTCCTACATACGTGAGTAAAATGCTCTTCGAGAAAAGAGTATCGCGCGCAGGTCACGGTCAAGAAGAAACGAACGAATGTAATGTAAAACTAAAATCAGCGAGGGGAATGTAGGAGAACCAAAGTTTGCGAAGACTTTGGAAGCCAGCTGGCGATGTGTCATCAAGTTTTGATTTGTTGCTTTTACAGGCGACAGGGGTTCATCGCCGCCTACTTTGATTGCACGTTGTTCTGTTTGCACGTCCACACAGTTTCCTGCCACGACGAACTGGCCATGCTGGCTGCCCACAAGACATGCACGGGGACCGCCACACGTGCACACACAAGCTGTCAGGGAAAAATTGGGAGGTGGAGAAAAAATGAGTGGGTGGGAGTGGGGGTATGGGGAGGGTAAGAGAAGAGGAGGGCAGGTTACGTTGCTCTGTGATCGTGTCCCTTGACACCTTCAGAACCTTGCCATCGACTTCAGAACAAGAAGTCATTTTTCATCCTAGAACTTTGACACCTTGAGCCGCCAATTGCGGTAATCTTTTTATTCCCTGGACGGGTTATTGCAGTGGGACCTGCCTCGTCCGTCAAGGTGGCTGGCAGGGGGTGTGGGATGAAGGAGGGAAAGTGTCCCCTGTCTTTAGCCAGAAGGCGTGGGAAGGCTGACATCAGACAGAGTGGGACATGACGGTTTTGAGGGTCCATCCGAAGTGGGATTGTGTTTTTCAATCATTTCTTTTGGCCCAAGCCACGATTTAGCCTAATCTGCTGACACGGCGTAAAACCCCAACATCCAGCCATCTTACTGTCGACGCTGTTCTTGTTCGCTGGTGTACTGGGTATTGCCTAACGACTGTTGTCGTCTGGTTTAATAAATATTTTGTTCCCTACACGCATTTAATGCTTCCCTTCGGATGGCCAAATGGTAAGCACCCGCTCTTTACCTCGGACATTTTTAGTGAGTTTATAAGATCACACATGCGCACTAAAAACGTCCAGTAGAAAAAAAACTTCGTCCTACGTTCATTATGCTAAATCATTGTTGCTGTATCTAGCGTTTTCTTGCTGTCGTGCCTTCGTGCAATTCGCGCATCGACCTTGTTCAGTGCCCAGGAGGCTTAAAGACACTTGCGCATGACACACCTGATTGATGAAAGGTTTTCCCAAGATCTTAAAAAAGGGACAGGGTTGGTTTGCATGAGGGTTCATATCTGCGCTTCTTGTAATAAATCCGGGAATAAGGCCCGTTTCGTTCGTATATTTTACATGCAACTTTTCTTATGAACAGGGGATACAGTCCCCTGTGAACCCAGAACAGTAGCTGCTACCTGATAGAAAATACGTACGTGGGTTCGTGCGCGCGTCCGCCCTTGCGTATGTATGGGCGTGCGTATGTATCTGTGCTTTATTTTTCGAGGGAGGGGTGAGCGAGTGGACTTTAATTCATCCGTGTTGTACGAGTACGCATATTTGTGTATGCGTGTTTGCGTACGCGCGAGTGTACCTGCTTCAAATTGGAGACCGTCATTTTCGCCCTCCCTACTGTTTCCTGCAAGTTCTCCTCAAACATGAATATCGACGTCTTGTATCAAGCATTCGGCGTCTCCCGTTTTCACGCAAAGCCGGTGATCGATAAGCATCGATCCTCTGCAATCATCCGCTGCACCCCAGTATTCTGAGTGGAGAAGACACAATGTCGATGTTAAAAGGCCACCTCTTACCAGAGGTCATTTCCCATGAACTGCGCAACATTCCACCACTTACTTCCTTGCACGCGAACGCCATCCCTGTACTGTTCGCAACGACTAGTATTGATCGAAGTGTCGGAACACGCATCCCAATTCACCCTCTTGCTTCGACTTACACAACTCGCCGGCTTAAAGGGTCCTGACCTAGGTGGTATTGACTGTTGATATCTTCCTTGAAGCAGTTCCCGTGTGCAGCACGGACGGACCGCAGAAGCCTTGCAGACGTTCTAGTAGCGGCGCGGTCGGGCCTTTTAAGATCGATACAGTCTGGCGCCCGATTAGACGAGTCGGGCTGGCGCATAGCTGGGTCCAGCATCGCTGATCTGCGGGCGCTCTGTAAAACTGAAGCTGGGAAAACGGAGGGTTGAGTGGTTAGAGCGCTGGCCTATGAACTCGAAGGCGTAGGTTCGATACCCGCGTGCTGCACCACTTCCTGCAGTGGACCGAGCTGAGAATGGGCATCTGGTCCTTGGGTTACGGGAGGCAAGACGGGGAGGTACAGGAGGTGGGGCCTCAGGGTCAGAAAAACGTAGGGGTCCCAAACACTCACCTGCCTACGACTTAAGAGAAAGGTCATGGGGGCAATCTTGACCTTTTCTGTGAAACTGCCGCTAGCCACTCTTTGATTTAGATCGCGTTAAAGGCCAGTTTCGTAATAACGATGGTAGTTTGACGGGGACGGATTCATGTTTGATACGTTTTCGAAACAATCTTTTCTTCTGAGAGGATGGGATGAAATAGATGTTAGATGACAATGTAGTCTGAGCGTGGTCGTCACGTTTACAAAATTATTTTTCCGCAGGAAGCTGAATCTGGAACAGATTTTTAGGACTTTGAATATCTCTCTGCCCACACGTGCACGCCCACACGTTCCTCTTGCATTCACAGCCACAGACTGGTTTTTGTCACTCGCATCCTTCATTTTGTCAGTAGTATCAGAGTTAGTTCTCGCAAATAGCCTTCCTTCTTGGTGTTTCACCAGGTGACAGAGGTGTAGGGATATCCTTCCCCTCGCTTGTACTTTTGACGACACATCTCAGCTGGTTTCTACCAGCGGTCGGGCGAGTCCTGGCACACGTTCGATCCACCCGCAGGTGGAGCAACAGCTGTGCAGCCCCTGCCGTGGTCTGTCAACACATGTGCTTGCGACGACACTAATCCTTAAAACCTTTAAAAAAGACAGAAATCTGTGACGTCTGCTTTGCACATGAATCCCGTCACCTTCATCGTCCTCCTCGCCGAAATCATCGTTCATCAATCATCACCATCTCCACATTGTCATCATCATTCATCAGTCATCAGCTTCAGCAGCAGCATTATCATCATCATTAGTGCACTCGACCACGATCGGCGAACAAGGACCCACATCCTTGGCTGTTAGTGCACGATCTAATCAAGACCAGTTCATGTTTACCCATCAGATGATCGATACGCGAAATTGACATACAACCATGACGGGTACAGAATGAGTTTACAGTAACTGGGGGTCTCATTTTCAGAAATACATATGCGTGAACAATTCTATGGGAAGTTCACTTTGCTGATACTTTCTTAATGTGATTTTTACTTGTTTATATTTGCTTTGGTTTGTTTTTGTCGTCGGGACGAAACAACAGTTCATGTTTGTCCGCAAACACCGACTTCCTCTGTCGGCAACACTTGGTTCAGCGACTTTGTGTCTGACCACAGGTTTACACTCTTCACTTGCTGTTGACATTAGGTTTTTTCAATACAAAATTCTGTGAAATTAGTAGATACACACGTCATTTGTCCAACCAGATGAGCGCCGCGATCTTCGCTTCCGCAGTTGGCTTAAGACTTTGGAATCGGATTTTTTTCCCGTGGTTGCTGGTGAATGTTGTCCCCCAGTGCCGTTACTGTTTGCGAAGTTGGAAACACTTTCGATTTTCGTTTTTCTCTTTAGGCCAGAGCAGGGCTACAAGACCCTGGCGACGGACCGTGTGGGCAAATCTTTTAAAACCGTCACGTTCTTGAAATTGACGCAGGAGGGGCACACGAAATCCCCCTCTTTGAGTTGCCTCCTCACCACCGCACACTCTGACGCACTCTCCCGGCGTATGTGCGCGCTGCAGCACCGATGCACGTATTCGCTGCTCTCGCTTGCACTCAACACGCGCGCACGCGCATCAATACGCGCGTGCACTCAGTCCTTCGTTGTTCTTTTCTCCGTCCACTTTATTAGCCGCGTCCTCGATTTCTAAACGGTGAGCAGAATCTTTTAACAGACTCATTCATAGGCTGTCCTGCCTCCTATACTTCATTACGGCACCCTTTCATACCTCCCGCGGGCGAATTTTTCCCCAAAATTTTGTCCGCGACAGGAAACCAGAAACAGGGAGGGGGGGGGTAGGGCTGGCTGGATGCACGATTTGTCCTGATCGTCAGCTTCCGTAGCCAGACTTCACGTGGCAAGTGGCACGTGCCAAAGCCTCTTCATAAAGCCCGAACCCCTGGCTTTGCGCGCTCACAGTGTCAATATTTAATGAATGCCTTTCATGGCGTTTGAAGCCTGGGTTCAGAAAAACACACGTGTGGGGGGGATGGGAGAGAAGAGAAGGATAGAAGGAGAAAGACTTACACGAGAAGCCCACATTGTTTTGTATTTGTTGCCTTAATGGTGCTTTTGTCTGAGGCACTTAAATCGCCTTCGTGACCGGCCAGAGCAGCCTGGGAACAGTCGTGTCCATGCTTCTGTGTAGAACAAAGATGATCTGATACAGAGCTGCCACCTTTCTACTGAGTTGGAAAAAGGGGGTCACTTCTCTTAAGTAAACGAAAAGCTTGCTGCATCTTCGGTGCCGAGCGTCGATTTCAATCGTTGCGACACTCGGCGTTATGACCATGTCGGTCTGCATGTCTTTAAGTCTGCGCGCACGCGCGCGTGCCATCGTTCCCCAGTGCCAAGCAGCACGATGTTACGATGTAGGGCTACTTGTAGTAGCTGGTGTGGGACAAAATACGACGAACAGGTCAACCCTGGATTAAAATTCATTTCCGGGTTCCGAACAAACTTTTGCAGATCCCCCGTTACTGCGGAATATATACGCACTTCCCATTCGCTGAGACGCACACGTTTGGTCAACTCCTGACAGCCGTGTCGATCCGGAACAACGGGAGGCGACGCTTCTGTTTTCCATCCTACCACTCGCCCTTAGCATTCCGTCTTTACCAATATACCTGTAATTCTAGGTCACGACAGGGTGGGGTGGGGGAGGTCGGGAAACACAAAAGTAGATCTACTCCTGGGCTAATGAACGCCACTCACTTGGGGTCGGTTTTTTGCTTGGAACTAGCTGACCGTCTTCCTAGCTAATGAACCTTGTGTAGTTCCATTCTGCAACATTTTAAGAAAACGACTTTCAGTTATAAAATTAATAATTTCGAAAATATTATCTTGTTTGTTCCACATCTCGCTGAACATTACTTGCTGGTCTTTGACCGTTCATCTGGAAAATATCGATTTAAGTGGAGAAATGGAGCTAAATGTTGTCCATGTATGGTTTTTTTCCCACTTGGGCATGAAAGCATTCCAGGGAACAATACAGAGGGAAAACCCGTTTATAAACATCCTAAGGAAAGAATTGGATGCGCCTGAGCGAACTAATTCATACCATTAAATTTTGTCCTTGGTCATACTCCCACCAAGCTTTCAGAGCACAACAAGTCTGATCATCTGCAGCTTTGAGATATATATATATATATATTAAGATACAAAACGACAAAAAGTAGTTGGCAAGAACTTGCAGAAGCAGCCACGTTCGCGTGCACTTTCATAACCTCGGCCCTGAGTGACGAATATTTTGCTTCCTCCTTAGATAGCACGACTCCTCTGATTCTAAGATGGCAGGTGAGTGTTGTGTGAACACTAGGCCGCTCGGGGAAAAGAAAGCCATGCTGGAAATCTTCGTTTGTCCTGTCTTTTTTCCCCTCCCGTCCTTCATCCATTTTCTGTCTTCTCTCGATTTCGTTCTGCTTCCTTCCTTTCACTGAGTAGAGATTGTTCTTTTAAGACTGCCAGAGCTTCGTGCATTAGAACCGGTGTTCTGAGCCTCGATATGACCCGGCTGAGCATGCGCAGACTGTACACTGGGCCGCGGAGTCCCGATTCCTGTGAAGACAGAGCAACGACAGCCTCAGGCTGTCTGCTCTAGTTTTCTATCGCAACTACAGTCGCCTTGGATGCAGTGTCGGTGCCATATTCAGAGGTGGTAAGGTTGTATTGGGGGCTAAGCAGGTATTAAGTGTTCAGTCCTGGCTTTTCTCTTTTTTTTCTTTCTTCCTTTCTCGGCTTAGCGGGAGCTGGCATCTGTTTCGATTTCTTGTCCACTATTCTGGCTTTAGCAGCATCCAAGTCGTGTTCTAGTTTAGTATGTCAGAAAGAAGGGGCTTTAGTAACTTTCATGACAGTGATTGTCATCAGCATGAGCTATAGAACTGGCCTTTCTGTATCGTTAGGATAATACACTGATTGCGCCTAGAAGTGTACGCGTAATACACAAAATTTACTTGCAAGTTGAGTGTTAAGATTGCGAGTTCGAAGTTACCAAACAAAAAACTATATTCTCTTTGTTTTCCTCTGTTACTTTTTTTTTGAAAATCCGACATCGGCATTACTCTTCCATTCTTCTTCGATCTTCCCGGTTTCTTGTTCTTTTCAGCCGTCTATTCATCCCTCCAAATCATCCATCCATGCCTGATTCCAATTAAGATGCTTCTGAGCAAGGCTGTAACGCTCAACAAAACACTGTTGCCCCCCCCCCCTCCAAGGAACTTTGTAACTGAACCAGGATGAGTCTTGACAACACAGGAAGAGACAATGTGGAAACAGGCTGTGACGACTTTTCTGTGTGCGGGCGGAAGACTACAAAGGTTTCTAGCCAGTACGACGTGAAGACGTCCTCGAATTATTTTTATGTAACGAAAGCTTGCGACTGATGCAAACTTCTGATACGACAAGAACGCGTAGCGTAAAACATAGGTTAAATCCACGCAGGCACTCATCGATCGCTGATGTTTGAGAAAAAGATCTTTAATCAACCATCTCCCTCTACCTTTGACGTTCCTTGTAAATTATACCGCGCCAACGGTCGTTCGCTTCTTTGTTTTTCTCCTCGTCTTTCTTTCTTTTCTTTCTTTCTCGCCTCCTTCCTTCTGAAGTGTATCATGTCCTAATTTCACCAGTCTTGTCACATCAATCACTTGTCGTGAATCGAGTAAGTGCCCTTGTTATGGTTGCACGTTGTCTTAATTCTGTGCTGTTCCTGTTCATATTCTGTAGCCCTGTCTCATCTCTAAAAGTCGCTGTCGTCTGCTTCTCCTGACAGCAGGAACTACGTGTTGGTCTAATCGTCGAAGGCGTGCGAGACTACCGTGCGGCGAGCTGATTCAAGGATGACAAAGCTTTTGCTGATTGCCTACAACATAGCTCCGTACCTAGCGATGATGGCATTTTGATGAGACAGCGACACCAATATTTGATGTCTGGCGCTGTGTTGTTGCAGGACAAATGGCTGGCACCACGCGATCAAAAGAAACTGGACCTCGAGACAGCGGGGGATGCTGTGCTGTGAATCTGGTTTTGTTTCACAGCGCGGCGTAATGATGAAACTCGCCCTGGCAAAGCCAGACTAGCGGCGATTGGTTATCGATAGTTTAAGACAGTTTATCGCTGGCTGCCCGCTGCTACAGCACACACTGGGAGCTCGCCGCAGTCATACGCCACCTGCTGGTTTGTTAAAGTGAAATAAAGCTAGGAGAAGTTTTGTGGGGCTCGGGGGAGACCTGCGGACTAGCAGATGGAAGGTTGCTGGTTCGAATCCTGGTGTGGCCAAGGATTATTTCCTGGAGTTAAACATTGTGCAGACTCCATTCGGCCATTTCCCCGCACATTAAACTGCCTGTCCGCACTGACCATCTTACTGCAGCCATCATTCTGGTGGTTCTTTCAGTGCGCAGTTTAGTAATAGGATCCCATCCCCCATAGTGTGAAATCATCGCGAGGTGGAAGCACTGTCCCTCTAAATCACCACCACCACTTGGGGCGGGGGGAAAAGAGATTTCAACCAGATTTAATCGAGACATCAAGACCAAAATGACATATTTTCGTAAACCGAGATAAACCGACGTACTGTTTTTCTAGTGGAATTTCTTTAAAGCACATAACAAGGCTTTACTTAAAGGAGGTGTGGAGAAAGGGGGAAAAACACAGACGAGATGGCAGTACATGCTTTCAGGGCTGTCCATCCCCCAGACTCTACCTTACTGTTGTAGTACCGCCTCTGCTAGCATTTAAAAAATATATATATATAAACTGGTCCTGCGGAGAAAGATCAGCAAAGAGGCTGCCCAGTCTGTCACCTTTTTCACTTGCTGATAGGACCACGCCACGTCTGCGCAGTTAGCCCACCATCAGAAGAAAGGTGTTCAGCTTATCACGCCTACCCGATTAACTACCCGGGGACAGGCTTGTTGATCTTCCGAGCTTCAGCTGCTACCAGATAAGGGGAGTTGACCTACCCCGTCGTTAAGCCGCCTGCTTCTGATTACCGCTGTTACACCCGAGGTCTGGCCGAGACGCATTAGGCGACTTGTGATCCTGAACTACCTGTTGACCAGACTTATCTTCTAACTCCCTTCCCCCGCCACGTATCGCGACACCCGCCTGCGGTTGCGGTCTTTCAAGTCTGGGCGCCTCTCCTCGCCACCCCCTCCTGCAACTCCCAGTGCTTTGTTCTTACAACGACTGCCGTCCCACCTTTTGATCCCCGAACCGCACGAGTGCTTTGCCTCGATTGTGGAGGACAACAATCATAAGACTCTTGAACCCGAAGCCCTTCAGCAGGGGAGGAGGGGTGTGTGATGCGTGTTGTCATTGACCCACGACAATGACCTCTCGCGCGCTCGTATCCTCCATTCATATTCTTTTTTATCTTTGAGTTTTTGAAGTGACAGTAAGAGTGGCGAACTATTGTGAAGAACTATGCTATTGGGGTGTTCACAGCTATGGAAAAACGCAATTTGTTTTTAATTTTAACTGTGTAGAAACATGTTCGACTTTTGAAAATTTTGTTTATGTGTTTGTCTTCTTTTAAACAATGCATTGCTGTCTTTTTTTCTACGCTGTCGTCTTCCTTGCGCAAACAATTTCACCATTTTCTCAGAAAAACAAGAACGGAAGAAAATTGTCGAGAAACTCACTTTTATTTCACTGGCAGAGCAAGGAGAATGTAACAGAACGACACAGGATGTGCACAGCGAGTCTTGACTACTGGGGTTTTTTTTCGTTTGTTTTTCCTTGGATTATTTCAAGACAGCTTACGAAGGGGGAAGTCTACCCGATTGAGGACAAGACCAGAACGCAGACAGGCGCCGAGTGTGGATAACTACCTGCCACCTTCTGTTTGTAGGCGAGAGTTATCAGAATCACTTAAACATTTGCAAGCGCATCGATGGAAGCAGTGGTCTTAATGAAATCGTTAATTACAAGCTCCCTGCGAGAACCGGAATGCGTACCAGCTCCTTTCCTCCAGTAGTTCGGGTCCAATAACTCACGGGCCGCTTAGACCTCAGAGAGGAACAATTTAATCCGAATGGCCTATTAGCAGCTGATTAGGCGTCATGGCGTCAGGCGGGGCGCACACGATTGGCTGAAAGTCGAAGATTAAGGGAGTTAAGAACTGTCGGAATTGTGCAGGGGCTACTGACTCCTCTCCTGACCTCTCACCACTTCGTCGTCGTTTTGCAAGGCTTCGTGGTCAGGTGTGTACCGAGGAGGCGGAATGCGTAGTGCGTTCATGAACCTGGTTAAATCTGTGAAGCGCTGGCAAGTGAGAGAGGGGCAGATAATTTCGACAATTTCTACGGAATTTAAGCCTACGCATGTTTACTTTTTACAAGAACGCGTCTTCATACAACGACAACGCTTCGTATTTTGTGTAGTTTACTTCGATTTTTTTCCCAAAGAAGAGGCTACTGGTTGCACCAACCTCCAGGACAGGTAAGTCGGCTACTTTATAAATAGTGCGTACTAATTTTAACGAATATGCAGACGAGGGGTCAGCCCTGAATAATAGCAGGTACAACAAAGTGGTGGCCAAACGAGATCTAGACGTTTCGGGGCATGGTCCTTTCTTCAGGACGGCACACACAGATTCAAACAGATAACAAATAAAAATACAGAATAACTGTTGGAGAAAATCCAGTTTAGGGTTGTATTGTCGCCTAAATTTGTCTGATGAGCGACATGGAACAGGTCAGGAACTGTCAGTCAAGAACGCATTATGTATGACTGTATCTTCTGGCACCGATAACGTTCGTGATGTATTCAAGTCGGAGACTATGTATTTCTTTGTATGCTGTAGGACCTCAAGTAACACTTGTGACATTTTTCAAGTACTACTTGGCGGACCGTGAGTAAGGCAACGATTGCTGAAGAGATATCTAGAGCTAGCTTCATTGGATGATGCTGCAGGGTTGACAATGTTTCTGAAAATGACCTCGATTGTGCCTGTGCGAAAAGGTTTCATGGACTGAATATGGGTGGAAATTGCTACGACGGGAGTTCAGACCCGCCTTTTATATTATGTTTCCTCTCATAACGATCTCGATTTACGCTGTCGTTCGTACAAGTTATTAATTAATTTTGATTATACCGTGTGTATTATATGTCTGTACTTTCAAACTAAATATGACTCGTATATGTTTAGAATAGGGCACAAAAAATGCGCACAAACAGTCCGTAATTCATGCAAAATATCTGCTTATTCATTGGCGAATACTGCTTCAAACTACCTAGCTTGTGATACCAAAGCCATTGTATTTATAGCTGTTGATACTTCATGACGTAACGGTACAGCTGACGATATTTGATAGAATATTTAAACCAAAAGGTTTTTGGGCAGTTAAAGCATGCGAAGGATGCTAAAGAGGGAATTTTCTGTCGTCGGTAAATTTTCGTGGCTTGACCTAAGGAAAGCAGGGGTGAGGCGTCAGTATATACCGGAAGCGTCACAAGCAGTCTTTCTGACCATGCTGGTTTCTTTTAAAAAGCAGACATGAGATTTAGCGACTTGGGGTTCCTTTGGTGGCTTAAATAATCCACGCCAATCATATATATATATATATTATAATTATGATATTTTACACAGTCTGCATCAGTAGACAACCAGATGTTACCTAGGCATTGTTACAAAAACATGCGATGCACAATTATTAATGAAATGGCCTTTAAAAATCCTTCCGGAAAACGTGCAGAAATTTTGGCGTTTCTTTCATGGCCCTAAAAAGTTCACGTGCGGAGAAAGCAAAGAGGGATCTCAAACCTCCCTGCTCTGAAAATGCCCATTTGCATCAGCATCTAGAATTGTCAACCGCACCCAGTAACCCGGCGCCGTGTCAGGAATTTATAAAAATGTCTTGCAGTGCAGACAGACCTATGGGCCTCAGTTTAGAGAAACGGATGGCGCTAGCCGGGCAAAATGCCTGTACTAGACAACGGGGCAAAACTGTTGTGTGTTTGAGAGGCAGCACATGAAAGGTCACGTGTGCTGTTCATGGCTGGTTTAATGCCGAGTGCACTCGGTACTGAATGAACCCGTATAACTCTCGCTGGTCCGACAAAATGAACCGTCCAGATATGCACATAAGCACCAATTCCCCCCCCCCCTCGAGAAAATGATTCTGGGGATCTAGGGATCGATTGTTAGCCGAGGACTGACATCGAGAGATCCCACCTCGTTTGCCTTCAGTACCGCGGATGTAGAGATCATTTGCACTTTGTGTTTGGGAGGTGATCGAAAGCGCTCTGTGCAGATGTAAGAAACAGTCGGACTGTGTTCGTGAGCTTTGATTCTAATAACACCCCTATGCATCAGATTCATTGCCACGATAACGAATCGTGTAAAATTCGCACGAGCCGTGAACAACATCACGGACTTTTCGAGAATATGATCTAACTGCAGTAAAACTGTAGGAGTATTCGCGCATGCGTACTACGAAGTGCGTTATTTTATCATTTTATTTATCGTTTGGGGCGTGCTGCGAGTTGCAATGACCTGCTACAATGGGCGAAGCTACATGCCCGACCGACGACTTCCTGACGGCTAAGCGGGTTGACCAAGTACAAAGTCGTTAAACCAGCTTATAAACTTTCCACACAATTCATTGAGCGGGATGCAAAAATAGAGCAGGGGAAACCCACCCCACAACCAAAAATGAGATCCTTACAGTGCATGCCCCTCGTTGCACGTTATCCTAGAAATACAGACTTGTTGTGATGTGATTGCTGTAGCTTACTGCCTGCCATCAAAACTCGTTGGGATTATGGAGTTACACCTGTCGTGTTTTTTTGGGGGGGACAGTAAATGCTGTTTTGTCTCAGCGGTGACGCCTGTAAGACTCGACAGAACGGTGCGTGCGGCCCTAATGCCCCGAAAGGCTCGTTCATATTGCTTTTTCTTAAGCTGCCGTGCATTGGGGTCCTTTTTTCCCCGTATCGCTTACGAGCACAGAAATTTCTTTTTTGAAGATGCATTAAAGATGTGTTAACGTCGATGGCACTTAATCAATATTGAGAAATCTACAATGACCAGCGAGCTTACGCAGGAACGGCGTGGCTGAAAGACCGCGCGTTATCGCCGGAAAAATGCGTTTAAATATGACATGAAAAATCGTTTGGTTGTCTGGGGTGCGCGCACACAGAGGTACGGTGGGGGGAGGGGATGGAACGGAGGAGAGAGGGGGCGGAGACGGTGAGGGGGGGGGTCGGGAGGTAGAGGGGGTGTAGACGGAGGTTGAAGAAAAGGCTCAGTTCGAGTGGAAAAGGTGTCGGAAAGGCAGATGGAGGATCAAAGATTTCTCCTATTGCGTCACAAAACGAACTGAGAGTGTTTTGTCATGTTCAGGAGAGAAAAAAGTGAAAATAAATGATCTCAACGTGCCGAGGCGTTTCTGGCAGTGTCCCATTATCCCAGCGGTCCACAAAGCCTTTGGGATTTACGATCTGAGGTGGTAGGTTAGTTTTTTTTTAAAGTAAGATGTTTCCGTAAAGCACTACCTTAGCGATTTTTTTCCTTCTCGCCTAATTTGCGTGTTCGTCACCTCCTTTCCCTCCTCGTGAACAGTTCCTCAAACATGTCGCCTCGATCTCCCACCGTCTGTCTTCTGTAGGCATAATACTGGGCCCGTATGCAAGACCTCTGAGTTGCTGAATTATTCCTGTCATTTCGGATATTCTGTTTCTAGTTCCTTGAATTTCCCATGCACGAAAACCGAATAGCCTATTTTCTCATTGTTATTCAGCAGTTAAGTTATTCGGTCGTCTCAGAAGCGAATAGTGGGGAAGTTTTCCGAAATAGCGTTCTCAGAGACAGAAGAAAAACCAAATCCACCATTCGATATACATGTAATACAGTTTACATGCATACGGGGCCTGGATGAAACAAAAAGTAAAAGGATAACTGGCGGCTGAACTCCACTCATCGCGTTCAAGTCGTCTAGTTATGAGAATAAGAAAGGAGATACGGAGATGGGCGTTCCACACCGCTAACACGCGGATACACCGGTGACTGGTCCGATTAAGTGGGTATTTATTGCAGGAGTAGCGACTGTATACCCTCTGTACATGGGTGAATAAAAATGGTTGCCGTGGAGAGAGAGAGAGAGGCCGCTTTAGAGGTAGGAAAGGGGACAAGAGGGAAAGAGGGACAGGGTGGGGAAGAAACGGTGGTGGAAGGTAAAGTGCAGTGGTGGTTACTACATGTCGAAATGTCGATTACCACTGCTTCAAAGGCGCACTGCGGTTACGATGTCGGATCGAGAACGCGCCCGAAAAGTCGATGTCGGAGAAATCGTTATCCATTTCTCGGCTAACGGGACCGCTCGCGCACGCCCGCGCGACGGAACAGACATCTTGAACTACTCCTCACGCGCTACTCGTGCACTTACTTCGGGAGGGAAAAGTCGTCGACCGGCCGGGCGCCTTTATGGCCGGCTTTGACGCTTTTAGCACCCGTGTGGACATTGTGCTAGAAAGCTTTTGCGGGAACCATTTTCTGGCACCGTCTGGATCCGGTACTAAACTGCCGCAGACTGTACAATGCGCGTGTCCACTTTGATGAAATTGACGAGCTGGGGCTTGCAGTCGTTCGCTTTCGTCAACGTTATGCCTGATCTCCACTGGCGCATTGTCTGCGAGCTACCGGTTTTTTTCCAGGAGGAAATGACGTGTTCTAGTGGGTGGCCTTTGTTGCTCGCACCAATGGGCATCTTTCATCGTCGGGCAGTGATATATCGCCGATGACAGAAGAACTGCGTACCCATTGAGTAGTTTGACGTTAGTAAGCGTAGCAGAAAATATGGGCGAAAGGTATTTGGGTCATTTATTTATTCATTCCCACACAGACATAGCATTATGCCATGGAGGCGAGCACGTGGATGGGGTTTGTTTGGTGTTTTAAGGCAAATCAGCATATATGTATATTACAGTATCGTAAGCGAGGGTCCCTGTAAATTGCAGGCAGGTAGGAAGTGTAATATGTACATGTGCTGAAGACAAGATCCGACCCCACGATCCACAATATCGAACGCGGTGACCCTTCTCTGTATCGATTCTCCACTGCCTGTCGCTTTATTTCTAAGTCTAGGACGGGAGAGATGTCACGTTGAAACATTTCACCTTACGCTGCAGCTTGCTTTGGTCTGAGATCGGATGCCGGGGGGGTGGGGGGAATCCTTTTACTTTGTGCATCGATGCGTGACCGGCCACAGATACAGGGTAAGGTCTTTCTAGCATGAAGAAAGAATCACAACTGCCGCGGACACTGTTGCTCGCGTTCTGCAGCTGTTGTCCTAGTCAGAGCCACCTTAGAAACTGCTGCGCGTTAGTCGCGTTTGAAAGGTACCCGGGGTTCCCCTCCTCCTGGCTTCTGCCCCCCCCCCGCCTTTCCTTCAGTCCCTGTAGTTCAGAACCACAACATTTTCCTCCTCTGGATGACTTAAAAACTGTCGCGTATCAAAAACTTTCCTCCAGTATGGGGAGACATCCTTATCTCGTCTACCATCGGGCTTCTCGTACTGTGCAGTGCTTCGGCGCTAACAGTCGCGCGTCCGGTAAGTGTTCCATTGTTTCAGTCTTAGGTCAATGATTCATTTTTTTACTACTATGATGGCAAAATGGCAACCACAAACGCCAGTGTTTGACTTGCTTCTAACAGTTAAATTCTGAAAGTTCGTGTGAGGCGCTCACAGTTTTGGATACTTTTAAAAACTCAATCACTTTCTCAAACTAACATAGCGCAGGTGATCAAAGCAGCCTTATAAAATGCCTGTGATGGGAGTAACGTTCACCTATCAACACTCATGATCAAAGGTACATACTGCGTAACACAGGTGCTTACGTGGCAAACTCTTGGCTTACGTGTGCTTAGCCATGTTCCTGGCTGAGAACAATAGATCGGCAGATCAAACAGTCTTTCTGGATATACTGCGTACATTATTAAAGCCTAGGCTTACCTCTCCGGATCTGCAGATGCTTTGATTAATTTTAGTCCAGAGTTATTACATGGCCAGCTTCCCTCTGAACTGGTGTTTCGAAATTTTCGTGTGCAGATTTTACCTCTAATACATCGCATTCCCAGAGCACAAACCTCACCAACAGGCCCATTTACTGAAGCAGTGGGGCGTTTTGGAAGTGAGCAGTCGACGAGCCAACTGTTTGTGTGTTTAAAAGACAACGCGCGAAAATGATATTTGGAGGTAAATAGACAAGAATTTTGCTATAGACACCTGCATTTTCTTTGGGTTTGTAATAATGCAAACTTGACACAAACGAAATTCGAAGCGTAAATCTGCATTTTTGGCACACCCACAAGAATTTTAAACGAAAGAATGAAACAAAGGGAAACGAGAGAGAGAGAGAGACCATTTGATAAAACACGACAGGTGAAAGAGGTTGAAGTAACCATACCTATGAGCCATAGCGGACAGCTATAGCGGCGTGCGTACCATTTCCCGAACCGGACTGCACTATAGAGATTTGGCGGGTCGCATCTGCTTGTGGAGTTAGCCAATGCATAGTCGCGACTCCACCTGCGCCACGTTTGCACAGATCATTGTATACGACAGGGGCATGCGCTGTTCGTAGAGTTACAGCCACGTTGCGTTGCGCCGGGGTACGCCTTTTCCATGTAGCGCTGGGACGGGATGACACGCAGGGCCACGTTGCATCAGCGCACTGAATGTATTCCGCGCTTTTAAAAATTGACATTTTTAAAAATCTACCCGCCATCCTTTCGACAGTTCGTTTCTTTATCCCGAGGACTAACTAAAGAAGCGAAGTAACCAGTCTTCTATCGAACTGGAAGACGAGTCCAAACGGATCTGTCATAAATCCCGTTTTGGTAGTCGATGTTCCACGTCACACAGTCTTGTTTGATCGCAGAGGCGGTTGGCACCACACGCTCCGAACGTGTTCGTCTTTTTTTTTAATTGTACCAGCAGCTGGAATGTCTTCTGGCTGGCGGAGGAATTCTGCCAGCTGAGCACAGATATGCAGCATCCCCCCACCCCAGCAGTGTTTCTACAAAACGCTTTGTGGTTCGGGTCTTGAACAACAGTTTATTTATAACGAGTACAAATAATAGTCACAACTCGTTCTTTCTTTAGCAGTACTCCGAGAAGGCTGGTCAGTTTTTTGATGTTGTTGCACTCCGACCACGTGGTAACGGGTCTAGCGACAGAAGTCGACGTTTTACTAAACTTTTTATTAATCGTCGGTCTTTGTCGCGAGGCGCTTCAGCACGTGCAACGAGTAATTCACCGAGGAAGAAACAAGAAGGAACAAACAAGTTATTATCCCGAATGACCATAACACTGGCCTGCTTCTAAGGACCCGATTTTCTGTTTAACTGCATGCACCATCTAGCGCGCCTTTAAACGGACACACTTAATAAACCTGCCCTCTTTGAAGGAGCGGCTAAGCAGTCCGGTTCTCAGACGCTTCAACTGCGCAAGACACATTAAAAGTCGGCGGCAATCTTTCAAGAGGTATTCAGTCAGGCTCTTAAACAAAATGGCCAGATAATTGGCAGCCGCTGGGTTCCAGCGCGAACTATGTTTTCCATCCTTAGAAGTTCTCCGGTGCATCACCCACGGAATGCTTGCAGGACCGACATTGATGGCATTCCCTCAGCTCCCTACCTCCCCTCCGCACGGCCGCGTTGACAGGTAGGACGGTCGCGTTTCTCCCTCCTGCTTGCTGTTGGTTGTGTAAAGCTGGTTGAAGACGGTGCGAGAAGGTTGAGTGGAACTTGCTGTTAGCAGAACTGGTCCGATCGCCTGCAATAAATGGAGCCAAATGGATAAGCCGCAGTGGGATTGACCATGAAGACCTCCACCATGCGAGCTACGCAAAGCCACCATTAACACAGTGTGCCAGAAAACTGACCAACAAGGACATCACGTGGCCACCACTGGTGTACAATCAACCAAAGACCTTCCCTCGCCGTTCCCTT
>SMGT01005382.1:358717-370537 GCA_004794575.1 Lanistes nyassanus
GTGCGATATCACCGCGAGGTGGAAGAACTTTCCTTTCCAAATCTGCTCCAACACCAACACAACACCAACAACAAGCCGCTAAAGTTCTAAAATCAACTAGATGCATCTGACCCCAGATCTTCTGTGAAGACGTACAATTTTCGGCAGGCAGAAATCTCGGAGAAGGCAAGTTACGGGGAAAAGTATTTGTTTCCTGCATACGGTCAGATTAGCGCATGGCTGCTAACCATTTTTGAGTTATTAGAACGCATTAAATACTCGAAGTACAATCAAATTCTTTCCACAAGGGCATGTTAACGTTGTGCTGACCAGATGATTCTTACCAGCAGCTTCTCCAGACGAGTTTCGGTAGATGTGGAGGTCTCCTGGTGTGAAAGCAGCGAGGGTGTGGGGAACACTTCGAGCTAACAGCCCAGACAAATCCAAGCAGTGAGAATTCAAAGCGGCTGATACCAGATCTTTCAAGAATGTCAAAGCATCCTAAATGGAACGTTAAAGTAAGTTCTTCGGTGTCGGTAGACTAATAAATAAACCTAAACAAGAATCTCCCCACCCAAGTTCCAGTCTGACAAATATGTAGTTAGAATGGCGTCTCATCGTCCGAACTGGAGGTATAAAAGGATCTTTCAACCATGAGGGTTCGCGCAAGAAGTAGATAGTACTAGATACTGTTGCTATATCCTAGTAGATGACACGCTGCCAAGGAGACAACCAGAGACTACCAAAGGCTCCTCTGGGTCTCGAATTTCTGTAGACATTGGCGAAAAAAGCAAACTCAACAAATACGTGCTCGCTTCTCTGAACAGGACTTCCTTCTGTTTGTATGCACAGGTGTCGTGTTTCGTTCATGTGAGAGTCTGCGCTGGCAGATGGTTTTGGCTACCCAACACGACACCTACAGAAAGTGCTTCCAGCAACAGCGCGGTGAAAAGCAGGATGTAAAAGCACATACGTACCTTATCTGCTGGCATGTTAAGATCGATATCAAGCCACCGACAGAATACAAAGACGGCTCAGTACAGCAGGAAGCGCTATTTGAGATCTGCTTTTTAAACACTTTTTATTTTAGATTGCATTATTACGTATCTGAGTTCCGTTTCATTGCATATTGATGGACTCTGTTTTATCGTTGGTAACCTTAACGTCTGATCTGTACTTGGAGACTTTGGGTGACATAACAAAGAATGGTTGGGTTTTACTTTTCTGCAAGGATTCTATTGTCTTGTGGGACAAGTCAATTTTCTGATATCAGTCTGTTCCTTTTGCCGTCTTGTGCTTGGCGTCTGCAGCAAGCATTCATCATCCACTCCCTCGACTTGAGACCACACCAGCTGTAACAACTTAGCTCCATGTGTTCTTCACGAACTCTTAATGTTTGTTTACCGCACAGTCTCTCCTCTAGAAAAGTACGTTTGCTAAGTTGTTTACACCCATTAGCTTCTTGGCGTAAGGGAGATTTTGTTTTAGGAAAGGGGGGGGGGGGGTCCGCTTGGATGCCGTGAAAAGAAACTCGCCCTTTGTTGGTATAGCAGTCACCTCCCCTTATGGCTTAGATTTGAGCTGGGTTTTTAAATCCGTTTTGACCTTTTTCTGGTGTGGCTCTGTGTAGAACAACTAACAAAGTTTCCTGGAGAATGGAGGAAGGCGGAGAGACGAGATGCTTTGATAATAAAACGCATAACTGTACATGGTTTTAAAAAACCCTCGGTACTCGGCGGAGGATATTTTTGTACAACACGGGTGACATTTTGCTTCAGAAAGGTGACATAGTTGGCTAATCTCTGTAATGGTCAATCGATTACATTGTATACATTTCTTCATGGGTTTAATTTGAAACTATGCTTGATTTACACATTTCTTTGGTGGGCTGGGGGCGGGGGACAACTGGAATACAGAGGAATACGATATGCCGCGGAGGTTCCCGGGCAGTTCAAGACACGGCGAGTCAGTGCGCTGGGGACTAAACTGACAGCTGCAAAAGAGACGATGTAGATATTCTTTTAAAAAGTCCGCGGAATTGCAGACAGAAACAAGCCGGATATTACATTACAGCAACTCGACGTTTCCCCCCCCCCCCCTAGTAGACATGCGGAGACACTGAATTCAGTTCTTATCCTGGCACCCGCACAAACACGATAAGCCGGCCCTCTGTCTGGAATAAAGAACAACCTGTGAACTCTTGTCGTAGACACCTCTGGCAGCAGAGTGGATTGTTGCTACTCTCTAGAATTCAGTTAGGTGAACGATCGCATACATATGAGCTCTAGTATTCAGCCTTCAGTTCCACTGGAAGCTAAAATATTCAGAGGTGGACGTCCAAGCCTACTGGGAACAGAATAGATTAACATGGACCGATTACATTAGGAACACCTGGACAGGGTGGATGGAGAAAGGGGAGGGGAGATAGGGGTAGGACCTAGGAGGATAAAAGGATGAGGAAAGATCAAGGGGGGGGGGGAAACAGAGACTTGCAAATGCATAAATTTTCTCCTGCTGCCATTTATTTTACACGGGGTAAGGGGGCGGGGAGGAATCCCATAAACCATTATGTAAAGTATTCTGTAGTTCTTTATTTCACCGCTAATGCATATTCAGAGTAACGTGGTGAACGGCAACATTCCTCACAGGAAAATCTAGTGACCTAGGAAACAGAGTTTGTAACAGTGGGTAACATTTCTCACGTTTCGTCGTGGTTTCGAAGGCATTTCTAACCCGGACGTCTGTTCATCCATTTCACCCGACGTGGCCGTCCACAATCGTCTGGTTAAGAAAGCCAATGAAAGAGATTTAACGTACTAGCGCTTCCAGCCAAAACTGTTTGGGGGGGGGGGCGGCTGCGAGCAGTAGGGAGAATATAATCTCATCTCGGTACCGTGACCTTGAAGGTCGTAGGGCGGACATGAAGGATGCAGCTTCTGACAATCTCTGCTTTCCTGGTCTGTCTTCTGCTGTCCATTGCGAAGCCAGGATGCCAAGTACTGCCCACTCATTGATGTTGTCAAGCCAGGTTTTCCTCTGCGTTCCTCTCTTCCTTCTGCCTTCCAGTGCGTCTTGCAAGATGGCAGTAACAAGTTTATTATGGCGTGTTGTGTGCCCGAACCATGGCCGCTTCCTTTTCTTGATGGCGGTGAGGAGAGGCTCCTGGGGACCAGCCAGTCTGCCTGCTTTGTTTGTGACATAGACGTTTGTTTTGTGTTCCGTTCACATTCTCAGGAGCTTCAACGAAAACAGCAAGAAATGCGGAGCCAAAAGAATAAATAACCAGCAGTCAAAAAGAAAAGTGCATGACATGTTTCTGCAGACCAGAATTTAAAGGTCTTTACTTTTGCAACGCCAGACCAGACAGCCCCTGTTGTCCATGGGAAACGGCCCCTTCCCCACTCTCTCGAGCTTTTTAACTTAAGATGCTGCTGTTCCGGAAGTAAGCTGACAGTAGGAGTTTGTTTCCTTTTCATCTGACCATTCCTTCCATCATCTGTGTGGGAAACGTCAGCAAAACAAGACGAGAAGAAGAAGAAAACACAAAAAAGCCGATGGGAGGTAGACTAAATCTTTGCAAGCAAAGCCAAGGCCTCTTTTTTCACAACCCTTCCTCTACGAGACCGCCTCGGTGGTCTAGTGGTTAAGGCGTCCGCTTCCTAGGCGGGAGGTCGGTGGTTCGCATCCCGGCCGAGTCATACCTAAGACTTAAAAATTGTCAATCTAGTAGCTGTCCTGCCAGACGCCTGGCACTACAGGGAAGAGTACTAGGACTGGTTGGCCCGGTGTCAGTATAATGTGACTGGGTGGGGCTGAAGCCTGTGTTGCGCCATCAGTCCCCCGTGTGGCAGCACGTAAACTTTGTCTAAGCAACACCGCCCTGATATGCACCTAGTTTGCGGCTGGACGTTAAGCACCAATTCCCTCCTCCTTCCTCTACGACCTTGCTTGGAGGAGTCGGCGAAGCCTTGACATCTCCCCACCCCCAAGGAAGCTCGTTGGGTTATCGCCACAGCTATCCATCCTGTTGACTTGATTTCTTCGGCACGCTTTGACTTAATTTTCCGTTCACCTTTACTCGAGACTAGATAAAATCTGATGGGCTGGGGTGGGTGTGGTTTGCGGGGAGTGGATTAGCGGACGCCAGCATCGAGTCTTGATCTGTCCAGGACTTGACGAATGTGCGAAAGGTCCAGACGCTCTTCGACAAGTGAATCATTGCTTGTCTCTTACACATCGGTCAAAATTTTGTATCGGTGGCCTGTTATTAACTACAGATCAGTTCTGGAGCGTAGACATGAAAGAGAGGCACAAAAAGGAGGAAAATAAGACTGATTTTTTCCCCCTCCAGTAGTGTTTGTGCGCGTGCCAGCGGCTGATAGACTAATGTCCTGTGATGGCAGCCGTGGTTCTGAGCCAGATTTTTTTTAAATACAATGAACGAAAGATGATTTTTGGCTAATGAGGCATCTGGGATTCATTAGACTACTTCACTAACTCGAAAAAATATTTCATGAGGTTACAGACAAACACTTTTATTGTGGGCAAGTGCAGGAGGAAGCTCCTGTCATTTCTTTTTCTTATTTCATTCTTCGTTTCGTGCGTTCGTTCGTGCGTTCGGTCTTTCGTTTGTTCTTTCATTTCTTCTTTCATTTGTTCGTTTTTTCGTTCGTTCGTTGGTTGGGTTTTCTTTCCATATAGATGATAGATGAAATTTGATTTTCACGTGTAGGTCCATAGAGGAAGTGCTGTGGCACCCACAGATTGTATCTGTCTAAAACATCAGGCTTACTCGATGGGCCATAAGCTGTTTTTCTCTCACGCCCCATTAGGGGGAAATAGTTTTTGCCAGTTGTTCAAATTTTGCCCGTCCTTCAGCCGCACAGATTTAAAGAGGGTGGCGCTGCATGAGTTGTGCGCAGCCTCGCAGCCAGTTGTTTCTCATGGCTAGCGGATCCTGGAAGTGCGCGGCGTGGTTGAAATGACTGGCTGCTGCTGCTGCTGCTGCTATTCATGAGACAGGGATGCGCTTTCCTGCGTAGCCGCCGCGCCAGCAGCTGTTGCACACCGCCCCGGATGCCGGTCATGCCTTTTTGCTCCTCGTCACGCCTGAACGAGCAGTGCTACAGCCCATTGAACTTTGGGGATGCTTTTTTTTTACTTTAACCCCCCTTCCCCCCCCCCTTTCCCGCTCCCAGCTCCACATTGGACTTCCTCTCCTTCGCGTTCGCTCTCCTGTCTGCCGTGAAAAGCGGACTGTCGCGAGATGAATTTTGCAGCGCTGCATCACTGGGGCTTCTAGATTATTCATCAGGCGCCCTGCAGCGCCACCGTTGCTTCATCTCGTTTCTTGGCGGAGACGCAGCAGTAGTTCAGCAGACCATCCACACTTGCTTGAGTTTCTGGTTACGAGAAGTCTGGGGAGGTACTTCCGTCTTGTGTTGAGAATAAATTAAAACGTGATTGCCTTTTGCCATGTAAGACACAACCGTATGCTGACGTATGCAATCAAGGGAGCCTACCTTACCCAAACACGTAGCAAAGAGAGAGTCGAAAGTAAGGAACGTGGCAGATCTTCTTGTACTTTGTTGGGGTTGTCATTTGACGATTTATAGCGCTCTGTCCTCATTTGTTCCTTATTAATTTTGCCATGTTAGTCATGGAGGACGAATTGAAAAAGTTCCAGTAGGGGGGGGGGAGAGAACTGAAGGGCTATGAATTTTATTCCTTGTTGTGATGCGTGTTCTGATTCTCATAGAGTACACAGTAAGCTCGAATGATTTCTCATTCTGTGATCTTTTATCTGTGATTTTATTCAGCGAAATATCGCACAGCTGTTTTGATCACATGCCTGAACAAGCATTTTCATTGCTTTTTATTTTAAAGCTTCACTCATGCGTTGCATACAGTACAGTGACAGCTTCCGATTTTCGCCACTCTCATGAGAACGACAACCTTTACGGATCTCAAGACAAGCTAGGTGCTTTGGCACGCGAGATCTCCTTACAATCCTATGCTCTTGCCTCACTAACTAGCTATGTTTGCGATCATTGCATTCGAACCCCAAAATGTATACCTTGCGCAAATGCCGAAGTAAAACGTGTCTCTTGTATTCTGCGTAAACGCATACTTTTTCTGGAGTGGCTCAGTATCGACCTCACGTCATATCATTTGCACGTGAACAGAACGAAAGGACTCTTGAAGCAAGCGAGACCACTTTACTGCACAAGAAGGACTCCAATCGCCGCGGTACTCGGTCAATAAACTGATTCGAAGCACGCCGCTGAGTTTACACGTTCGAAAATTAAGGGACAAGGGGAAATGTTCAACGACTTAATAAGAGCAAACAAGTTTTAGAAAAGGGGACATGAGAGGGTGGAGAAGAATTGGGTGGGGCAGGGGGTAGAGAACGTGCGTTGGGATGGGTAGATCATTGAACAAGGTGAAAGAGGAGAATTCTTTTTTTTAAATCAGCAATGGAGGAGGCGGAGATATAAGTGAGAAAGAAAGGGGGAAAAGCAGAGATTGAAAAAAAATTAATAGGAGGAAAGGGAAAAGTATACGGAGATAAGGAAATAACAGTAGAAGGGAAGAAGAAAAGGAAGAGACAGAAAGAAGAAATAAAAAGGGGGGAAAAGGGAGGAATAAGGAGATGGGAGGAGTAGGAAAGAGACCGCATAGCAGGAGACGAAACCCACAGTTACTCCCTACTGTTCACCTCGGCTTCTGTGACCGAGTGCCGCACTTCTACAGCCTATGGCAAGACCTCGGCGACAACGATTTTCGAAGCGCGGTGGGGCTGCGTTGGGGCTGCGTTGGGGCTGCGGTGGGTGATTCTCTCTCCTTGAGTCTCGCACTTGCAGGCACCGTTGACCGGTGTGGCTGGGAGAAGGTGAAGAGCGTGGGGTGGGCGGGGGGGGGCTCTTCTCACCGCGGATCGATACCCCCGTGCTGCTCGCAATATTGACACCCGCCACCCGCTTGCACTTAATTATCGAGTAGGGGCTGCTAAGGGGAGGGGGGTCATTGTTTTCCCTGGCCGCGCCACCGAGGTATTGACCAGCCGTGACTTCCCCAGCTTATGGCGTTGACGTCCGTGCGATGAAGATCGACTTGACGAGTGATTGGCCTCGAGAAAGTGTTTGGCGAGCCCGACTTGGCCATCTGTATGCCTCTGTGCGAGACTGTCTTTTTCTAAGCTTGATATAAAAGTGATGGTCTGACCTACAAACGCAGTTTCCACAAAAGTGCTGGACCAGGAAGCTCGCAATTGGCAGCTAATTAGGACGCGAGGAAAACGTTAGCAGTTTCGCAAGCATCAGCGGCCACTGGTATGTTGCTCGTTTTGGCTCATGTCAAGGCTCTCGAACGCCGGGCACTTTGTCCTTAAGTCCATCAAAATAGCTGTTTGCTAGAAACGAATTTTTTTCTCTAAAGACACAAAAAGACAATATATCCATATGTACTGGCACAGTAAAGATATCCATTCGTATACGATGAAACAATCGCATACATTTACTCAAATCTGTACATGGGTTTGCCTGCACGAGCACCCGAGAGAGAGAGAGAGGGGGTTAAAGGAAAGAGGGAGAGGAGAGATGAATTATCTTGATTGCCTTGATTGTGCGCAGAAGTGTCTTGCTTTCTGTCAGCATTAACAGCGACTGATTTATTTCACATCACGCTCTCATTCAGCTCGTTCAGCACGCAAAATAACTGGCAGAAACGCGCCGAGCACAAAATGCCGTTTATCAAACATTTGTTTTACATTCGTCGGACGCTTGTCATCCTCGCCGCCAGAGTGCGAGGGATCAAACGTGTAACAAGAGCGCGGATGATGCGATACACCTTTTCTTATTTCGCCTACACGAACAGCTTGGACAGCGAAAGGGTTCGGATCGATGTGAACAAATCTTGTGGGGCGTCGTATCGAGCAAAATAATGGCTTGGTAGGGTGCAGCCGGTAATGAGAGATTGAAAGGTGTCATCAAGCTTGCCCGAACAGGTATTGTTCTGAAAGTGCTGCGGGTGGGGTGGGGGTGGGGTGGGGAGGAAACTGTGTGTGATCCTGTATTTGAGAAGTCCTGTTCCTACAATAGCAGAGCAAATTTAATTAACGCGAAACAGGATAGCGTGCGAGGGGGCGGGAGGAGGGAGATAGGGGACGCTACCTTAGGTGACGAGCCAAGCCGCGGCGTATGCCCGCACACGCAAGGGCTCGCGTTTCATGTATTTTGTATGGTGGGTCACTTCACGGGGTTTCACGTGTCGTAGACTAAGGTCGTCCTCGCTCGGGAACAAAAGCAAACATGTTTTGCTTGTATTGATCGCCTGTTCAACATCGACTGCTGCATCACAGGAAATGTTACAACAAAAAAAACAAACAAAACAAAAACACCGGAACTATGACTGCATTGTGTAGTCACACGCCGCTAAGGTATATTTGTCATTGGCTATGATAACAGACACGCTCTGTTCAGCTGTAGCAGGCACGGTGCTCCACGACCTAGCGGGACTGGCGATCGTTTTAGATCTATAGAACTCTTCTCGAGCATCGTCTGTCTTGATGCTGGTGTGCAGAGCTAGGCTGACCCCTCGGCTTATAATGCCAGAGATGTGTCTAGTTGATGCAAAGGAAGATGCAAGCTCTTGTTCCGAAACTGGCCGTTAGAATATCCCTTGACGAAAAGTGTCATGGATTAGCAATATCCTTTTTGCATTCGATGCGATGCCATGTCCAGCGACACTGAGTTATTATGTCTGCATTGGGCGTTTCAATCGTCCGACAGTCGAAACAGAAAGCTAACCAGGGTTCCGCAGTCTCCTGAACTAACTGGTCAAGCCTTTGGCTGACTTGCCTGTCTTGCTTCGCTCGTTTATACCGTGACAGGTATTGAACCCTTCCCCCCGCCCCCCCCCAAATGTTCCCAAGCAGCCACGGTTCACAGAGAACAAGTTCATTCTTTGCGTTTGTTGGAGGCTGGTGAACCGTGAAACGGTCAAGGCGCGCAGTTGGCTGATCGCGAGTCCAGAAAGATCCCGCTTTGCTCCGACGCCATCCAGGGTCAGGCAGCGGTCTTGTCTTTGTTGCTGACGACAGTGGCGCTGACAGGCAATCCAATCAGCTGCCGTCACACCTTCCGAACCTGGTTCTTGCAGGAACATGTTCGCGCCACTGTTTCTGTGCCAGCAGAGCATGCTAGGTGCATGATTGGTCTGGTGTATAGCAAAGACTTGTCTCGTCCGGGTACGTAACTCCTCTTTGGCTGATTTTAAATGTTCCTCACGCTGAAACACATTCTGTGGCGCACATTTTGTCTAGTTGAGCCGGAGCAGATTCGTCGGCAGGTTCCTGTGTTGCGCTGTCCAAGCCAAAGCAACGTCCAGATGTTCAAAGACTGGTCGAAGAATGGAAGGAATGCTGTTTGCCTTTCCAAAGCGTGAGTGTAAATCAGGTTTCCTTCCTTATTTGCGGACGTAATTCTGTTTCCAGAAGTATCCTTTGAGTGGCTTCTCTGGCGGAGTGCCATTCGGCGCCTTGGCTATTCCAGTGTTTTCGCTTCTTTTTGAAAGTTTTCCATAGATGCTCTCAAACTTCCTTCTGCATGCATAGCTGCTTTGCGTCTAAGATTCAGTTTGTGATTTTATAGGAATCCCTTCCGTGATGTGATCTTATGTATGTGTCTGTGTTTGTATTATGTTACTGCATTTTTAACGACTTACTCGAAGAGACAAAATCGTAGACCTTTTTTGTTGCCCAGTGCCTGGAGCAGGCTAAGACCTTTCTTAACTAAGAGAACGCGAGCCTTACTTTGCCAAACTTTCGCTGTTGCATCAAAGATATCCTTTTCTCGCCATCTTTGATTATCTTGCGTACCCTTGATGAGCTAAGTAGGACGTACAGTCGTCCAGTCGGCTCTAAGACGGAAGTCCCAGGTTGGATTTGCACGGTCGTTCTTACTGCCTATCCATACGTAAGACTAAACTTAAAATACATAGTGTAGACAGGCCTTGCGACGCTTTTATGAGCGGAAGGACAAATACGTACACGCATGCAACCGAACCCCAGCGTGTAGTAGTCAAACCTGAATATCCTCCACCTGGAGGCGAGATAGGCAACACCGACATCCTTCGGTCGAGTATTACTCGCATCAAGTCATTGTGTGCCAGTTGTAAATGAACTTTTCCGGGTCTTCGTTTTCACTGATCGAATAAAAAGGTCTAATTCGTGGGTTGAATGTCTACTGATTTAAGTTGAAAACCACATGAAGATACCAAGACTTTTTGAGCTGCCGTTTTGACTGCTTGTATAAAAAGGCCCTAATCCCTGGGTTTGTCCGCAAAATTTGACAAGTTCGTGTCTTTGCGAGTATACTTAAAGTTTGCAAGTTAACTCAATATAAGTGCACTTTTTAATGTAAAGTTTTAATGAAGGATTTTACGCATTTAAAGCGGTAGTTACTAGTTGTCAATCTTCACAGTGTTAGCTACAAGTTCAAATAAAGTGCGATTACATTGCTCAGGACATCATCGGAAACAGTTCGTGCTGAGTGAAAACAATTTATTATGGCGCTGTAATGAAATAGCGAGTACCGTTGACAAGGGCGATGCATTTAACGTCAACAGGAAAACCTTTTAGCTTGCAAGTGCGTGATGATGGTCATGAAGATGGAAGGCGGTGCTACGTGAAAAAACAATAGCGTCGGCGTGCCGAGATCGACTTGGTGAATATTAAAATGCCAGCCATTGCATCTTTGGTCATAATGATGCTCTTTGTGTGGGTTTTATTTTCCTGTGTACCGGTTTTTATGTCTCCCTGCCTCTGTCTTGAGTCTATTGTGCCTGTCTATGCGTCTGTGTCTCTACCTGGACCGGTTTTATGAGCACTACGAACAGTAAGCCTGGAAGCCCTTTCTTAAAGGAAGAACTTGCGTCGTATTTCACAGATCGTTTCCATGTGATTTAAGTTTTTCGAACGAGAATGCACACACGTCCGGTTGAGAATTGCCTTCATGGGGGTATCATGCAGGAAAACATTTACGACAACAAAGCTTTAAATATACTCGCACGTTCCATTGGTTTCAAACTGATAAAATTAGTACGAGTTATTAGTACCAGCACGAGATTATGAGTTCAATGAAATCTTCCCTCCCCTTGTTTGTGTTTGTTCAAGTTTTTTTGTTTCTTTGTTTGTTTATTTGGTTAGAAATGATATACTGCTGACAGCCCCCGACACGCCAATTGACTGCATAAGGCGCATATATACCCGTGACCGGCTGTCTCTCGGATTTTCCCCTTCCCTTTGTTTTCATCTTTTCCCCCTTGCCCTTGTTTCTCTTTTCTTGCCTTCATTTTCTCAAGCGGTGAGATTTACATGGAATGTTTTTTTCTATGTCGAGTCGAAGCAGTAGCTGGTATTGGTCGTTTACATTACTTCAGCCTTCCCTCGTCACCCCCTCCCCCAACTGTAGAGGTTTTGTTTGGCATAGCCTGTACGAAATCTGAGAACCCCCCAGCAGACAACGCAGGCGCTTACTATTGTCATCCGACACCGGAAATAAAGTGGATACGCAGCCTTTTAAGAAAAGGCGACGAGGCCACATAGCTTACAATACTTGGCTTTGCATCGATGGCCCTGTAAGGTGATACCGTGTGCCTCGGCGTTTGCAGACTGAGTTTTCTTTTATGTGTTAGGAGCTGATTTACAACGCTTTATTTAGTTCGGGTGGGGGGGGGAGGCTGTATGAAGCTGCCATCTGTCCGGACTTGCTGTACCATTAAAGAATCAGTGGTTGATACCGCGTTTGTCTTGCGCTTTACTACTGACTGCGTGTGTTGCGT
>SMGT01005382.1:371041-399083 GCA_004794575.1 Lanistes nyassanus
CCATCCCTGGGGGACATAGGAATACCATACTCCCCATCCCTGGGGGACATAGGAATACCGTACTTGCCCATCCCTGGGGGACATAGGAATACCCTACTTCCCCATCCCTGGGAGACATAGGAATACCGTACTTGCCCATCCCTGGGAGACATAGGAATACCGTACTTGCCCATCCCTGGGGGACATAGGAATACCCTACTTCCCCATCCCTGGGGGACATAGGAATACCCTACTTCCCCATCCCTGGGAGACATAGGAATACCGTACTTGCCCATCCCTGGGGGACATTGCAATACCGTACTCCCCATCCCTGGGGGACATAGGAATACCGTACTCCCCATCCCTGGGGGATATAGGAATACCATACTCCCCCATCCCTGGAGGACATAGGAATACCGTACTTGCCCATCCCTGGGGGACATAGGAATACCATACTCCCCATCCCTGGGGGATATAGGAATACCCTACTCCCCCATCCCTGGGGGACATAGGAATACCGTACTTCTCCATCCCTAGCTTCTCTCCTCACACTCCTCCCCTTATCTCTTTCCCTCCCACTTGACGTCTGATTCAACTTCTGTGAACAGGTCTTTGACACTGACTGCGGAGGACAGACCCTTGCTTTCCTGTTTTCTTTTACCCCGGTAGCAAAAAGCCTTTTCTGGTCTAATCACTGGAGCAGGCTGTGTAGTTTACAAAAAGTAACACAAATAACAGGATAACCTTTTAGGATATAAGTACAGAAGTTCAACTCAGTTAAACTGACTTCCTCTTCACGCGAAAGGCCCGCCGCGGTGGTTTACTGTCTTTGCAGTGTTTTCTCTGAACCCGCACCGGGTTCTGCCAGGCCAAACTATTTATCTAATCCGTCTGTGCACTGTGTGCCTCTATCGTTTAAAGCGAAATGGATCAGCTGACCTTTGAAAACTTGACGTTTTTATGGTGGATATATATAAATGTGTGTGTGTGTGCGAGTATTTCTATGGAAGATTATGTAATTCTGTTTGTTTCCTGGAATCTTCACACAAAAAAGTTTGTTGATCATAGAGCCTGATGATGATATTCCACTCAAGAGAACTGCACGGTGATGCGAAGTTGCTTCTGTTGTCTGTTCCAGGAATTTCCGGCCTGCCTGAAGCTACTAACGACGGAAGGGAAGGTGCCATGAGGATGGTCCTTACCTCACTTCCTCCTCGTACGAAAGATGACGAGGACATGTGAGCTCGTGGGCTGAGACTTTTCGGGGTTAGGCGCCAGTGTGCCTCCTGGTAATGAGCATTTCCACTCTTTTTTTTCCCCGCTGAAAGCCCATTCTTTTGGCCGGGAGATAACATCGAGTGGAGACAGATTATATTCGTGGAAGATTCCTTTATTGCCATCTCTGAATATCAAGTTTATATAATGTTAGATATACTTAAAAGGGAGTGAGCACTTGATCAACACCGTTACAAGAACAAAAACCATCCGTTAGTGAATTCATCTAAACCTCAGAGGGGATAATGCTGAACAAACGAGTTTCGAGTTCACGTACTTTATAGAGACAGTGATGTTGTTATAACCAGTTCTTAACATTAGTTTCGTTAGGACTGAAGGATGGAAATGAGAAATAAGCAGGTAACTCGGATGTGCACTTTGGAGAGCAAGAGCTTTGTATAAACGATTCTGAACAGTAACTTTACCTTGGAAGAAGACGTGGAGGAATAGATGAAACCCGAAATGACACGCGCAATCATCTTCTGGGCGTTGTCGTGCGCGGTATTCTGGGCGCAAAGCCAGGATGTTGCGCAGTCTTACAGTCTCATGGAGGAGCAGTACCGAGGCACGTTTGTCGGAAACATCAAGCAGGACATGATGTTGCGAGGCGAACTGTCGCCCGGCCCTAACACCGACCTGAGGTTTCACATCACCGACAACAGTGACAGCCGGTCCTATCTGTTCGCCATCAATGAAACCAGCAGCACCATCACTACCACACAGGAGATAGATCGCGAGGCCGTCTGCCCGCAGCAGCGGGACTGCCTGGTCAGGCTGGAGATCGCAGTATACAGGCAGACCAACGTCACGTTAGACCTATTCAAGCTGTGGCCAGTTGTCATCCGGATCACAGACCTCAACGACAACGCGCCCACCTTCCCTGCCAGCTTCGTGTCCCTCAGCGTGTCCGAATCTGCATCTCCAGCGCGCGTGCTCACCCGAGGCGCAGTGGATGCAGACACGGGGGATAACAATTCTGTGCAAGCATACCGCGTGACTCCTTTGACCCCGCCCACTGTGGGGCTGTTTCAGTTGAGAGTGATTGGAAATCTGGATGGATCGTCGGATCTGGAGGTCCTCATCAACGAGCAGCTGGACCGCGAGACGCGGGACTTCTACCAGCTGCTGATCACGGTGGTGGATGGGGGGTACCCGCAGAGATCCGGCTCTGTGACGGTCAACATCACCGTCCTCGACGTCAACGACAACAAGCCGCGGTTCCTGCAGCAGACGTACAATGCCAGCGTGGAGGAGAACGTGATCCTGCAGACGTCCATCCTGCAAGTCTCAGCCGTCGACGATGACATTGGAGACAACGCTCGGATAAAGTACGTGCTGAGTGCGCGCGCTCCCGATGGCGTGAGGGCCAGCCTCTCCGTCGATTCCCAGACGGGAGTGATCTCCGCTCAGGGCCCCATCGACTACGAGGCGACTCAGCAACTCCAGTTCCTGGTCGAAGCCAAGAACGAAGTTGCACCTTTCTGGTCCGCGGAGGCTTTCGTGACGGTGAACGTGCAGGATGCGAACGACAACTACCCCGTGATCAGCATCAACCTCAGCCCGGATGGCACCAACATTGCCGAGAGCGAGCCCGTGGGCAAGTTCATCGCGCACGTGTCCGTGTCGGATGCTGACAGCGGCGAAAACGGGCGGGTGACGTGCGCCGTGGACGACCTGAACTTTGGGCTGGAGAGCTTCTACGCGCGCGACACGTATAAGGTGGTGCTGAGCATGCGCCTGGACTATGAGCAGTCGCCCAGTCACCGCGTGACGATCACGTGCCGTGACTACGGAATGCCCGTGCTGTCCAAAAGCGACAGCTTCAACGTGCAGGTGATCGACGTCAATGATAACGCGCCCGTCTTCTCCAAGTACACCTACACCAGCAGCATCACCGAGAACAGCTTTGGGACGGAGTCGCTGCTTCAGGTAATGTGGAATGTAACAAATGTACGTCTGATACTTAAATGTAAATGTTCTGGAAGTAGTCGCAGCATTAAAAAACTAAACAACATTAGGCCCCCTACTGTTTCCTCTTACTGCGAGAACGCATTCAGTGATGTTTTGGTTTACTGGGGATGAAAGGGGGAATTACGAAGATCGAGAAATAAAACAGATTGGGGAGGATTGACAAGGAAGAGTAGTGAGAAGACAAAACATGCAAACACTGAGAAAGGAAAGATGAGGGTGTGGATCGAAGAGGAGAGAGAAAATACAGAACTTTTTTTGTGTGATCTATGTATTTAAGTGCGCGGTAAAACTTGTGACCGAAAATCTGAAAATTTAACCGTTTACATAAGTAGAACATGCTGGGTTGTTAAGAAATGGCTAGTGATTTGCTTCTGGAATGACACGCGTTCAGTCGTTTGGTCGCTGGCATGAACTTTGGCACATATAGGCCCTGCCTCTAGCCACAATCGATTAATATCATAACACCTTTCTTCAATTCACGGGCATGGGTCTTGTTCTGAATGTTTGCTAGGTTTCGGCAAGTGACCGCGACACGGGGCTGGGGGGGAAGGTGGAGTTTCTGCTGGAAGATAACCCCCGGATCCGCAGCCTGTTCTACATCGACCCATCCACCGGCGTGCTGCAGGTGAAGTCTCCGGTCGACCGCGAAGAAACGGGCCAGTTCACCTTCAGCGTCCTGGCACGTGACAAGGGCACGCCTTCGCTGACCTCTACAGCCACCGTTATCATCACGGTGGAAGACGAGAATGACGAGAGGCCTTACTTCATTCGTCCATCGTTCGACTGCTACATCATGGAGAAGCAGCCGGCCGGCACCCGCGTGGGCAACGTGTCGGCCCGCGACAATGACACATCCCAGAATGCCCGGATGGTGTTCTCCATCCTCTCGGACGGGTCAGACGGCGACCTGTTCTCGATCGAGGCGTCCACGGGTGTCCTGCGCTCGCGCGCTTCGTTCGACCGCGAGGTCAGGCACGTGTACCGGTTCCGGGTCAAGGTGGAAGACCCGGAAATTAGGGCCTTCTTTGACGTGGCCAACGTTACGGTGCAGGTTCAGGATGACAACGACAACCTGCCGGTCATCGAGTTCCCGCGGGAAGGCAACAACACCGTCCTGATCGCCTACAACATGCAGGTTGGCAGCGTTGTCGCAGTGATTCGCGCCACGGACACCGACGTCGGCCCTTTCGGGCAGATCATCTTCCTCATCTCCGCCGGGGACCCCACCAACCTGTTCGACCTGAACCGCCTGACAGGCGTTGTGCGTCTGGGCAGAAGCCTGCAGTCGTCGGACGTCAAGGAACACGTGCTGGAGATCAGAGTTCAGGACGGGGGCAACCCTCCGGCGTATGAAACCGCCATTCTGCGCGTAGTGGTGGCCGCTGGAAACGTCACGCTGGCCGCACCCCGCAAGGACGCTGACCAGAACATGCTGATCGTCATCATTCTCATCTGCGTGACCGCCATCATGGCCATCGCCATTCTGACCACCATCTGTCTCATTCGCCGCATCGACCGAGAACGGCGCCAGAAGCGCGCGCTGGCCAAAGCAGAGGAGGAAAAAATGTTCCACCTGAAGAACCAGGACACGTTCTCCAGCCTCTCGCCCGAGCCCAGCAGCGGCAGCGACTCATCGGCCTTCGGCAACGGCGGCAACAAAAATAGAAAGAAAGAAGTGAGCTTCTCCATCGACGAAGGGGTGGATTGTCTCAACATGAACCCCAGCTCGGCACACACGCTCTCAACTTTCAGAAGTCCAGGAGGAAAACACGGCGACCAGGTAAGACTAGGATGTTTTGTTTCTCGATTTGTTTGAAATCAAATCAGTGCAGTATGTGAAACTTGGCGTGGACGGTTTTTAGAAATATGAACTATTCGAACTCCAGCTCTTCGTGGTCAAAGCACAGGCTACGTCGTAAACGCTTCCTTGAATGTCTCGTAAGACTGCAAGCGTTTATCCTGGATATAAATGCCATGCAGAACGCCGTAAGTTGTCGAAAAAACATTTCTGTAGACAGAAAATATGCAGAAAGCTTAGTTTACATATATTAGAAACGCTAACGGTGTGCGTGTGCGTGTGTGCGTGTGCGTGTGTGCGTATGTGTGTGCGTACGTGCATGCGTGGGCGTTTCTTCAGCAGGAGAGGAACTGTTTATCTGTCTTGACACCTGGATTGCGAGGTGAACCAGGAATGCTAAATATTCCAGTCAACCACCGGATGTCGGCAGACGAAAACCACCTCCAGACAGTTCAAGAGGAGGAAGTGAGTTCTGTCGTTGTCGCTGTCACCACTGTTTCACTCATCTTTTTATTTTAATCTGTCCATTCCTGCCTCTAAAGTGTGCGTTTGCTCGAGTGAGTGGGTGGGGGGCGGATGCGTGGCTGAAATGAACGAGTGAGTCAGAAGGGGCGAGAAGAGGACAGAATAATGTGAGCACCGCTCAACAACGTCTTCAATCTTTTGTTCGCATTTTAAATGTCGGATCTCGGAGAAAGTCATCCTTTATAATTGTCTTCCCTAGCACCCGCTTGTCTTGTCCTGCCTCCCTCCTTTCCACCTGTATGCCAACGCTTTTGCCCCCCTGCCAGCCTGCTTTGCTCTACCTGACTACCACCTCCCTAGTCTCGGGCTGCATGACTGCTTCCGTACCTGGAGCTTGCGCGTGCTGCATTGTCTACGCATTAATCTTGATCGTCCTGGTGTTTCCTTTGCCGGGCATTTTTACGTCGTTTCTCTTCATTATGAAATTCGGAACACGCCACCTCATTTCTCTTCGTTAATAAAACGTGGCACTCGTTGATGCCAGGGCCGTCAGCTGATGGAGATGCTGAAGAGAAACGGGGAGGATGCGATGAGCGAAAGTTCTGGAGAGACCGGCACCTCAGACAGTGGCCGAGGGGGCAGTGAGGACGACTCCCACAGCAACAGAGGCTCGGGCCTGGAAGCAGGTGTGTAGAACAGAAACCCTTTTTGCTTTAGCGTTTTATAAAAATAAATGTCTTATAGCTTCTCATCTAAGTATGCAACGTCAGTGGCCAAAAATGCGTTTCTGCGAAGAGGAAACACGTTTATCATGCGCAAAGGGTGAAAACAGAGAGTTTTGTCTGAAGAGTGTGGTTGGTATAGGGCGAGCATTTAGGTTTGATAAAACTGCTTCTTACAGTTTACGCATAATAAAGAGTGCGCTCCCTCTTTACATAAGCACATGTTTTGGGACGCAGTTCTAAAGACTCAAATACGATACCTTCTGAAAACCTTACGAAGTACTACGTTCGCAAAACGCACACAAAATGACCACAAACTGTCTGATGGGTTTTGTACATCCAGCCCACCGCAACAGCGCCAACTTTGACACGGGAAGCAAAGTGTTGGTGAAACAGTGGTATGTATAAGACCACGCCTCTCGCATTTGCCTCGACCAATTCCCAGCGTGCATCGCTGAGCATGCTCAGTAAGTTGCGCTCAGCATGCTGTCACCCGTCACCCTCTGTGAACTGTGTGATAAACTAAAAGATACCATTTTGTCTTTGTGGTGACGTGGCATGCTGTGAGATTCTGGCAACATTGCAAGCGAGTCCTAAAAGTTTCTGGACGGAGGCCGAACGCTTACGTGGTTTCATCTCAGGCTGCGGTGTTGTTTTGCATTTCATATCGCTTGGTTTTAAAAAAATTATTTCATGTACTTCTGAGCATTATTAACCGCAAACCACAATCGAAAGCAAAGTATTAGAAACAATTTTTCGTAAATCCACAAAGCTGTTTGTTAATAGAGTGTGCATACAAGTCATGTTATACATTTCCGACTACAGTGAATGCAAGAGTTTGAAAACACTTTTTCAAGAGCCTGCACTTTCCCACCCGACAAACACAGCGCCACTTACCCTGGACGGCGAACTCTGGGCCAGTGACGTTTTGTTTATTGGGTTGTTTCCTCCACCTCCTTGCTATCCTTATCTTTTCGCATCATTTCATTTATTTTCTTCGTGCCTTGATGTATAATTATTGTACTGACTGGCTTCCTCGCCCTTGTGTTCTGTTATTCCTTTCATTAGATACATTATCCTTTTCAAAATAGCTATTCATTCAGATCCCAAAGGATGACGCAGAGCGAACTCGTAATAAGTGTATTACACAAACACAAACAGATTTATTGCAAGGATGATGGTCGTCCAAGGGAGACGAGAAAGGAACAGGATTATATTGGGGGATCATTTGTTATTTAAAAAAATCCCCCCTACCTGTTTTGTACACTTGTTTAGTAGCTCCCTCAATCTAATTCAATCCAAATCCATCCATCCGTCAGATCGCCAACATACTCTCCTTTTATATCTAGCGATCTAAGCAGCTGCTGCTGCTGCTTTTTAAAAAAAAAACTTTCTCGGCAGTGTTTCCACCGGTATCCCACCAGTGCAATCTAGTTAGCACAGAAATTAGTCGCTTAGCTTGAACCTGCAGATGCAAAGCCTTTGCCTCGTAGACCATAGGAGCTAGGCCCCACAGGGTTCTGTCGCTATCTGTCCTTCACCCCACCCCCACCTCCCCCAGTCCTCTGCCCTTTTAGTTTGGCAATTCTTCCCTCCGCTGGCGTCGTCGTTGGATGCCAGCTGCGGGGGCTGAAGGGCTTGCATAACACAACATCCTGAGCCCAGGAGCGTCCTGAAGTTCCATCTGGTGCTGGTTGAGGGTCTGGCTGCAAGTCAGTGTACCGGATTTGTCCTTAGGACGTCAAAGACTTGGGTTCCCACATTTTGGTGTTTGTTTATCCCCTGCATCTATGTCAGATTTTTGGGGGTAAGAGATTCACTGGAAGGAAAGAAGCCACGTTTTTGTATCAAAGAGGATGTGCTCTTTCTGTCCGCGACGACTGTAGCGATGTCCTGTCAAGCGTTTGTGCCTCCACAGTCGGCACTTGACCCTCCCTCCCTCTCCATACTTCTCTCCTTCCTTCCGCCCTCTGTGGACAACAACTTCCGTCGTTAGTGCTAGGATTACCAGAAAGTGCGAGCGTGGTTTTGTGCGCAGTGAGTCAGTTCTCTGTCGCGGTCCACATCCACATTTACCCAATAAGTTACGCCTTTGGTAAACCAGGTTAATATTTGCATTCAAATGATCAAGAGTTGCTATTTTTATGAAGTCTTAAGAGAAACAAAGGTAGGGGTCTCTCCAAACCGGGATGACACTAACATTACAAAGCAAATCACCTTCGAAGTGTCTTAATGGCTTGATTCGACGTAAATTTGGCCGAGAAAATATACATGAAGAACAAAATAAAATGGGGGGTGGGGTGGGGGTGGTAGGGGCAAAACACTTGCGAAGAATTCGCTTAACCTCTTGTGATGACTTTTTTCAGAAGCTAGGCATATATTGTTTTACTGAAGTTTCTTTGCATGCAACAACTTATAAAAAAGGTGCCGCTTATGTGAACCTTAACCCTTGCGGGACCCCAGTTTGCAATTCTAACCGACTTGGGCAAGCATGCGCGGCTTATCAAGTGCGCTGCGCGTGTGTCTTAAGCCTTCTGCAAGTGTTTCAGTCTGTGTAGGCACTAGTTACTTAAACTTGAGGCTAGAAAGACAGGATTAGGATACCGGCAAAGGAGTCTTCATACTATAAAGGAGAACTGGAGTGTTTTCCACTATGTGGCATTTTCTCGAAGAACTGAAAAGGAACGCGTCCAGACGTCTCCCTCTCTTCAATAAATCTGTTTGAAATTTGAGTGTTCTCTTTCTGTTCCATGCTCGGATGTCATTATAGTCGTCGGAGGATGGCCGCCCCCAGCCCTTATATCCCAAGCTCTTAAACGTCGAACTGCTGGATTCAGTTCACCATATCCCCACACCTCTATTTAACGTCGAACTGCTGGATTCAGTTCACCATATCCCCACACCTCTATTTAACGTCGAACTGCTGGATTCAGTTCACCATATCCCCACAGCTCTATTTTCTGTCCATGGCGCATGGCATGCGTGCTCTAAGCTGTATACTTGACATTGTTGTTCAGACCTCTGAAGCACGCTGCGACATCTGGAATCCCAGAGGAACGGCTAAGCCAGGTTCCGGCTTTGATTAAGGCACCCCCGGACTGGAAGGGCGTTTGTTTGCGAATGAACTTTCTCTTGTTATTATTTCCGAGAGTTTCTGGAATGCTTACACCCCCATCCGATGGTTTTTATTGTCTGTGCATAACTTGCCGTCTGCAGTCTTGTCCTGTCAGTTGATTCATAACACCATGGCTTGAAGCGTTGCCTAACGAGCATGACTTTTTGTGTTTACCTATTTCTGTCACAACGTTTCTTATTTTTATTACTTGAAGTCAAATCCAAAGTCTCTTGGTCGCTACTATTTTTCGGACGGAAATTTATTAAGGACAGAGTTTTGTCTAAAATGCATGGATGGTCTTGATTTCTCTCAGATATTAATGTTTGTGTTGAACATTCAACCTATCGACAACACTGATTAAAGGAAATAGTCGAAGTGGTCACAGGAGACCAAAAATAAGCAAAAATAAAAACACATACAAGACTAAGTATGTTGGATGTTTGCTGCTCCAACCTTTATTACGGCGATAAGCAGTTTGCGTCGGAGGTAAAGCAGATTCTGAAGGAAGCAGTGTTAAAGCCAATAGAATGAGTATACATGTTACAACCGTAGCAGCCCTCATGCACCCTTACCATCCAAAGGCATGGCCTTAGTCACACAGAAGATATAATGCAGATTCAAGTATCGGGGCAGAAGCGATATAGTTTCTGATGTTAACGTCGTCAGCAACAAAGGTGATCACATGACCGGAGAAGGAAAGAAGAGAGTGTTGAAGGGTGTGTGTATAGGGGAGGGAGGGAAGGGGAAGAATAAGACCGGAGTGCCCCGAGGGAAACCCGACAGCCAGCTCTGCAAGCAGGTGCCGCAATCGGGAGAAAATACAGGAGTCAGGCGCTGTCTGTGTCTGTGACAAGCATGCTATGGGCCGCCCCACAGAAGCAGTATAGCACATATCACTTCTTATCATACAAATGGTAGAATAAGAATTACCCATGTCACAAGGCAGCAGAGATCGTGGATTGCAAACCCAAAGGTTTCAAATTCATGCATTTTCTCTCGGTGTGGCACTTGTTTGCTAGCCTGGCCGTTTGCCAATGATACATAGCTCTTTTAGTCGGAATGCAGACTGGGCATAAGCAACAAGCAACACAAAACTGTTTCTATTTAACTTCTTTTTTAAAACATTTTGTCGTGCAGATGCGGCTGTTATGTATCCCTTGTCACCTGCCTATCCAGTACGTGGCGTCGCCCCAGTCCTACACGGCGGACTAGGTGACCTTCGACCCATCAGGACCCGCAACTCTGGTCGCGGCGGCAGCTTTAGTTCCGGTCGGAGCCCGCGACAGCATTCGCCGCACGTGTCGTTCTCTGGCAATCTGGAGTACCTGGGCGAGATCTCCACCGACAGAGACGACGACGACGACCTGCCCCCTCCTCCCCCGCTGACAGAGGAGTCTCCGCCACCACCCCCCACCCCGCCGTTCATGGACCGAAACTTTCCCGCCTTCGGGTCGTCGCGACACCCAGCCTACAGGAGCGTGCTGCACTCGCATCCGGGCAACTCCGGGTACGGCGGGGTGTCGACTAGCATCGTCAGGAACTCTGGCGTGGCCACTCCCCCTTCTGGGGCGGACGGGGGCAGGCCGAGGTGGGGGTCACCTAGTTTCAATGACGATGACGACCGCTCCACGACGTCGGGGAGCTACACCATCAACCCCGACGACCTGCGGAAGGAGATAGACGAGCTGATTCTGAAGGACATGATTGTGTGAGGGATGGAGGTCACGCCAAATGTGATCTGCAAATGAACGTGTGATATGAAGCCAATGCAAATTGTGTTTGTATACGTTTATGTGTATATTACAGACGTCAGCCTGTACGTTAGCCCGAACGTTAGCCTGCAGGCAGAGACGAGGTGAGGACGCAGTCATGGGTCGAGGACAGAAAAAGATCGATCTCACTCAGACCAAACGGGTCAACAAATGACCAGTTCATGATTCTAGATGGTTTGAAACTATAAATTTTCAGTTAATATGTTGAGATCTGGGACTGATTGCAGGGAGGAACACTTACAAGAATTCAGCCCTCAGCAAGTGGTCAAATTTCATTGCGTTTCTTTTTGTTCTTTTGCGCCACATGCGAATAAAGCGACCCCAACCAATCTCTAGCAAGCTGAAGGACCACAGCGGCGAGACCTCAGTCTGGGAGAGCTTTCGAAAACAGTTTTCCTGGCTGATTGAAGGAAATAGTGTCCTTGAGCACCGTTCCGGAAGTCAGGAAAATGCGCTCCGCGAACTGAATAGCCCCAGCTCGATTAACCAAGCGGCGCCCCCCTAGCCTGGGCGGGGAAACAAAAGAGAATCTATTCGTGCGGCAACAAAATGTTTGCGTGCGAACAGAGGAAACTAAGAGAACTCGCGATCAGCATCATTGTGTGCGGAATTTTCTGCACGTGATTTCAGGCTTAACGCTGATTTAACTTAACGGTGCAGAAGTTAGGAAGGACTTGTGCGTATGCCTGAGCATGAGCGAGGGCAGCGTTCTGGGCCTGTTTGTAAAATTCGACGTTCGCTCATTCCAGGAAATAAAATGGAGAACTCTATTAGCCTAGCATTCTGAGACTGCCAAGTTTACAATTAAACATTGGGAGGTAGCCATAGAAATAGTGTGTTCAGAGGGAAGAAACACTTTCCTTTGTTTGGCGCAGTCAGTCCTGGGATAGCTCTAACCTCGATTTTACACGCTGGCCCAGTCCTCTAAATCTCTAGTACTTGGTTCAGTTTGCATATGCCGTGTTCAGTGCATGTTCTACCTCCTGCCAGTTTTTCCCTTAATCTACCACGTTAGAACTTTCACCTAAATGAATCAACACTTGATGGTGGAAACATTTGCAGACTTTAATGTCACAAGAAACAGAATAAACATTGCAATGGAAGCGGTGCACGTCAGTAAAACAACAGAAGTCAGCAGAAGACGATTGTTCACGTCGCACAGTTCGCATTTCGCTGCTGCAGAGCTTCTCACGAAGTTATGTTCGCGTCGCTGAGCAGACGCAGCGAAGAACTGAACTCCACGATAGACTGAACAGTAGTCCCGGAGCTTCCCGAACAAATTAATTTTTGCGTGACTGGAGATTGAAGTTTGCGCAGGTTGACCGACAGCCAGTGCATGTGATGTGAACGATGAACATGTAATGCACGCACGCGCGCCACGCACATGAACATAACGATGTACAACGTGGATAATGCTCAGCGCTTCGCCGTCCGTGCACGTGCATCCCCAAACACTGGATGCATCCATGAAGCACTCGTAACTTAACGAACCACTTCGGAAACCGCCTCATTTGAATTCTTTGAATTTCCCAGGCCCTTGTACATGTGAACGTCATTTAGTGTATATTTGTCGACACGTAGGATGTTTTTGTGCCAAATTGTTCAAATGCTTTTCGATGTGCGAGTTATGAGGTCACAACTTCAACTCTCATGCTTAACTTTCCCCCAGACTTTTGTGTGTTATGGCCCCGAAAATGGTGCTGCTGCACCCACCTTTGCAAAACACGAGTAGATGAATGCACGTGAAAGTATTACGAATCGCACAGAACAAACCTGAGTACAGCAGAACATTGTCAATAGAATATTGGTGTATTGAGTGTCCAGCGTGCGGTCTGCTGTAGAGCATTTGCTTTCTGTACTTAACTATTTGCCTGACGTCATGTTTTCTTACTACTCAGAGGAAGAGGGTAAGGCATATTTCTTAATACTGCCAAGAATAATTGTTCGCAGACGGCTTTCGCGTTAAAGATTAGGCAGGAATTCCTACCCAATGTATTTTTCCAGACCAGAGGAAACGATGATCTGTAACGATAGGAGCATTAACGATGCAGACTTGTGTGGAACGGTGTCTGAAGTACCGCATGATCGTTATGCAGAGAGATAAGTCGTGATGTGCTGGGATGATTACAAAAGCACTTGGAGAGCGAGGGGGTGGGGGTGGAGAGAACTGGCGTTTGAAGTGAGTGACAGAAAGAGCAGAGCTATTTTTATTTGTTAGTGTTTTCTGCAGTGTGTGCGTGCGTGAATGTACGCATGCGTGCTTGTGTGCATGTGTGTGCTCGGATGCGCCTGTGTGCGCGCGTGTGTTCGTGTGCGCGCGCGCTCGTGTGCGCGCGCGCTCTCCTGTGTGTATACGTGCGCCTGTGTGTGTATGCGCGCATACGCCTGTGTGTGCGCGCATACGCCTGTGTGTGCGGGCCTGTATGTGTGTGTGCGTGCGTGCGCGCGCGCGCGCGCCGGTGTGTGTATGCGCACATATTTTGTTGTAGACGCCCAATTCTGCTGGCGCATGAACATTTTAGCTATAAATTGTGAAATCATGACGTCCCACAAAGCATTTCGTTGTTTCTTTGTCCGACTTCGATGACTAACTGTAAAGCCAAGCTGTGCAGCAGTTAAGAATGGTCTCGCGAAAATTGCTTGTTTGTTAATCTCTTTGATGTGATTTTGCTGCGAGTCTGAGTCCTGACTTCACGCCATCCGATGTCACGAGTAAGTTCTTCCCTACGAAAATCCCATCGAACAGAAACTGTCTTAAAATCTCCACAGTACGAGAGTGCGGACATGCGTGTGTGGCGTGCATGTCAAATCCTTGTCTAGATATTTATTTTCCAGTCTGCGTATTGCAAAATCTTATCACTGCCTTGGCCAGATCCGTATTTTTCCCACGTGATCTTCATGTTCTGGTGACACCCCAACACTCCAGCCTTCCCACAACGATCGGTGTTAAGTGCTTGACAACAGACCTTGGCCAGAGGCTGGTCATGATCTTTGTACGGGACTATGTTTCCCCTTGTTTGTCCTGCTCCACGCCTTGACACGAGGGACAGATCGGCTTCTTCAGTCAGGTCTTTCGTGATATAGCAGGTTCACTATCGTATGCTGTCTCGGGATTGGCAGACAGTAAAGATCATCGTGTGTGTGTGGTGTGGGGAGGGGGGAGAGGATATGCAAAAACTGATACCGCTGAAAGTTCCGATATTTTCAACTTGCCCTTGAGGAACAGAGGCCAGGTTCTTGACGTGTGCTGGACGGAGGGGGGGGGGGGAGGGAGTGCTACAAGTTCGTGTACAGTCCCAAATCACTCTGTCTGAAATTCTTGGCAGATATGCATAACAGTAACGAAATCATGTTACACAACTGCGTATGGTGTGAACTTCTTTTATTTTATTGAATTTTTGTTTGTTCGCACAAAGAGCACAGACTAGATAAGTTGTTTTTCGAAATCTGTTCGATACTGGTGTTCTTTTTAATTCTTTTTGTCCTCCAAAAACGAGTTTCGGTAAATCAACATGTGACACCACGTGGGGATTACGTCATTGCTACTTTCGACGTGGACAGAACGGCACCACTACTTCGTTCCAATTATTCCTGATGTCTCCCCGTCCCCTCGTTCACTCGTTCCCTTTCTCAACGTCTCATGCTTTCAGTCGTTTTGTCCTTATCACGTGGTGAGGATGGACTGAAGAAAGAGTTAAGTTGGGGAGAGAAAGAGCAGCAGGCAGCCAGACAGTGTTTGTGTTGCCTAGCATCCCATACAAACGTTTTCGTGTAATAAAACATTTACTTGTCATCGAAGGGAAATATAATGATGTTGAAAATTCGTTTGTGTTGTCTGTTTATTGATAATAATTAGTAACATTAACTTCTGCCCATGGCTGACTGCAACTGTATGACAGTGTGGCTGACTAACCACGTTAGTCTATTAAGCTGATGTTTAGAAAAGAATTGGTCATACAGGGTCCAAATTCGCACTGGTATTTTCTCCTGACACGCGTTTAGTTCAGTATGTTACAGTCAACCCGCCATCCAGTCAGCTGGCTACCTTACCGTTTTAAGGAATCCGTGCCCTTAACATCTCGCTAGCTTTGATAAAAATGCCTGACTTTATAACAGGGAACGCAACTTACACAGGAGATTTCGTCACCAGTTGTCAAAACAGGCACCCGCAGTTCGGTCTCTGTCTTCAAACTATTGGGAGATCCGTTAATATTTTGCAAACGAGATTTGCAGTCTTTGTACGCCGAATTCAAAATAATAGCAACCAATGCCCCCCCCCCCCAAAAGGTGACAATGGGTTAGTATGTAGGGCAATCGCACTGTTTATCTGACGCTGTAGACCCTGTAGGGAGATCGATTAAGACGTAAAGCACGTGACACGACTTCACAGCTGCTCAGCTTTAGCTGCGTCACCTCAGGAAAGCAGCAGCTTCTAGCTGTATCCAGAAATTACGCTGCAGGTAAGAAACCTAACTTTAAAAAGCGCTAAAAGAAGAGGTATTTGAGGAGCGGTCTCTAAATCTGCCGAGTGGTCCAGTTGTTTTTGTTGTCGATAGAGGTGACAGTTGCTGTCCCATCCTATTGAAGACTTAATTTTATAAACAAATGCTAGCAATTTAAACAATTTATGTCTACATAAAAAATCTAGATTCTTCAGGGGGTTAGGTGGGTGTAAAGATAAAGTAAACACTTGGTTTATTTTTCTTTAGAAGAGGAATTGGAAAGCTCGGTCCTGCTTGCGTACTCAGTAAGTGCGGGGCTATTAGCCTAACTCGCACGTGAGGAAATTTGCTTCCTCGCCGACTCGAAATGCCATTTTTAATTATGATTGCAGTTTACAAGAAATTATGTGGCCGCTTCTCAGAGTACCAGTTACGAGAGAAGGGAGGAGGGTTGATTCGTGCATGCAATCTCCATTAATAAGCCCATTACTAATTGCATAGAACGAACAGCAAAGACGGTACACAAATACGGACACCAGGTAAATAAATGCAGTCGCTCAGAGAGGGAGGAGATGGGACAGGGAGGAAGGGGAGAGAAAAGGAAAGAAAATTGAGGAAAAAAGGTAGAGGGGACACAGCTACAGTTGCACACTATCGCCAGAAGACATCGTGTCCAGTATGGCGCTAGGCTTCCTCATTTCAGTCTAATTTCCAGAATGAAATAGAAAGCCATTTCGCAGCCCATACCTTACCTACTCCCCTGAACGAAAGGGAGACAACTCTAGCGTCTCGGTGACGTCGATAAGGGGTGTCTATGCGAAGTGCTTCTTCGGGAAGCCAGGGTTTAACGCTAACAAGCGAATGATGAATAGAAATGCGAGAAGAAAAGATACTTGGGCCCGGGGCCTTCATTCAATGGCGTGTGCGTTTCGAGGGGGGTGGGGTGGGGGAACAAGGTAGACGTGAAAACTGTAAGCTCAGACTCGAGAACGTGTTCGTTAAGATGTGGCGGGAATAGCAATGACCACTTCCGGTTGTGTCTGGTTTGCGCGGCTGCGCCGAGGACCGGCGAGAGGCCAACCTTCTGAGCTTGAGCGGGGATTCGAGCGAAAATTAGGCGGATCCTGCAAGTCGCTGACCTCTTCCCTGGGGAGGAACGGAGGAACGCGAATTTCATGGAGTCGCATTTTGATCAAATTAGATTGCACACAGAATCATCGCTGTCTTAAGCTTTGTTCTAATCCAGAGAAACTTTGGTTGAGTTCCTCGAAGTTTTAGACATCGCGAAGAGAAAATCAACCAAAGTGAACCTTTGCGAACTGAGCTGCAAACTTCATTTTCCCCGGTTGCGTCGCTAGATTAGAGCACGGCTTGATCTCGGCTACAGATCCGTTGTACGCGTTGAGTAATAGCATTGCTGTGTCTTGGGCAAGTGCGCGTGCGCATGTGCACACACAGGTTTCGTTAATTTCGTGTGTATGACTTACCTCTACCTTTTAAATTCTCAGCAAACAAGTTTTTTTAAATTACTGTTTTTAGTCCACAGGGTCCATAGTGTCATTTTGGGTTGTTTTATACTCGGATTGGATAGAAAGTCATAATGTGATTGGCTACCAAGCTCTCTCTGGAGGTGTGGTATTCACAAAATGCTTACTGTGAATGTCTCTGACTTGTTTCCTGTTCTCCCCTAAACACTACACTTAAAATCAATAGCTTCTCCCCTAAACACCACACGAAGTCAATAGCTTCTCCCCTAAACACCACACTTGAAATCAATAGCTTTCATTAAGCATAAACAGCAAATCGATATTCAGAGCCCTCGGGGCCTGCTATATCTAATGGTCTTTTATTATCGGAGATAAAAATGCACATCTAGGATTAGGGCTCACGTTAAGGTATTAAGGTAAAAGTTCTCAAGAATTTATAATCATTTTTCTGTTTAACCTTTTTTCAAAAGATGGTTTATGATGAGTTATTACGCAGCTAGTTTCCCGTCTCCTCTTTACGTCAACGCGCATGTTCGAGGAATGGGGGAAGGGGATGCCACGCAGCGAATGTTTATCAGTGTCTTTGAAATACGAGAATCTGCCGAGGCGTGGATTGGTGGGTGGGTGAAATGATTGGGCGATAACATAAGAACTGCACTTAAACGATAAAACATCAAAAGTGCCTCACTTCATATCCTGAAGTTCCAGAACAGTTTCGATTCGACGTCCACTGAGAATCGCCAAAACTATTAAAAGAAATTTTCTATAGAAAAAATTGATACTACACATCTTTAATACTAGACAAATTTAACCACCACGGTAGACGGACGTTTTAAGATGTAAGAAAACAGCAGGTTTTATCATCGCGCAATCACCTGTTGAATGATCACTTACTCTACAAATGTACTCCGATTTCATTTCCCAGAGGGTATTGACATTTCTGGATTTTTCTAGCAGACCATCTGCATCTCTTTCCTTGCACGTTTGACGATAGAAGAAGAAAGGATTTGGTCTGCAGCCCTACCCACCGTCCCCTTCCTTCTCTCAGGCTCCTTCACTGAACTTTCAAAGTAATCGATCTATCTTTCCACTCCCGCAGCTTGATGTCACAGGATGGCATGATATGAGAAGACAAAGATGTCTGTATCGAAAAATCTTCGATGAAACAGAGAAGCTCTTACGGAGAATGGTCTAGTAAGCTTTCGTTTTGTATCAAGTCCATGAGCAATAAAAGTGAAAAGGTCTTTTGAGTGAGGTTGGATAAGCTGGTAGCAATAAGCGGAAGTCTGATTTTCAGACGGGAACAGTCATGTGATGAGGCCGTTGTGCTCATCCTTAAGTCCTTTGATCATAGCAGTCTGGTGGCACAGAGTGAAAGAGATAATCGAATCTGTGTGTGCGTGTGTGTGTGTGGTGGTGGTGGTGGTGGGGGGGGGGGGGGCTGTTCAAAATCTTCTCACGGCTCCGCCATTTCCTGCTACCCACGAGTTTCCTAGCTTGATCGTGACTGGCCTGATTCTCAAATTGCACAAGCCCTCAGATACCCCAGTCTGTGAGGCTCTTCCGGTTCGAAAAGTAAACAAAAGAATAGCGCACACGGCTTACTCATTTCTTATTTTACGTTGACATTTCATTCATGGCTGTACTTCAGAAATGATGGACACACAGAGAGGATAACGAGAAATGTGAAAGACAACAGGGAAATATCACTTCACTTTAAGTGCCGTCATGCTAGTGGGTCGATGAGGTCAGACGGTAGCCTGCCATTGAGTATAAACGTTTTTAATTGCCTTGTCCTCTCGGATGGAATCGACGTAGAAACCACGGAAATTTTCAGAAGTTAAGAATCCCACAGCTACTTTTATTCAGAAAAAGTCAGTGTTGCTGGGACTTAATCGTTGGCATTGGTTTTCATTGTCTGTCGCCTTCGATCGAGCTTTGACGCACGGTGTACGTCACTTTGACCTGACGATGAATGAGAGTAGTGTTCAGTGCTGGTCCGTCATGCGAGGTGATGTATAACTTTGTCAGAGTAAGAGCATCTGTCGACGTGGCCTTGCATGCTGACTGGCTGGTTGCGACTCCCGCTGGTGTGATTGCCTTTATTAATTAACTCTGGAAACACCACGACTTCATTTAAAATAGATGATGAATGATGGGATGAGAGTGAATACACTTAAAATGATGTGGTTGTTAGCAAGTAAAGGAGGGACCTCGCCCATCCACCCACCACCAACACACGAAACAAAAACAAACAAAATGCAATCGAGAAAAAAACTGTACGACAGGGACATCAGACGCAAGAGGCTGCTGAAGCGATCATACGGTTTCAAAGTTACAGACAGGCGAAGTCACACAAATGACACGAAAAACCAGTTTCTTAGTAACGAAGGATATGCTGACCGCGTAAGCAGACCTGAGGCAAGTCTGTGTAGAAAAGTCGTCAGCTCTCCGACGTAATTGTAACATCCAGCACAATCATGATTGCGGAGTAGTTATGTGACAACGAACTGCAGACGCAAGGTACAGCCTAGTTTGGCTCCCTGCACTGTCTTTTCTGTTTAGCACAATGTGCTGTAGAATCATAGACTGACGATCGGAGTTGTCGCGCTTCGCACCAATGTTAGATCAGCAACACTGTGAGATCAGCAACACTCTGGCAACATGGGCTGAGGGTCTGGGTTAGCGTGGCCAAGGTCGACCAGAGCACAGACCATAACACAGACCAGAAGAAGACCATAACACAGACCAGAACATGGACCAGAGGGTCACAACCATTCAAGAATCACCAAATACAGATAAATTAAATATTGCGCAATAGAAAACAAATTAACTCCCCAATCACAAGTATAAGGCAAATACATGTGGAAAATCTTAATTCATTCTATAAGTTTTCCATTCATTCACCGTCACTCATACTGTTGCTGGATTCGCCACGTCGTACGTCTGAGACCGGCCTGTACTGTCCTCCCTTTCCCTACTCAAACTTCCTCTCGTCCCTCTACTTCCTGTGAGCTCCTCTCACCCTCCGGGTTCCGCTTGCTTCAGGTAACTCCGCTCATCTACCTCCCTCCCCCTTTCCCATGAGGAAAGACATTCAACGAAGACCGTCACGGACAAGCGATCCGTGACACAGAGCACAGACCAGAACACAGACCACTGCGCAGACCAGAACATGGACCAGAATACAGACAGTTATGAAGACTACAGCACAGACCAGAGCACAGCACAAACCAGAGAACAGACCAGAGCACAGACCACAACACAGACCAGAAGAACAGACCACAGACCAGATCACCATTCTTCAGACCACGCCAGAAGATGACTGCTGACCAGGTGACAGCCTGTTCTTGACCCAAACAGTTTAGCTCCGAGGACACTGAATCTAAGGTAAAGCTTATCCCTCGACTCTTCAGGTTGTAGGGGAGTGGGGGTATATGAGATCCCTATTTTCTGTGGGTCAGCATCGTGAGGGCGGTGTCATCCCTGACTCATGAGGTCATGTACCCATTCGCAGCTGGGTCAGCTGGGGAAAGTGTGGTGCGACGAACTGGTATTGAACCAACCTCTGGCCTTGAACCAAACTGTGACCTTGAACCAACGTGGCCACGCATTTGGGTTTGGCTGTCCGCTTCCCCCTGCGTCTAAAGGGGACATAAAGGCGTCTGTTAAGTGTAGACATGGGTTCCACGAAACTTCGTAAATGTTTTTCCAGTCATAAGAACGGTCATAAAGGGTGGTTGTCTAGGGTGTATGCACACGCATCTTTACTTATATACTGTAAATACACATTCTCATTCAACACTACCCTTTGTCGTTATAAAAGTTATTATTACATACTTCAACATTATAACCCCAGAGGAACACACAGTTACGTTTCAAATAAAAATAGGAAGAAACTGCGAGCTCTATATGCAGATTGCAGTCGGCTGCGATTGTTTTAATCGGGTCTGGGGATGGAAGACGAATGGGCACAAATCTACTTAGCCGTCATTAAGTGAACAAAACATTACCGAGCCTGAGAGGCTTTTCATTCGTTTAAAAATCGATGCAATGAAGAACAATTCTAGCATCGGAGCTAATATTTTGTACAAACAGACTTTAAAGAAGAAGAAAAATGAAGCAAATGAAAACGTAGTTTCTGAAGCGGATGTAACAGGAACAGTGAAGTGCAGCTTACGACCGAAGGGACAAAATGACGTATCATTATTTCGTTCCTAAATCCACTTGTGGATGTCCAGTTACGGCTGTAAAGACACATCTCCGTCGTTCCGCGATTTTTCCCTCCCCCCGAAATGCGTTTGCTCACCCCTCTTTTACAGACGCTAATAGCTGGGCCAGAGTTGGTTAAGACGATGAATTGTCAGCGCGCCAACTGTTAGTGTCCACTTTACTCCCTCGCATGCAATTGAATCGATCTGACGCGAAGATATTAATTTCAATCTGGGGTTGTTAACTGTCCGTTTTGTCAGCCCTTTCTTCCTTCCTTCCTTTCTTTTTGTTCCCTCTTTCTTCTTCATTTTTTAGGGGTGGGGTGGGGCTTCATTCTCTTCCTTTTCCTAACTATTCCTCTTTCTTCCTTCTTTTTTCCTCATTCCTCGATGTCCCCCCTCTCTCTCTGTCTCTCTGTCTCTGTCTCTCTCGCTCGCTCGCTCTTTCCCTCGCTCGCTCACTCTTCGTCTCGGTCGTTCTTTGTCTCCGCCAGGAGCTGATGGCTGACAGCGTCTTGGGATGCATACATTTTGATGAGGATGGCTGAGACACAGAGCGGTAGGCACTAGACAGTGTCAAGGGAGTCGTTTTGCTTCTAACGTGCGTCTGTCTTTGACCGTTATTCAGATTGACTAGCCCCACACCATACCCCTTCCGCAATGTCTCCCTTCTGGCGCTCACTCTGTGCCCCGGATGTAAACAAACTTTCGAGTTCACCCCAGCGAGCCTTGCGGTGTTGGAGGTCCTCTGATAGGACATATCTTTTGGTCGCAGGGGGGCTCCCCAGTTGTCTGGCGCCGGCGTTTTGAAAGGTTTGCGGGGTAAGTGAGGGCAGCAATATGACAGGTGGTCTGTTGTGACACAGACCTGTGTCCGCTGGGACTGTCCACGTCGACTGTGGTACCTTTCTTCGGATCTCTTTGTAGTATGTGTCTATAAGGAACGTACTTTTCATTTACATATTCCAGCGGCTCTGAGGGGTCTGTGATAAAACATAGCTGTAAAAGCCTTGCCTATTCTTCTGTAAATTACTGAAAAATCTGAGATAGAGAGAAAAACGACAGAGGATGAGATTGATTGTAAGCTCTTGTGAGCCTCTTAAGATAGGTTGTTAATTCGTTTGCTTACCTACTGATCGAATTTCTGCTCACCTTTTTGTTGCTTTGTTGTAATGTTGCTTATGTCTTGTCTTCATACCCCACTGAGGGCGAAAGAAGAATAAAGAAATGAAATGAGACGGAAGAGAATGACAGAGGGAGACGAGAACAGAACACTGACAACGTAAAGACGTGCCAGGAAGGGGGAAATAACTTCTACTAGTCGCTGCCCGATTCTCGTGTTAATTTCCAACTCCGGCTCAAGCCCCCCCATCCCTTGCTTCCCACAACCACTTCCATATGGAAAAAGGCAGCGATAAAAATACTACGCTATTTATTCCACGGTTAGGACGGATAATGCTCCACTGTACAGCTACTATAAATCATAGAGAGTCATTCTCACTTTCAAGCACTCATCACAGCGACATGCCACACGTATCTACACACGCTATTTACATAAGGATAGAGAAAACTACAACACCGACAGTCCTTTTCGGCGATACTTGCGTCACCCGACTTCACGAGTGAAACGTGCTCACTATATTTACAGAACGAATTGTCCCTCCTCAGCACAACGGTGGCAAGTCCATGGGTCTCTCAAGAATGACGTCACACATGCGTCTTCATTGTAGCGACGACCGTCCGTTGGTCACGCTAGCTATCAACCCTCTGACTGTAACTCCTGCACCGTAACTAGTCCCGACAGGACGGACGGAACAAACTCTTCCTGCGAGAACGCCTGACAGGTGTGCACATACTGGCGCGATTTCTACAACAGTCCGCTCTCGGCTGATTCCTCACCAATACGCTAGAGTCACGAGCGTGCCTGCTAACTCTCTATGGCGCTATTCTACACGACACGTGCGCTCACTTTCCTCATTCACGATCCTGGACAGGACTACCGCGGATAACACATTTCGGCTCCACATCCCAGCAACTGTCCGATGACGTCCAAGTTCCTCTACTTTTGAGCTCCCGTCTCTCTCTCTCTGACTGGCGAGACTGACCTCCGTGTTACTCCGACACTCGTCCGGAAGTCGGCGGCAGTCACTGGGTCTCTGTGTCCACGTCGTGGTTCTGGTGATTGCTGCAGAAGACTTGCAGTGCTCGCCCTCTGATGACCACTTGAAGTAGTCGGCTCCAGTAACCATCACGGGACACTTGGTGCACTCGACAATTAGCAGTGGTGGTGGTGAGTTAGAGGGACAGTGCTTCCACCTCGCGGTGATTTCGCACTATGGAGGATGGGGTCCTATTAGTAAACTATGCACTGAAAGAACCACCAGACTGATGGCTACAGTAAGATGTCCAGTGCGGACAGGCAGTTTAATGTGCGGGGGAATGGCCGAATGGAGTTTGCACAATGTTTAACTCCAGGAAATAATCCTTGGCCACATCAGGATTCGAACGAGCAACCTTCCCTCTGCTAGTCTACCAACTGAGCTAACCAGGCCCCGTAATCGACAATCAGCAGTCGGCAATCGGCCGCTTTTATAACAGGTAGGAGGGTCATTGTGCAAGTCTTGCGCGGCCTGTCCGGTACCCGCCGACGTGCGACCATCCGTTCCGGGTGACTGGTTCAGCCGTGACGCGTTCGCCCGGCGACCTCCTTCTCACCTCTAGGGGCTCATCTGCGCCCGAGCTGCGAGGAAACCACTCAGGTAGTGCTTAATTCTGGTTCGCTGAGCACAGCAATGCCCTAACCAGCCGCGAATCACAACATTGCTGGTGGGGATCACACCGCATGCACGGTTCGGGGAGATAATTCCTTTCCTGCAGAATAGCCGGTATATACCTTACTGGATGGGCACTGTTTTCTCAGTAGGATCCTAGCTAAGTCTTCTGCCCGTCTGCGTGAACAAAGAGCAAGATTCACTCCTGCAGACACCTTGTTGTCAATACTTTGATGGCTGTTTCAGTACAGAAAGTGCGTTCCGTTTGCTATCAACCGAGTCCTCGTCGACATCCTTTAATAGCTGAGGTTGACGACAATGTCAGAAACACTCTCTGTGTACGGTCGTCTTTGGACGCATAATTCGCAAAGTTATTGGTTGTTTATTGTTAAACGAGTCAGCAATGGAGGCTAGTTCATGAGAGAGGAGTGTTGGGGGGTGAGGGAATAATGTGGTGAAGGGTGTTGTGGGAAAAGGGGGGGGAGGAAACTGACGTGGAGAAAACCTGGAGACCCCCCCCCCCCACCTCCCGATATCCAGAGCTGTCAGCAGACGCCACCGGAAACTGCGTTCGCTGAACGTGGGATCCAAACCGGTTCCCTATGTATCGCTACCACCATGATGGGATATCTCTAGGACAGGGACCGTAACTCTTTTACTTCGGCGAAATGTTGTTCCTGACTAGTAGGTGTCATCCTTGGACAATCAGGGGAGAGTAATCTGAAAAAGATGAAGAGAAATGGAGCACAGAGCCTACGCATGAGTTGAAACTGATTTAATTAGAGCAACAAAGCCGGAATGCCAGGACAAACACTTCTTACAATTTCCAGCAGATGAAGAAAGTTTAACTCCTTCTGGCCCACTTACACTTGTCGAAACTGGACTCAAATGAACTAACGATATTATATTGAGAATCACTGCTTTCTTGAGAACTGAATGCAAGAACATATTATGGCTCAATTATTTATTCTTTTTTAGTTCATTTAATTGTCACTTCTCTTTCTGCTTTTCTCGTTTTTTTTCTTTCTTTTTTAATCTTTCAGCGTTCTTTTCTCGCTCTTTATTGTCCATATATTATGTTGCTTGTCACTGTCTCTTCGCCAGCAGCCAGAAGTGCAATGAGCGTTCTAACAGCAGCCGTCTTCATTTCATCCAGCTGCAAAGGTGTGAATATTCTTCCGCCCACTTTGATAAGGCAGAGTCGGGTTGCACGGGCTCTTGTATATCGTATATCCTCTCCAAGCTTAAAGATGCCTGTAAAACAAACACACATGATAAATGAACCTCACCACCGTTCTTATCGTACCCGAAGACCAGATGCAAACGCTCATAGAATTCATCCATGGAACTTTGCCTGCCAGCTTCCTACACACAATCGAATTTTCCCTTGATTATTGGTATAAGAAACACAAAGATTGAGTTTTCAGACAAGTCTTCACTAAAGGTAGCTGCTGTTCACTGCAATTTCCAGACACTGGCTTTAATCCAAAACATACAGATGTGTATCATTTCAACAGTGTTAGGTGTCACATTTCACATGTTAGGTATCACATTTCATAGCTAGGGCGTCATCTGACTAGTTAAGAAGAAAAAGACATTTTCTTGTATCCTAGGCCCCTCTTTTGTGACGGTGTGGACATTCAACATCGACAAACAACGAACGCCGATCTTTATTCGCAACACATGCCGCTATTCGAGTAGGTGTTTTGCGTGTCTGTGAATGAAGGGGCGCTTGAAGTGAGACCAACCACGCACTCTTATTGGAATCATCCTGGAGTTGACATTTACCTGTCTTCTGGAAGATTGACCTGAAAAATACCGAGGCTTGTAGGAGGCATATCCTGTATAAAAGACAGCATGATGCAAGAGCAAGGGCATGCTACTCTCTCTGTTTCATGAATAGTTAATGATATACTTTCACAGAATGAGTACATCCGATACACTTGCAGGATTTACGGACTAGCGAAAGCCCACCGTCGTAATTACACGATGTATGCACGACCGTGTTGGTATACAAGTATTATAGTATGAACACATACTATATAGCATGATTCACGTCAGTCACGCGCAGTACACTGTTCACACATATTCCTATGAAAAAAAATGTATATACACGTATATATTCGTTCATATAGGCTATTTTGCATATGTGCACTGCCTCAGTTTTGCGGACGAGTTCGCTGACTCAAATCTGAGCTTACCCTGAACGACAGAAATTGCAGGCAAAGAGGTATAAGTCGTGTTTGCTGAAATAAACGAATAGGTGAATATTGACGTGCTGTACGATATTTTTATTAAGTGCTTTACGATCTTTTTGGCTTCATCGCCAAATAGTTACACTGTCGATATCTTCCTCTATTTTCTTCCTTATTTTCTACTTGCCTTCTTTTAACCCTTCCCCATTCTATCTCTCTCTTTCTGGTTTTTGTCTCCCCTTCCACCTTCCCTCTCTTTGATATTACCGTAGACAGCCGTTCTCCTTTATCGTCGACATAGTACTTTAATCTCAATTTGAAGCACCTGACTCGTGTTCCTTGTACGCAGTCTAGCGTCGATATGGCTTAATCGAACTGCGAAATGTCGAATGACAAAAAGACTTCTGGTTCTACTGGGCTTTGAGGGCTTGTCACGCTCACCCTATTGCTGGTGACAACACACCCAGCTACGCCACTAGCAAAACAGAAAAAATCCCCAGAAATCGCTACACCAGTGAACCGGCCGCCTGCGCACCGCCGACTCATCGCGCACAACACGAAGCGAGTCTTGTGACGATAATGGCTTACCGTACACATCCACGCACATGGCTCGTGTGGAGAACTCGAAGCATCTTCGTGTTTGTCGGGGCTAGGTGGGGGTGGGGGACGTAATTCCCCGCTGTGCAAATAATCACGTGTTTTTGTTTTACAGAACGCGTTGAAAGCCACTGTTTCACTGCACACGGCACCACCAGACTGTCTTGGGCAGGTGTGGAAAAAATGTGACCTCTTCACCTTGCACTAACTGACCTCACCGTTTTAATAGTCTGCCATGCAATTTGAGAATCCTCCCCACCCCCCGCACCAGTTACTGTGAGCCTGCGCGTGTGGGTTTCAGTTCGCGGTAACAGGCAGCAGTCAGCGTGCAGAGGCGGCAAAAGTTGAGAAGGGTGTGCCAAAAGGTAGACTGGGTACTGTCGTTTAAAGGAGGATTTTAAAAAAATCAGCTTGGCAACTTGTTAGACACAAATAAATATCTGCGTACTTTTACTGAACAGAAAGAGACACGAAAAGGGAGTGAAGGAAGGAAGAAGAAGACAGAGAGAGAGAGAGAGAGGGGTAGGGGACTGGGAACAAATGAAAGAGGAGGCAGTATGGGAGAACAGTCATAGGACTTTATTAACGGAGGTCTGATACATGCACACATATATTATTACATACATACGTACATGTGGCACACGCCCAGAACCAGCCTTAAATTGTAAGCCGAATGTTTGTACTCGAATATCTTTTACAAATCTACAGTGCTTCCTGATCATTTTGATCTAATAACCATTGTCCTAGCTCAGATAGTAAGAAATATATGGCCTGTTGGAGGTAACTAAATGGCCGACTGCCATAAGTATACACACTCTGTTACTACTCTTCTGTAACATTCAACGAAAAACTATATACTGTCACGTGTGGGGTCTGGTGGGTCAACGAGATTGCACCATAGATTCCAGGTGTGATCCATCCTCGACTCTCAGGTCCTAATTAAGGTCTATTATCCCCTTGGTCAAGCCGCCATCTAGCCGCTCACGTCATCACCAGCCCAGGATTAGTTCCCTGTTTACACGTATGACCAGGGGGTGCTGACCCTAGAAGCCAGGGGCAAGGTGTTAATTACCTGGGGCCGCTAGGGTGGGATTCGTGAAGATGTCAGGCTGACCAGGTGTGCGTTAGTTGTTCAGGGAAAATTACGTAGCTGGAGAAAACTAGCGACGCGTAGTGTCGAGCATCAAGAGCTTTGATGTAGCCGCGCGGTGTAAACGACCAGGAAAGGGGAGGGGGTAGTTG
>SMGT01005382.1:422727-460735 GCA_004794575.1 Lanistes nyassanus
GTGAGGGAGGGGGGATTTCAGTGCACGTGAATCTCCGCTTTTCTGCTGCTGCGTTTACAATTATGGAAGATTTCTTTGGGTAGTTTCCTTGTAACATCAGATCATTTTTTAAACCTCTGTTCCGCCGGATATGACCAGTAAACGACACTGACTTCTATGATCTGAGCTGTGTTCCGCATTTTCAGTGTTATATTCCATCTTCCACTGAGCATTCTTATAGTCCATAAAGGTGCACTTAACAGACACAGTGAACCGGTCTTACGACCATTCTTATGGAGTGGAGTGCAGATGAGAACACTCTGGCAACCAAACCCACGAATGGTTGTGCGGTCACAAAAAGGTGCAAACAGCCACGTGACAGAACGTAAGTGTCGAGGGTATTGGAATAATGATCCAGTTAGCGAATGCAACGATAGAATGCGTTGACTTCCAAAGTCTTCATGCAGATGCGGTCGACGCGGCCAGCATGACAGAAGACCTGCGCTCTGTGCAGGGGAACGAAGGGTGCAGCTCTCCGGGCCCAAACCTAAACGTCGAAACCGATTAGTGACGAGTCCCTGCAGGTTTCAATTCTGATCTGATGTTCGTGCCAAACCTAGCGTTCCGTTCCCCGCCGATTCCACAACAGTGGTACGGCCCCATCTCGTCGAAAGCTAGTCGCTGGGGACTCCACCATGTAGGAAAATAGGGGAGACAGGCTTGTGAGATGACGTGCTGCACATGCGCGCTGCTCTTCTGTGGAATGGCAAAGGGAAGCGAAAGGACACACAAAAAAAGTTAGGGGAAGGAAACGGCGTTTTAAAATAAGCAATTACCAGACGTGGACCCCGAGGTGAGCGGGACACGCCGCTCGCTGCACGTCGCCTCAATCTCCGAATCTCCGGCTCTTGTTTCCTGTTCTCCGCCCTTTCCCTCTCATTTCTTTTTAATTTCCGGCAACCAGGGTGCGTCTGCCTCCCTCTCTTCCCTCCCTCTTCTGTCTTCTTTCTCTCCCTTCTTTCTTTCTCCCTCCCCTCCGTCCAGTCCTATCTCTTCATCCGTGATCTCTCTCTCTCTCTCTTATAACTTTCTCTCCAGGTCTATGGCCTCGTTTTTTTTCTTTTGTTTTTCTTCCTTTTCTTTCTCCTTCTCTCCTTCTCTCTACCTTTTTCCCACTTTCTGCTTCTGTCAGCTCATACGCACTAGTTGTTTGTTCTGGTCAGTTGTACACTCGAACACAGCAAAACGATAAATCCTTATCCACCCAACAGCCTATTTGCCGCGCTTTCCCGAGCAAAGTACAAGATTCTCGCGGTCGTGTACAGGAGTTAGCAAACGGCATGATCCTGACAAAACAAAGCGAAACAGAAGGTTTCTTCCTTCATTTAGAAATCCATCCTATAGCCCTAGCAAAAGGTATCTCAAAACCGGGCTGGTATTGTTTCCCAAATAGCTTGTGGGAGTGAGCTCGACTTTGCGTGCATCTGCGCTAGTAACGAAATGTCGATTTAGTTATTACTGTATGTCTACAACAGCGTATGAAGTAAATATTTTGAGGGGATTTGTAATAATTCTCCTCACGCCTTTGATATACTTACTGACCACGACGACGTCAATAACAGTGAGGCGGGGTGGGGAGTGGTGGTAGTCAGATGATACTGACCCCAAGGAAATCCCCAACGATGATGACGATAACAAAAATGATGACGATAGTGATTATAAGACGATGACGACGATAATGGTGGTGGTGGTGGAAGTTCTGTAAGTTCTATTGATGTTGGCAATTTTTCTGTGCCCTATTACTTATGGACTGTCATGCAAGCGACGGCGCCATACGTGTTTTTTCTTCTTTGAGAACTGTAGGAAATCGGGAGAAAGTGGACTCTGGAGAGGACAACCAATTCCTGGTCATGCTGCAACACTAAGGGAGTGGAAGGTCCGTCTAACCCCTGCGTGTTAATTTACAGGTCTGAACAATGTGTTCGGCTTGTCTCCTCCTGTCTTGGGGAGCTACTGCAGTCAACATGCACACAGGGAATAGAATAACACTGAATAGACGCCTTTTCACGTTGATTTTCCTCATCAAGGAGAGTGCATAAAGGGCTGAAGAGCGAAGGAGAAAGAGGGAGTCGAAGGGCAAGAGATTAACTTTGTCAAATCTGGATACAAACGGCTGGTGAAACAATGTGTACTAAGAGAACACAAAAGTAGACACTTTGCCTTAGGTTTGTGAAAACACGCAATAGTCAGTGTGTGTCGAATGTAACGATTTGAAACTTACCCCATTGCTCTGTTGCAGGAAGACAGATTTGTGTCAGATTACATAACTGAATCAAAGATACAGAATAAAAAAAGCTTGTGTGAGTCACTGAAGTTTACACAGAGAATAGCATTTATTCTGATGATTCAAATCATAATTACCAGGGTTCGTACAGGAAATTCATAACAAAATTCACAGACTTTTCCCAAATATAGCGCAGCAGTCTAAGAGGCTCAGAAATGCTCCTTATTCAAGATATACTTTATAACTAATGAGATTTTTTCGTTTTTGAAAAGAGTCAGTACTACAGGGCAAGAAAATATGCAGTTCCTGTTTGCATGAGCCCATATTTTCCCGCAGTGATTCTCGTTCAGTGTCATTTGTTAAAAAAAAAGTCCGCAAAAGTCCTCTCCCTTTCCAAGTTCCATAATGTCGCCGGAGGTAACAAGCTCATTTGGACGCACAGGCCTCCGCTATGTGGGTGGAACTCATCATCGTGTCTTGCATGCAATCAACTATGGGTTTACGAGGAAAAATGTGGGTTTTTTTGGGCTTTGTAATTCCTCTTTATCGATTCAGATTATGTGGGTTTGTCATTCCTCTTTATCGATTCAGATTATGTGGGTTTGTAATTCCTCCCACCAGTGTGCGTCTTTCTCCTCTGTCCTCCTTGCTGCTTTCTTTACGTCTTCCTCCCTCCCCTCCCCCTCTCTCTCTGTACGCGTGTCGTATGCACGTGACTGTAAGCAAGGAATTATCACTTCTAGCGCCAGTGAAAACAGCTGGAACTCTAAAGAGCACAGTGCGTTATCCTACCATTTTTAACACTTAATAGCCTTCAACACACAACTTGAGTAAACACCTGGATCCGTTTCCCGCGTCTTTAAAATCAATACGTACAATACCCTAAAACACAAGGGATCCGCCATTGTGACAGAGCTCGTGTTCGTAATGTCAGACACTCGGTCGTTTCCAGTTCAAGGTTTCGAGAGACATGCCTACGTCATGCGAGTTCCCACCCCACCCACCCACCTACATATACACACACACGCGTGCAAAAAGATGTATCGCTCATCTGTTCTGCCTGCTTTCATCACGAACGATGAATGCACCTGCGCTTGACCCAGCAATGCAAAATACGCTCATCTTTCTTGCCTAAGCATTACACCCACACAAAGGCACAGACCACCTAATGTTGACATATCTGTTACGAAACGCACGTTCACTTCCGGCGTCTTGCCTACATCTCTCAGTGGAACACCTACACAGGACATTTAATGCCCACGTCTTGCACCGACATATCCATGTGTCCGCAATGCCCCTCTAAAACAGATTTGTTCGTTGTTAACGCCATTTTAAGTCCCACCCCCACCCCAACACTGTCGTGTTTAATTTCGCGATACACCCCCAGCTCCGAAACAGTCAACTACCCCTGAATATAATCCTTTAAAGCTGAGTATGACACGCCTTGCCTATACGTACATCAGCATCTTTTCTTTCTTCCTTTCCTGCCCATCAGTCCGTCTGTCTGTCTGTCTACGTGTTCAACCAGAAGACCAGTTACAGGCGTCTTCCTGCCACTGCTTGACACGGTCAGCCAGGAGTGTAACCACCTAACTGTCGCTGGGCCCGCTTGTCCTGGCAGCACTTAATCGTTACTAGTATCGTTTGCACAGTCATGCCTGCGATCCTCCGATGAGACTGACCAGGCACTAGTGACATTAATTTGTCTCGGGCCGCCGGCCCGGGTCACTCTCTGGAATTGGAAGGAAAACCTTCCTCAGCATTGCTGGCAGCGGCAAAGCGCCAACTGAGTCCAGACAACACCGCCTAGCTGTCAGCAGCTTTTCTTGGGGGTGACGGTTACTGGCAAGTGTTTCACTGGACAGATCTTCCCTGGTCAGCCGTGCGCTGCGTGCATCCCTAGTCTGAGCTGTACGTGCCTTTATTTTCGCCCCCTTTTCAAGCTTGCAGTGCCCCGTACAGCCAGCATGCGATGTGAAATTTGATGAGTTGTTCTCTACGGAGTCGATATATGAACGTGCATGATAAGGCCTCTGAGCACAAAAAGATGAATCTTAAGAAGAAACTGTATTTAAAAAAAAGATGCTGTTCTGTTGCAAAACTTACGGAAAAGGACACCTTGCCCCGAGCGACGTTCGAGTTGTTAAAGAGTGCCTTGAGTAACTAGCGCTTGAAAGCGAGTAGCATGCACGGTGCAGATAACAGTGAGACACGTAATGAACAAGCAAGGCCTGACTACAAAGGCACAATAAGTGACTGACACGTAATCAGAGAATCGCGTCGCGGGTGGTATTAACAAACAATGCGACAACTTTTTCATTTCGTTACATTTCTTACCCTTTTCTTTTTCCTTTTATTATTTTCTTCTTTTTGAGTAAACCTGTTTTTCAGCTACCAGCTACGCCTAGTCACTCAGGAAATGAGAGTTTCAACATGGACGCTTTCACTCAAACCTCAGGGCACTGCGAGTCATGAAGTTACATCTGCCGTGTTGGATGACCTTTTGCCTTCTTCTGTGTCGACGATTATTGTCAGAAGCGGAATCTGAGCCCCAAGCAGACGGCAAGAAGACAATGGAAAATAGAGAATCAGCGTGCTGACTTCATTCCTCGTGCGTCACAATGATGTCTCAGGTCCCCATCCACACACACCCTTTTCTCCAAACTTTGGCTGCGTGGTGTATACACAACAGCAGCCAGGGGTCACATACATTGTGCTATATTCGAAGGCAGAAATAAGTCCCATTTTATCGGAAACGTCTTTACATCGCAGATCGTTTCACGGGAACCAGGTCGCTTCTCAAATCCTGATAGGAACGTGATTTATTGTCTGGAATGATATAGCTATAAATAGAACGCGCTTTTCTGAGCCTTCCCAACAGGCAAAAGCTCTCTGCCCATAGTTCCTGTATCTTGTTCCCAGCACTTAAGTATTTAAATTCCCAAACTAGGTACTTTGGGTCATTCGTGTGATGTGTGCATATTCGACTCAGAAAATTATTGACAAACTGTGCTTTCTTGCCGGTGGAGAGAAGGGTGAATAGATTTTTATAACTACCACTCTGTTCTCACACAGTACTATCACAGTACCACGCAACATTGTAAAAACTGACAGGCGTGGTCGGCTTAAACACAAATCGGTATCTAAGGCAGCTTAGCCAAGTTATCTATTAAAAGAATAGGGCTAAAATCTGTAAGAAGAGAAGAAAAGCAAAACCCAGACGACTGAAACTTTCGGCGTGTTTTTCATACAAATCTGCACGCCTGAACCAATCCGCACCAAGTTCGGCAAAGCGGGTTCCTTTTCACCCCCACATGTGGTCACAACCCATATTTTGACCCTGTACCGTACCCACGTTTAAACAAAAATGAAATAATAAATATAACGAAGGCCTTAACAAGTCATCTACACAGCGAACAGCATGCGAGGGAGGTCACCACACAGTCTTTTTTCTTTCGTACGACGAGTACTTTCCGTTGTCTCGGTTGACAACGGGGAGACGGCAGGCAAGGGTAGGGGTTAGGGAAGGGTTGGGGGCTAGTAAAGGGGTAGGGGTAGGTTACAGAAGTGGTAGGGGTAGATGGGGTCAGAAAAACCTGGGCAGTGCGGGGTCTCCTGGCTAGTGTATATATATATATGCCAACTGTGTATAGAGAAGAATAACAGTTGTATGCTCTTTTCTGTTAAGAAATATTCGAGCTGTAGTAAGTGTTAAGAACTTTTTTCTCTCCAACTGCGTGCCTGTTTGTCTGCCTGTCTCTGAACTTTGGCGTCTGGATAGGAGATACAAATGGCATTGCAATCCAGTTTAAATTTCTCGATTCCTTAGACTTGCAGCTGAGCACTCAGTTATTAACGATTGCAGCCAAATGACTGGAAAGCCTCTTGACAGATTCGCGTATCGTTGAGTTTTAAACGGGGCTGCATTTCGTCACAGAAGCCAGATTATTAATTACGATGTCTATTTATTTACCCAGCCACCGGCGAAAAGTGTGGGACGCAGCCACTCAGTGTATCCTGTGTCCCATCTCAAGACACATTCGCTGTCATACTGGGTTGGGCGTATCGTTTACCAGGAGTCCGTCTCAATTGCATGCTATCTCCCTGATGCCAGGCGTGTTTTATCAGGACGATGTTCACTCCCGCACGTGCGGCCCGTAAAACGCGAAAACGAGGTACAGAAGTGACGTGCGTTATTCGGCCGACATACTCTGGCTGAATGCGCGTCTCTTAGACATTCTTCAGTACGGAACGCACAGAAGAACGACTCCAGGGAGGTAACCTTGATTCCTGTATCGCAGAGTGACCTCCGGCTAATGATAAAATGCTTAGCGGGGCAATTAGTGAATGGGTGTCTGGAAGCGCAAACGATGCCACGCGCTTTCAGAAGCAGATGGTCTGCGAAGGAGATGGAACAGTCTGGAAAGGTAGCCAGCCGAGTAGCTCCACGCATAGTTGAATTCCCAGAGGTAGTTTAGAAGCTTATGATAAGAAGAGGTTTATTCGCAGGAAAGCAGGCCTACGTAATGAGATCTGTTGAGACTCTTGTAAAAATGATTAGGAAATACCAGGTTTTCACTATTGAGCGAAATGCCATTGTTGTTGCTGTCTAGCAGTACTATATATTTAAACGACATTTTATGAAATTCTAGCTATTATTCTACACACTGAGTACAAGCATTTCAGCTTTCGTTTGGTTTACCTTCCGTCACTGACTAATTAATTCTGCGCCAGTTCCGTGCAATCCCGGCAAAATACACGTTCAACTATTCGAATTGTACCTGCTCGATTTTTTAAATACAAATATTTGAATTTTATCATTATTCGGCTGAATACAAATTCGACTAGAATATTCGGCACAGCTCTAGAGATGATTGATTCTGAACAAATTTGCCAAAGGCATTTGGAACAGCGAACATGGTTACAGCTGTCACGTTACACGTTACTTAAATTTCCTTTCTCCTGCTTTTCCTGATTATGCGTGAATGTATCTTCGAGTATTTTGTCTTTGTCCACTCTTCATCTTTCTTCTCTATCTTCCTCCCCTCTCCACCTTTCCTTTCCAGCTCCTGCAGATTAAGTTTCATCATCTTCATCTGGTCAGGATTTGTTTCAGTCCACAAATGTTGTGAAGTCCAGTCATTATAGTAAGATTCCACCTTCTTTTCTTGTGATTAAGGACATCGACCCAGACAATGCCAGTGTTGCTGCGTTCCCTGGGCAAGTGTTTATTACACCAACCATGCTCTTCGACATTTGCACCTATAATAGGGTCACCCATCTGGATGTGTCCACCCAAACCTGAGGTGTCAAACTCCTCCACAGCAACCTGAGCTTAAACATTTGCCCGATTAAAAAAAATCTTCATCGGGCGAATTTCTGTTTTCGTTCTCCAGCCAAAAAAAAAAAAGAACCCCACCTACGTATCTGAAGCAGTCAATAGTTGCTTGGCTGTCTGGTGATGTCTAATAATGCCTGCGATATCGTACACACCATTGTAGTGTTAAAAAATTGTTAATCTCTTCCTCCGCTGCGTTTATCCTCAGCTTGCTTCAGATCAGATTTCGTCTCCAGAAGCAAAATAAACAGGGTACTAAGGAAGCTGCTTCTGCCACATAATAACTGTCAGCTATCCGGAACCGCGTCACAGCGCATGCCCGGAAATTATTGTCTCTGCGTCTCGTCTGTGGCACCACAAATATTTAAGCAGCCATTTCTGCAGGGTCGCAGCTTTCGCGCTGTACGTAATGGCTGACTTCCGGCGAGTAGCGGCGGCGCTGTGTGACGCCAGACGCTCGTGCTGCGACGTGAAGTACGTCACGTGTCTGCCGCAGCCGTCAGCAGCCGCGTAGCGCAGGGACCCAAACAGCAGCGGGATGCTGCTAGCTGCAGATGCCTGGGGGAGGGGGAGGAGAAGGGGGGGGGGGACAACCAGACTGTTGGTGTCTAACTGATGGGAGATGGTCGACACAGGAACTGTCTGATTAAAACTAAACGATCACTGCTAAGGAAGCTTAACCTGGCCCCACACCCTCTCTCTGCCGCAATCCTCTCCCTCACTCTTACCTTTCAATTATATCTTCACTCCGTCCATCTCTTTTCTAAGCTCTCGCACTGCCTCAAAATAGATCATATGTGTACATTTGCGTGCGTGCTTGCGTCCTTGTATTGGTGCATGTAAGAACGAACGAACGAACCAACCAACCAACCAACCAACCAGCCAAGGCCTACGTATGTATGTGAGGAAGTGTTTGGGAGGAGGTGGGGGAGGGCTGCGCACGTGAGTGTGTGTACACTGGTGTGTCCTTATGTTTGTCATTAATGCGTCAAAGCAACGCTAATCTATACGCCCACTGCCTTTCTTGTTCTCCTCTGTTTTTTTTTTTTTTTTTTTTTTTTTTTTTGCGGAGCTGTCTGTCGACGTCTACTCATAGCTGTGACCTCATGCCACCTGCAGCTGCATCTCATTACCGCAGCGGCTGTTTAATCCATCAGTTAATGACGGCCAGGCAGTTCCTGATGTGTCATTTACTTCTTTACATTATAGTGCCACGCCGTGGTACGTACTATTTCGTAGAAGACTGCGGAAGTGGTGAAAAAATGGGTAGAAAATTTGTAGAGAAGGTGGACTGCGTGAAACTGTTTGTCCTAAAAGAAATCAGACATGACCCCACACTTGTCAATGTTTCTAATATTACGTGTATTATACTTACTGACACGCTTGCTTGCTGTTTTATGTCGACTCACTGATCGTACGAAGTGCCTCCGTTAAGCTGAAAGCTGCAGTACGTCTTCAGACTTTGTTTAGTCTCTTAGTTTTATTTTTAACTTATTTTAGCTTTGAATATTCGACCGCCACGCAGTTCCTCTGCAGAAGACAAAAATCCGAATATTCCAGTAGGCTAAACAGAAAACAGTGCGTGGAATAAAATACGAGGTTTAAGTTCCCAACAAAACACTACATAAAAATGTGCCTTTGCCTAAAGGTTAAACTCTAGAATATCTCGCGTCAACGCAAAAAACAACAACAAAAAAACCTCCCCCTCCCAAAACCCCCCCCAAAAAACCAAACAAACCAAAAATTTTTCCACCAGATATAAGCGTGCTTTCTCCTTGCCTGAACTCGCTTTTTTGGCACAGTGAAAGCTAATCTTGATCTTGTATTTAAATTCCCGTTCAACTGCGCTAGGAGGTGCGACCACCGCAGGCTGGGAATCTGTTTTTCTCCTGTTCGGAAGCCGCGATATGGCGTTCGACGTAGGACTGAAAGCTCTAGCTGGCTTGGGCCATAAAACGAGCACAAACCTATCTGGCAATTACTGGCGTAACATCTGTTTCATTTTGACGCCAGACTGTTTGAGCAGTGTGTCGCAGGGTTATCGCTGCTTCCTCTTCACCCTGCTAACAGTGCCCAGCTGCGGTTTGAATCCATGGCACTCTGCGGCAGGATCTGTCGGAGTGATTGGGCTGACACCTGCATAAAAACAAGACAAAATTACGTTAGAAAGCGGGAAACTGGAAAGAGAGTAACAGCCCCTGATGGAGGGCTCCTCGTTCGCCGTCGTGCATGTCGTCAGGCATGTAGTATACAGCTTGCGACAGTGTGCATGGACTCGTGTGTTCGGATCCCGGGTCGCGAAATTTTTTTCCTACATGTACTCTGAGGCGAGTCCAGACTTGGTACGAACTTACGTGAAGCGACTTGGAATCAGATTGTAAACATCCTGTTTGACCCGAAAACACAGACTTCAATTTATACAGGCAAACAGAAGCCCCTGCCTAATACCTACCTCTACCCCTAATCCAATTCCGAAAAATAAATTGAAAGTTACCATGGGGATCGAACCTCTGAAATTTAATCATGAAAAGCTAGTGTCTTGACCACAGGGATATCATCACTTTGGCTTCGCTTGGTTCACTGTAGCTATAAGAATTTGCGATGTGATGTCTCAGCTACGACAGGGTTCGAACCTGCAATCATTTAAACGTGGAAAATTAGTGTCTTTTACCACTGGGCTATCGTCACTACGGCGTGTTTTCGTTCCTGTAGCTATAAGAAGTTGCATGCATCGTGACGTCTCGCTGTATTTCAGTAAGCTTTCTCTGATTGGCACACATCAATTTGAGCCACTTGACAATAACCCCCAGAGTACATGTAGGAAAAAAAATTCGCACTTGCTAGGTCTGATCGCTTGGGGATTATCTTCGGTGATCCCGTTTCCTCCCCTTTCCTCTGTCTTCAGTACCCCTAAAGCTTCTCTGCCCCTGACCCTGTCAAGAGAAAGCATTTCCTTACCGACGACGTCAAAAAATGAATAACTGCCGACAGCCATACCCAAGGGACGAGTTTTCTCGTCATATCCAAGAACAGATTTCACTAATCCCACGATGAGCGAAGCTGGGAAGTTCATTCAAAGCCTGACTGGAACACCACTAAAAAGTAATGTCTTCAATCTCATCTATCTAAAGGAAAGGTTCTCAAATTTAACTCGGAGGTGGGTGGAAGAGATACAACAGAAGCTATCTGTTAACTCTTGCTTGTGATTGTTTTGTCTACAGATTCTAGCAAACATCTAGTGTTTTTTATTATTCAGGCAAAGTTTCGTTTTTTTTTAAACCCGAATATGCTCACGAGAAGGTTCATTATAGATCGTAATATTATTGTATGGACCAAGTTATGTTGTGAGAAATGACAATATTCAAAGTAAAATTCAATAGTTCGCATGCACTATCCAATAAGTAGAAGGAAAGAGGGAGAGCAACTGACAGCATTGTGAGCCATTCAAAAAAAAACAACAAGGCACGGTCACATTTTATAACTTTTCCGACCTCTTACTAATGCGTCTGTTTATTTATCGCCCAAAGCAAAACATCAAAGAAAAGGATAAAAAGATATATAGCGGTGTAAATTTTAACCGCTGTGGAAGTGTACGTGCCATGAACACACGACAGCTTCCTTTGTGTCCATCTCTGGAACTGAAGGACACTGGAAGTCATCGCTCCGTCTCTGGCAGGCCAAGACATACAAAGGAACATGAGAATGGTGAAGCTCATGTATTTGTTTAGCTTTGGAGAGTTCCGTCGTGGGGTTTTTTTTTTTTTTTTGCTGCGAGTCTCATTAATTTCTCACCAGTTACACCGTACCAGACACCTCCTTAGCCTTCCAGGACCCATAAAGTTTTGAGGACGGAATCTTCCTCCGCATCTAATTTACTTGCATCGAGCCAGGCTAACGAACACTCCACCCCACGGGCCCCACAAAAGCCGGGCCTGTGTCGCACGTGGGAGCCGCGCGCGTAAATTTGCGCGTGCCAGGCTTATCTGCTGCCAGTCCGGGCTATCCCCTTCATCTAGCCAGATCTCGAGGCCTTTCTCATTTCCTGCTCGACATCGAAGCCGTGAAATTGGCAGACTTGGCACAAAAATCCTGTGGCAGTCACCAGGCAGTTGGAAGGAACACCGCTAGCGTAATGGGCAGGACCGTCCAAGGGGCCGGGCCGATCGCGTCATTGTGCCTACGCACAGGTCAAACAACGTCAAGTCGCAGGGTCACGGTGCCACTCCCATGTCTAACCAGACCAGATTCCTCCGCGCGACAAAAGAGATCCCGTGTGCCTGTAGGATATAAGTTGGAAAAGACGACACAAACGTTGGGGGCATGCCGTTAAAAAAAATGAATGCTCGGCCTTGACACACGTAAGTGGGTCAACCAATCGTGGTTTCGCGGTGTTCTTGTGAGAGTGCTATGTTCCTTGCCTTCGGACAAACACCTGGGCTTCGACGTTGAACATGTATGTGGACCGTAATTCAGATACAGTTACCAAAAATATCGGACTGTGGCGCTTTCTTTGTGCCCTTTCCAAGTCCGACAACAAATTTGGAGAAATGTAAGAGGTCTGTGGCCGCTCGCACGAGCAGCTGTAATATGAAAAAGATTGAAAAAAATTTACGTTTGCTAAAAGTGAAAGGTAAAGTTCCATTTGTATTTATAGATGTTGATCTCTAGAAAGTCATTATCAGATTAGTTTTGAAATAAAGCCAGTGATGCTAATAGCAGCAGTAGTAGTATTACTAATAGTCTATTATTATTACTCTTAGTCTATTACTATTAATCTATTGCTATTACCTTACAAGGAGGTCTTCGGCTTAAGTTGGCGCTGGGCAATCCGCTGGGATGTCCATCCAATAAATTATATAGAATTAAAACAGACTCAGAAAGGGCGACCCCTGGACTGTCTCGGGACAACTTCCATCTCCACGGATTGGACAGCGAAGGCGAAGTATTCAGTGACAGTATAACTGGTTCACGAAATTCAGTGGACGAGGAAGTCGGCAGAGATGAGTTCCTTTAGCCTCAGAAACTTCCGACTTCCAACTATGGTCGTCATGTGATCATGCTGATTCAGGCATGTGATCATTTCAGCCAACAGGCGCTGTTTTCCTTGCCGGAAATCCCTCGTTTCTACTACTGCCAGGGCAGGATAACTGTGCATGACCTCGTTGAGGAAACGTGCTATCCTCGGACAACACCAGCAGTTCACCTACCTGGAACACATCCTAATTATGTTGCATGCAGCACACTCTCTGCCGTGAACAGATGGCGAGAGATCAGACTACAGGATGACCTTTCGCTTGAGTTTGCCGCGCGACATGATCAGCTGAGCGTAAACGCGTACGCCACATGGTGTCAGCCAATGCCGACATCAGTCCAACGCGTTAAGTTCTCTTAAAAGTTAATAGTTCCTTCAAAGCACCTTTTGACATAGGTTGTGTTCGAAATTACGTGGCCGTGTTTAAGCAGTGTTCTAATCTACCGAAGTAGCCAAGGAGCACAGAGTGCGCAATTCAGTTCGCTAAGTTGGTTCAGTAGCTGTTGAATTGGAATACCCCGCAGAAAAAAAGATCAAGGTGATGAAAACTGAAGCAAGTTGTATTGCTGAGAGCCCCCCTTCTCTGCGCGAAAGAGCTTCCAGTCTCCAGCCAGTCAGGCCACGCTGCAGACACATCGCGAACTCGGCTGCTGACCACATAGCACGACCAGCTAAGAGATGAACCCCATTAAGCCACTTTGGTCGAGGCCTCCAGACATCGCCGAACTTGGCCGAAGCTTCGGTAGACAGAACATGGCTTCACCGAGTGGGACTAGCTTGGTGTTAAATCTTGTCAGTCACTGTTTTGAAACAATGCATAGTTTCCACAGCTGTTTAAGTCGTATGAAAACAGTCTTAAGAAACAAATCCAGCCGTTTGTAACAACAACAAAAAAATCAATTTTTTTAAAGCGATTTTTTTGATAGACACGTATTTTCACTAAAATTTCGGGGAGGGGAATAACTCTTCTGGGAAAAAAATCTTCATTGAAATCGTCATCAGACCGTTGGATTAATTCTCTATGATTTGGCCGTGTAAATTCAGGCGACTGGAAATGGATTACGTACCCTGTCTGTCTGCCTGTCTTGTCGTCCTTTCTTTCTCTTTTCTTTGATATCTTTGTGAAGACAAACTGGGCACTTCTGGAAGGAAAATGGTGCGGGAAAACGACAGCTGTCTACGTTGCAACACTGATGGATGCATTCGCCTACCAGTGTTCCTGTAGATGATCTCGGATCTCGTTTCTCTTCAGGCGTGCATTTTCAGTGCAATGTCCCCTCCTGCACCTTCTTTTACGCCTGCCGCTTATAACTCGAGCGTTGCAAGAGACCGCGCTTCACTTTTACGTCCATCCGCAGGACCTAATTTTACGGAAGGTTTTCGCTGAGTCATTTGTCGCTGAGCATGACGGCCGGGAGCAGAGTGGCTACCGTCTGTGGCGACAGCCAGGAGCAGCCACTCTTCCTTCAACTCTGGCGCCGGCATATGGACGACTATCTTCTTTCCGTTCCTTACGATGGGTCTGAGCCCGCTGATGGCGTTCCCAGATGTACGTCAGAGCGTCGTTGTCTGCAACGCATCATTAGAATTGCACGTGGCAACAGCCTGAACTTAACTCGAGGTTAATGGTGCTTTGGCGACTGCGAGATCGTGGCTAGAGTAAGGGTCGTTAACTCTGTAGTTGCAAACAAGAGTTTTCTCTCAAGACCGAAGACAAAAGAGTTGAGATGCGTGGGAGAGGTGAAAAAGTAGAAAACAGAAGAGTTTTCCTCTATTTTTAATAAACAAGGAAATTCATTAACTTTGAAACATGTCCCGCTATGGAATAACAACGGCGACAGATGCATTGCGACATCACATTTGACAAGTATTAAGAATAAATACAATTATTCAGACTCGAAGAGTTGACTTTTGTGTATATGCATTGTAAGGTCTTCCAGCCTCTATTATGGGCTTCGCTGTCAGTAATGATGGAGGGAACATTTTGAATTACATCAGTGTTCTCATCAAATAACTGAGCGAAGAGGAACGCCATTGCAACATTTTACAGTAATGCAAATCTAGTAATACTAAGATGTATACTTTCTTTTGTTAACGACAACGTAGAGAAATATGTATAGTAATAACGTGGGAGGAATTGAGGACATTGATATATCTACGGTGGTCACAAATCGACAAATTGAATTTATCAGTATTATATGCTGGTATTTTAATTGTTTGTCTGGTCTCGACTAAAATAGAGATCTGCTTCAAAGGCAGACACATTTGCATGAAACAGGGATTTGGTACCGTACAGAAAAAGGACATGAGCGCAAGAGAGGAAGAACGAACGATTTTATTGGTTAGGACTTCGGTCCATATCAAGGGGGTAACAATACTATACACAGTTATCAATTAAAGCGTACATGCCTATCAAGAAACAGAATACTCTGGTGCACACGCACAATCGCACACACACACACACGTGTAACTTAAGGAGCTTGCACACCGTGAGAGAGAGAGAGAACGAACGAAAAACTTTGTCTCTGGCCACATGGCCTTTACAATGGGAGATGAGCATGACAAACAGTATTAGCCAGTAATTCCATACTTAGAGGCAAATGATACGAGAGAGAGAGAGAGAGGTGGGGGCGGAGAGGAAAATAATTTTTTTCTCTCTCTCTCGAAAAATAACAGTAAGCTTAAAAGATAAGTGAACTGCTGAGCTATAAACTCCGTATAAGAAGCGCATCACAGAACATTTCCATGGATAAGGATGTTAAGCTGTAAATGATGATTTCCGTGTGTGGCCGTGGCGTCCCCAGCTGCTTAAAAAAAAGGATTATTGCCTGACTGCGGCACAGATACTTTAGAGCCAACATGCAGCGTTTGTAGATACTAGCCGCGATCGAACATCAAGTTTTGACAGCTGACAGTAGCAGCCTTCTGGCTGAATCAAATGAAAAAAATGGTCGCAGGACGCCTGTCTGCAGCTCTCGTTGCAAGCATGCTACTCACACGGTTTATTCTGACTGACAGAAAATAATTTCCCTCCTTGAGATGTCAGTTAGTCTGCGGAATGTCAGCTACAGCCGCTGCAATCTTTCTCCGAGTGTTGTTTATTTCCTATCAAACGCCGCTTTGAAATCAGTGCACGCTGCTCGATGCAAACAATCCATCAACGCCTCTTCTGGCCTGCGCTTTGAGTAGCACAATCATCCAATGTTTACCTCTCGCGCCGTCTCCGTAGACCGCCCGTGCTTACGGTCTAACTGCGCGCTAGGGCTGCGTGCGTGCGCGAAATGGAATCCTTCACACCAGTTTGGAGACCTGCGCACGGCTAAGCGAGATGAATGCAAAACGTCTGGTTGCAGACGATTTGCGTCTAAGTAGTATACAGTGCACGTGCTGTCTGTCTGCTTTTATGCACTTCTTTCTTGTTCTTTCACATATTCCTTTTCATTTCTTTCTTTCTCATGCTAAAAGCAAGCACGCCCCTAGCGGAGAAAAACTACGCACAGTGTAAATATTTTCAGGGTTTATGAAACGTTTGGCGAGAGGCACACACGTAGTATCGTAATTCCCGCTGCGTGACTCTCCCGTTTATCTTATGCAATGGGTTATCGCGTGGCACGGTCCAAGAACGCTTCCTTGTCCAGGAGGTAATTTCAACTCCACGCTCGCGACTAAAACTAATTTACGACACCCGGCAGCCGTTCTTTGACGTCTGCTTTCCCACCGATATCGTCGGGCTGTCCTCCGTTCACGGAGGTCGATGTTTCCTGTCGACTGTTGAGTCACTGCGCCATCCTTCGATTTGCATTCACAGCCCCCCTCCCCCACCACCACCAAGCTCGCGCTCCCAGCCATCTCCTCTCTTCTGCCAGACTATCTTGCACCACAGGTTTACGGCGTGAAAAGAACCCAGCGAGGGCGCATAACTGTCAGGCCGTGTAACTCCTGAAAGGACAAGAAGATAATTTCGGGCCAGACTCTAACCTTTTTCACTCTATTAGCGTTTGGTCATAGGCGAACGCATTGTTGCTGGTTACAAACCACTGCGCCATCGCTCGTTCCCACAGACACGTTCTATTACAAGATATCTTTTAAGAAATTCTTTCATTCTTGGTGGAAAAAGAATAAGCACACGTGAGATGTCGTTAGAGCTATGATGAAATTACCCTTCCGGGCGTCATGGGGAAGGATGACCCACACTAGCACAATGAAGTTGAGAAGACTCGCCCGAAATAAAATAAAATTAAAAAAAACAAACAACTTAACCATCTGCAAGAAATATTCTTCGTACTACTGAAACACAGTTTTGGTTAATCTTCCACACACGCATAGGGACGATTTCAGCCTTCCGCACGTCTCTATCCTCGGCTCGGGGATATTCCTGGACGTGTCGTCTTGCTTGCTGACTCTCACACTAGCGAGGTCAAGATGACGACAGTTTAGCAGACGGAAATAAAGAACTCCGTTACTTACAATAAAGAAAACGAATGACAACGCATTCGCATGGCTCGAGCCCCCATCCGTCTACAATTTCCCCAAAGAAGCGCGTGGCTCGGTAGTGCAGGGAAAGATGAGTTCTATTTACATATCAACGAATGAGGACGATAAGGGTCGTTTTACGAGGGAGAGCTCCCGGCTTTCTTCACACAGCACCCGGTACCTATACACTGGCAGCAGAAGTATGAAACAATAAGACGCACATGCCTTTCTTTGCTGCCACTGTATGCAAGCAGTGATCGCTTGCAGTAAGACACGCACATCTGCACTCCAAATATCGGAGGAAAATTCACTGACCTAACTAAAGGTCAGCGAGCAGTCTCCGAATGTGGTTTTTGTCAAAGGCATACCGCGATGCAAGATGCGAGGACTGCTCCATGGAGAGGCAGGTGCTTTCCTGTCGTGTGGCATCGCCTTTATTCTAGAACCGGAAACCTGCAGGACTAGCAACTTCCAAATGGTAGGCTGCAACTGGCGGCCTAACCTGCTGTACGTCACAGTACGTGCTACAGAATCACGGTTACCTGTGCTTCAGCCCACTTCGGGCTTACTACTGACGTAACATTCATCGGAAGTTGGTTAATAAAATTGATGTAGATTGGTACTGGATATTATTTCATAAGTCTGCACAGACAACAGACAGTATGAACAAGTATAAGCAACATCTCACACAAAATGTTCTCAGCCGGTACTCATGCTGACCACCAGTAATCGAAGATGTAAGTTTAACAAAGCCGTGACATAGGACAAGATCATGAAAATGTTCGATTAAGGTCAGCCATGCCCCTTTTACCTTGACCTGTGATTGGTTTGTTCGGTTTTATTGTGATTTGTGATCGTCGAAATCCGCTTAATGTGATCCGTGATGGCCTCTTCCTGTGGTCTGTGAAAGTGCTTTTGGGGTTATTGTGATATGTGAAACAGCAAAAAGTCTTACTGTGATCAGTGATGATACCCTCCCCCATCTTCCCTAGGGGGGGGGGGAGAGAGGGGCTCTTCGCTGAAATGGAAGGCATTTGACGGGACTGTGAAAACGTTCCCTTCGAATCTTCCAGTGCCTCCGCGTCTATCGTACGCAGAACACATCCGTCTTTGGTTTCCGATTTCTACAACCCTAACAAAAAATGTCGCGAGTTCGGTTTGCCAGCATGTCTGCTAGGCTGCATTAAACCCATTTGCTGGGCGATCAAGCAAGCCATCTCGTGGAGGCTGAACGGAAAGATCTATATCCCCGCTGATCGTCCCCTTCTTAATGGAAACGGAAAGCTGGAGTAGGTAGTTACCGTGATAGGAGTACCTGACTGCCATTTTCATGTCTCTTAGCATGTCATTGAGGACGTAAAGATCCACAGACGGAGACAGACTAGTGGAAACGTTTATTTTTGGGTAAAGAGATCAGACAATAATTAAGGATTATCTTCTTTCCGTGATTTAGAAGCGGCATGCATGTTGTGCCAGGATTTTACAGGGCTCGTTTCAGACTTTCTGGGCGGAGATGACGACGAAACGAAAGCCTGTGTTTTACTGTGGTTAGGTCTTGCCATTAACTTGAATCGTTCTATCTGTGGGTGTCTCTCTCTCTCTCCTCCTCCCCCTCTCCCTGCTCTCGTTTCTCCTGTCTGCTTCCTCCTTTTCCCCAGCTCTGCTCTTTCTGGTAACGACCGCGGACGTTTATATCCGTGTGCACGTAAGCATATGTGCGGGGAAGCAGAAGGCACTGGTTCGGTACCCGCGAATACCCGCACACGTGCCCTCGCTGACCCAGCTGTGAAATGGCAAAGAGGGGGAGATGGGCACTGCCCTCACGATGCTGGCCCAAAAGTGGGGTTTCATACACCCACTCCCTGACGATCATAAGGTCAAGGAACAACGTTTTCGTTTAACTTTACGCACATAGGCGTTTCTGCATTTGCTTCACGTTAGTTTATTTTAAAATCAAAGTCAACACATTTGAAAAGACAATTCACCCGAACGTTTGACAAGACAGTTAATCTTTTTACGTAACATAGAACTCGTTGACCCCATAATGCAATGAACCCCAAGGCATAGTACTGTGACTAAAAATTCAGTCAAGGCCAGCAAGTCCAGTTTCATTTATCTAACAAGCGTCTAAGTATCTGCGTGTCCCTTACGGATCTAGAACAGCCAGCAACAGGTGTCCCAGACGAGTCAATACCTTTTAACGAGAGCGAGCCAGACAGCACTTTTGTCTCTAGGCACAAATTACTGGAGTGGGCAGATTTATCTTCTCCGGAACTTTTAAGGTTCCCCAGTCATCAGACATGCCAGATTAGATTAGAGGCAATTTAAGAGATTACTTGAATAAAATAGAATATTCAAAAGAAGTCATCTGCTTAAAGGCGATGTTGAGGGGTAAAAAAAAACTCTTTATCTTCACCTAGAGGAGGAGAAATGGACTAGCACTGCCAAATCAAATTAACTTTTGCTCTTGCTGTTGACCAGGACAAGTTTCATAAGCGCTACGCAGTCGATGATAGTTTAGAAGCACCAGACGGGGTGCCATAAGGCAGCGCAGCAACGCAGTCATATTAATGTTAACTGTGTTAATAATGTTCTATGTCAGTGTTCTATGGTTCATATAAACTTATATCTCGAGAATAAGGTTGAGGATATAGCCCATATAGGTATCCCAGACAAGATGCAGCTAAACAGCACAGGACTGCTAATCGTCACAAAAGAGATCAGATCCGTGGATGCAGAATGTAAGGTGGGGGGGGGGGGGGGGGGGAATTACTGTCCACATTCGAAACTATCAGCCTTTCTATAGGTCAAGCACGACTGTTTACTCTTTAACTGCATTAATAAGTGTCACCTAGCGCGAACTGGATATCGCTACAGCTTTGTTTGGAGCAAGTTTAATGGCCGGTAAGACTACTGTAAAAGTAGTTCTCAACCAGTCAACATCTGCGAACTACGCATGTCAACATCCGCGCCTGCTCAGAAGACTTGATCTCCTTTTGATTAAGAAAATTGGATAGTTCTTTGTTTTGTGATAGTCCAACTGGTCCTCGAGCTGTTTCAATTCGACTTCCCCGAGCCGTGTGAGGGTAGCATTAGTCATGCTGGACCCCTGACCTTATGATGGATTCTGGGAAGCCTGTTATATACTCGGGCAACAGATTAACTGAGATTACCCGCCTGTCAGCCAGGGAAAAGAGCCAATCGATCACCTGCCTGCCTTCCAGCCAGTTCGATAACTGACCTCGGACAGAGAGCCACGTGTGGGCATGCGCAGTAGGATTCACGAAGGGCACGTGAAACACGCTCCTCTGTCGCGTGGTAGCAATGGTAGCCACTGTTCTACCAACTCCCTGGGGCGAGGCCAAAGCCACACGGCATTAGCGCTGACGGTAAATAGGCAAAGCACATAGCCCACTACGCGTCCATAATCAAGATAGTCAGGCGGCGAGACAAAACGCCCGGATGCTAGCGATCTGTGACGACTGCAAGTGAACGGTTTTGTCTCATCACCTGTCGATCGATCTCGACTTTCCAACCAGCAACCAGTAATCACAGACATTTAATGTTCTTGAGGTATCTCGATGCTTCATGTTAGCCAGTAGGCAGACAGGTTTAGCCGTGTGCCGTGCGGCTGGCCTCCCACACAGAGCTTTGCCTGTTGCTAGCTGCACGCACTCCACTCGCACCTCATCTGTGGCTCTCGTCAAGGCTTCCATCGATCTTTCCTCCGAAAGTCTTAACAGCTGCGACAAAATGTTTTTGAACAAATCATTGGGACTGTTTATAGTTCATTTGTGTCGAAGCGCTTGTGAGAAAGCGCGCAGGCTGGTGGGAAAATGCCCAGGCGTATGAAGTTTTTCTCTGAAAAGGAAATTGCTCAATGAATAAAACTTTTGTTTTTCTGTTTCAAAAGCTAGGTTAGAACGAGAACTGTTGTCTTTCCATCTGTCTTGAATTTCCCGCGTTCCCATGATCTTATTTTTCTCTTCTTCTTCCTCCTCCTCTTCCTGTTGTCTTTTAAAATGTTTTCTTTTCGAATCCGTTCTGGTAATTTGCACTGAACGGAAGAAATCGTATTGTAAAACCGCACACGTACTTACTGCTCTGTGGACGTGCTTGTTCGTTTTGTGCAGTCGTCGAAAGTTTAATGATTGATGAATGGATGTATTGATGAAAGTACTGTTTGGACGAAGCCAGTCCTGAGAACAGGTGGGTCGTCTCGAGAGAAAATTCGTGTTCCTGAACCGCTCCACGCTGGTAAGGCCTGGCTTGGGAGAAAGGTGGACAGAATTCTTCCTTTTTGAACCACTTCTCTTGACGTCTGTCAATGGGAGAACATAGTTGGGACTTGATGATTCCTCCCAACTTCTTCAGGATAATTTTTCTTTTCCCGCATCGCATTCTTCTCGTGGGAGTTCGTGCAGTGATGAAACAGACAAACGCTATTCTCACGAATCAGGATATTTGAAAAGTCAGCAAGGCAGCAAATTAAATAGATATTCAGATGGAACTAACAAACCAAAGAAAACAATAAACAGGATTTGCTTTTGCTCTCTGTTTGCAACAAAATCCTGACAGCTCTTTTAGCCGTTCTGAGCTGCGAACGACGCAGGCTGCGGAATGAAACGCACTCTATACGCTACGCAACAAAGAGATCAGCTTTTTATCTGATTTCTTTTCATCTAAATCGTCCCTTTAATCTATTTTTAAATTTATTTTATTTTAATGTCAATCCATTCAAGCAGTGCGAAACATTTAACATTTCAGGGAAATTTTCTTATCGACTTCGAGGATTATAATTGCAGGTCATGGCTCTAACCGGCCTTGAAGCTATTCTTCTTGCTAACATATTCTTTGATGTTACGTAGCTGCTTTTTGTTCTTGCCAAGGTGCTAAGGTCTTTGACATCACTTCGATTCCGTCCGTTCATCCTGAGGGATTTCGCCAAAGACAAGGCGTGAAACGAAAACTTCATCTTAAACTCACTGTTGACGCGCTAACTGGCCGCTGAAAATTGATAAGCAAAACATTTTATCGGAAACTTCTTTTGCCCAGGATTCTTCTGACGGATCTATTCTTCTCGTGTTTGTGCTGCTTCGTTGCCCACTGATCGTTTTGTGGGCTTAAAGAGGGCCGAGGCACGCAGACGCACGTGCAAGTGAGGTGGCGATCGAGACTGACCGGTGTGCTTGAGTGGTGAATGATTGACGAGTTTGTTTATTCTTGCTGAGTCTGCAGCTAACACTGTATCACGTAAGGTGCCACATACAGAGAAAAAATATATATGCCGGAGTTAAGATCTGAATCCATAACCCAAAATTTTCTCCTTTTTGGTGATAAGCGCTAACCTTGGCACCACATGAAGGCTCAGAACGTGCGTGCGTGCGTGAGTGAGTGAGTGAGTGAGTGAGTGAGTGAGTGAGTGAGTGAGTGAGTGAGTGAGTGAGTGAGTGAGTGAGTGAGTGAGTGAGTGAGTGAGACAGAATAAAGAAAATCAGTGAAACTTTATTGTTAAAATCTCATTGCAATGATCGTGCGTATATAAAACCGCATTAACAAAAGCAGAAACTAAATATTAGAAGGTTTAATCTTAATTAAACGGGCAAAACAATTTTTTTTCAAAAAAAGATAAAATTGCATAATTCACAGTTAGCGTACTACGTAAACAGAGAGAGAATGAGTGCGTGTGGGCGCACGTACGTGGCTAAATGCGTCTTTGTGTATGTGTGCGTGATCCTTTATATGTTTGCATATTTGTACGTTCATCATCCTAATCATCACCATCGTAGTCGTCGTCGCTTTGGTGTTCTTCTTCGCATCATCACTGCCATCATCATTTTAGTTATTGCCGTCTATTATTCATGCTTTTGAGACTGTGAATGTAAGACTTACCACTTCACACTTGTCATGTTTAAAAGTGATCTGCTCTTGCTGTCTGGAACATGACAGGGCAGAGAGATAAGCGAAACGTTCTGTATCAACATCTAATTATCTATAGCCCGAAGCAATTTTCAGGTGTCCGGTGCGCAAGTGCGCCCAGCCCGCGTGCGACCTTGTGCGCAATGGTTTCGACCTCCGGCTGCCGCGGATTGCATGTGACATGGCGATGACGTCTGCAGAGCACGTGCCAGTGACTGGCAGGTGGCGGTTGCCGTAGCGCTAGTCTGTCACACTCAGTCAGCGTTAAGTGGCATCCAACGGACTGGATGTATGGGGAGCGAGGGCCAAAGGTAATTTCATCTACCGGCCAGGCGAGTGAATTAACGTCACATTGCTAATGATTATTGAGATTCATAATAACACCGGCTGGTAGATCCAATCATTGCCAGGGTCGTCGAGTGGCTGTTGTGCCCTTAACTGCAAGTTTGCTGGGGGTGGCGCAACCCTTTTTCAGCATCCATCCATCCATTCATCCATCCATCCATCCATCCGAGTGAGTGATCGAGTGAATGAGAATGAATTGTTGCCACACCATCAAACAATGAATCGAACACGTGCAAACAACCAGCAGAACAGATTTCCCTTGCAGTTGCTAACACCACCCCACCCCACCCCCAGAACACTGACTGCCTCATCTCCTGTCTCTACAGCAAGTCTGGTCGCAGTTTTATGTCAGAGAAAGCGCGCCTTTGTGGACAAGGTCACTTTATAAGCAGCCCATTTCCCCCACCCCCTGTCTATCAGCATACCACCATCCGCAACCCTTGACCTAAACGAACGTTTGATTTTTGTATACCCATTTCTAACGTTTTTCTTGTGCACGTTCAGTTACACGTTTAATTTCCCTACAACCGCTCAACATGCTAAACGGGAATCGGTTTTAAAAAGAACCTTATTATAAAACTTGTTTTTTTTCATAATCAGGGTTTTCAACATTGCAGCAGACCGGCGTGGTATCAATTTCAGTGTTTTTTTTAAATCTGGTTATTTGACTTCTTCTTGTTTCTTTCCAATTATTTACGAGGGAGGAAGGAGTCTTCCACTGATTTTCGAAGTGCATAATAGTATTAAAAGAAAATTCCTACGGCCGAAAAGGTAAGAGAGATCATCTTTTTTCCGCAACCCAATCAGATGGAATGAAGGAATGTAGAAACACTGTGAGTCTGTTTTTCACTGGCTCACTAAAAAAAAAGCCGCCTCTTCACCCTATCTCATTTCCACCTTTTTTTCTCTTTCTTTCTTTTGTCCTTTTCGTTGATACAAGAATGCATCCTTATATTACTCACACAAAGACACAAGCAGCATACACATAGACGCACCCATGCACTCACGCACGCACGCACAATCTTGGCACCCGCGCATCTACCCACGCACTGAACGGTGCAGGAAGACAGGGGGTAAAAGTCTGTGATTGATTTGTGGCCTCTGGGCATTTTTCAGACACCTAGCATGTGATAGCCTCTTTCGCTTACCCAAAAATTGTAATTTGCTCAGTTTGACAAAACAAAGCTACTCGTCCACAGAAACATTCTTAAAGGAAGCTGTAGGCTTAATAAATGACACGCGTCTGAGGTCACCAGTCGTAATGTGAGATGGAAAGGCATCATCGAGGTCAGAAATTCATTTCACATTATGAGCAAGAGCATGGCATGCAAGCACGTGCATCCGCTCTGTAGATGTGGCTCTATACCTAAATGCGAGTGGAGTTTGATGGATATGCATTCTTTGTGAAAGCCTTTGCTGCACCGTCGACCGAGCAGGTAATCTGTGATTTTCAGAAGCGAACTTTCTCTGTTTCGGCTTTTGTTTGTTTTTTTAAAGCATTAGGCTAATGATACATTAGAAGAGTTTGATTGAGTTGATCCCACGTCCTGGGTTGGGTCGCTTGAGAATTTTCATATGTGCATTTCCTGTCATAGATGCGGTCGTAGGGCTTGTTCGTCCCGTGTATTTTACGTACACCTTTCCGTATGAACAACAGATACGAAAGCTCATGCAGCCCAGCCCTAGTCATGAGGGTAGTTGTTTGTTGGTTAACGCCCAGTCGCTGACGAGGTGCATATCAGGACGGTGTTGCTTGAGACGAGTTAAGGGGCTACCACACGTGGGATTGCTTTTACAACACAGGCTTCAGCCCCGCCCAGTCACGTTATACTGACACCGGGCCAACCAGTCCTAGTACTGTTCCCTATAGTGCCAGGCGTCTGGCAGGGCAGCTACTAGATTACGATATTTTTAAGTCTTAGATTAAGACTTGGATGGGGCGCGAATCACCGACCTCCCACCTCAGAAGCGAGCTCCTTAACCATAAGACTACAAAGGCGGGTAACGTGATCACGAGGCTGCTGATGTAAACTGTAGCCCACACGTTTTTGGTAGTGTTGTGACGTAAACGGGAGGCATACGTTTTTCCCGGTGTGATGACGTAAGCGGTAAGCTATTTGGTAAGGGCATGCCTTATCCGGTCGTCAACAAAGCTGATGAGAGGTCGATCCTGTTCCTTCGATTTCCTTCGATCGCTGTGTTCAGCTTTCACGCGTTAATTTCCGTTTGGTTCCTGTAACTAGCCTCAGTCTTTCGACACATCTCTTTCCCTTTTGCGTCGTGTTTGAGACACCCCCCACCCCCAACCCAGTTCTTTTTCTCCCCGCTGTGACCTTCGGTCACGGACGCTGGCATGGCCAGCCATGGTCCTTAGCCTGGTTCTGCTGTGTCCATCCGAAGACTTCGCTCTTCTTTGTGAAGGACGGCGTCTTCAGTTCAGCACTAATCTTTCCCACGTGTGGACAAGACACGAAGAAGCACCTGCAAGGTAGCCTGCCGCACATCCGGGACAGAGGCGACAAAAGTGGCGATCACCTGCTAACGAGACAGTCATGTCACAGGAGGCAAAGAGCATCTTAGGTCCTTGACAGCCTCCCACGTGTACCGCCTACCCGACGGGCGTGTGTGCTTGCTCAGCAAAGACGGGTATTTAACGCGTCCATGACCTCAGTTTTCAGGGGGCGGTACCCACGTCGAAAGCAACAGAACAGAGCCAGCCCGAGCTCTTTGTACCCCGAGCACGCGTTTTCACTTCGTATTGATTATGTCTTTGGCAGCAAACGTTCAGGAACAGACAAAAAGGAACGGAGAACGAGGTAGCGAGAACAAGACACACCCGTGCACATACGTGCGCACGCACGCACGCACAGAGAGAGAGAGAGAGAGGGAGAGAGAGCAAAGAGAAAAACGGATAGATGAAAGTACTTGGATGATTTATTTCACTACACTGTAATGTTGGTTACTATGAGAATCCATCTAACACGATGTAAATGAATCATTTGAAAGGACCTTTATGTTAATTATGACGCTCGGCTGAATGGGTGTATTCACACATCCACGAAAACACGCACGCGCATACACACTCACCATCAGTTGTACGCACCCACCAAAACCCATACATGCATGCAGACACACGCACATACCGTTGTCAGATTTCGCTCAATAAAGATCCACCTGACCTGTTTGTCGCACTTTCACATTGTGCGTTGACCTACAAAAGATTCCTGGCCTCCTCTTCAGAGCAACTTTGTGAGGCACGTCTTCCCGTCGACCCCAGTCTTGCAGACAACGGCTTTGCCTTTGCTGGCAAGTTTCTCGGAAGTCACGCTTTGCAGACGACATTGCCAGCGCTGGGAGGGGTGGATCGGGGTGTACTCCAGGTCGTACCCCCCACCCTTTGGCCACACGCCATGCTGAGAGAATCTAGCAGCCTTGGCCAAGCCTGGCCAGTGTGGACCCTGCGACATGTTGCCTATTGAAGCGGCACTGAGTGCCGAACACTTCGGACGGTTAGAGCTATTTTGCCCAGAATTATGACCAGTCCTGGAGAAATCCCTTGCTTCGCCAACTCTAACAATGCCCCCCCCCCCACACACACCCCGCCCAAAGACAACCTAACGCCCCAAGGGATGTTATTTAAAGTAATAGATTTTGGGGAGGTAATCTGTACCCAACAAATTTTCGATGCTAGATGATAAGGTTATTAAGTTTGGTCAAGTTTTGTTTGAGCAGTCACATACTGTTTGATTTTTAAAAAATTCTTCTCAACCATAAGGTCTGGTTTTTATTTTATTTTATTTTTAAATACAGCTCTTATCTGTGGTTACGTACATCTGCTGAGCGGCATGTTAGAGGGGATGGAGGGCGTTGCTAACGTGGCGCGTTGGTTCCCGAGAACGTTATGTTCACGTGCATCACCCTTAGGGAAATAGACTATACGGGAGATTAATGCTCCTTGCGACATACTGTACCTTATGAAGAGGTCCGCAAAACTGAATCCTTCCAGTAGGAAGCGAAAAAAATTAAAAAAACCGACAGAGTAAAGCAGAAAGTTACCTAATGAAGGATGTTGGTCGCGTTCAAACCTCCTCACCCCCCTTTTCAAGTGACCACGTCTGTACAGTATGTACCTGCGGAGGGTGAGCTGAAAATTTTAAGGGAAAATATGTAAGCGAAGAAAAGTCAAGGTCATAGCTAGGAAACTCTCAAAGGAAAAGTCATAAGAAAAAAGTCAAACGATTAACTGTAGGAATTCAAAAGGTCGATATCACGAAAATTCTGATTTCAAACAAAGCAAAATTTCTCAATCCTATCCCACCTTTTTCGCGAAACAATCTCAACAAGTGTGTAATGTACTTTTTTATCACTCCAAGACAAGTTGTCAGTCAGACTGTTGAGTTCATTTTTTTTGGGGGGGGGGGGGGGGGAATACTGGTCAACTCTGCTAAACAGAACATAACCACACTGTGGTGACTCCGGCACTGCAACTCGTTCACTTAAATAACGTTATCAAACCTTTCTGGTGTGGGCAAAATTTATAAATCAAACCTAACAACTTCTCTTTTCCAACTCTTTATGCCTACCAGAATAATCTGTTAACTTAAAAACTTCCTAAATCTGAAAATTCTATTGAGGCCTGATATTTCTACTATCTGTAGCGAGAAAGAGTCACATATACTCCCTTGGCGAGGAGAAGTCGAAGACATTATTATCACTTTTTTCTTTCGTTTTTTCTTGATTTTTTACTACCATAGTACCATAGTGCCGACAGCCTGTATAGCCAAATGAGCGCGCACGCGTGATGTGATAATTTAAAACGAAGAAGAGTTTGTCTACGCAGTTCTTGAAACTAGTGCTGCATTTTTTTTTTGGTGGACGCTGACATGAGGCAGACGATTTTAAATGTCATGGGAATATTCGGAGTTTCTAGAAATGAAGGGAAGATGGATTTCTGCAAAATCGAGCGGAAAGACGTACAAGGGAAAAAGAGGAAAGAAGCAGGGAAAGTAAGCCGGGAAGAAAGAAAGAAGGAAAGAAAGAAAGAAGGAAAGAAAGAAAAAGAAAGAAAGAAAGAACAAAGCATGGACATATAACTTGTGTCCTAGATAAATCGCATAGGCTGTGTAAATTAATTTGCAGGGATTTCTTGCCTATGATGGTAGCTATGGCAACATGCGCCAATACTGCAAACTGCCGTTTGTGATAATTATCTCGTAAGTGCTGACGTTCATCGTGAGGTAGTAGGTCTGCAGTTTTTGGTGAACAAGAAGCATTGGTATCGACGAAATAATAGCACCCTTCACGAGTTGAAATCGTCTGTGGGAGACATGTCGTCCGCAATTCGTGACATAGGCGTTTTTCGCCGACGGACAAATGGGGGCAGATTGTGTACTAAGGGGAGCTCCCTTCCTTCTTTCTGCAAAAGATCCTGTGCGGGTTCACTCTGACCCAGGACTCCTGAACGGTCTGCAGTCCTCTAGTCTGATTACACCCAACGAACGCGCTAAATGACTGATTGAAAACGCCTGTTCAATGTTTGGTCGCTTTCTCTGCCGCAGCGCCGTCTGGCAACACCGTGCGAAGCAGACGACAAACAACGACAATTAAGACTTCACAGGGCCGCAAGCAATTGACGATTTTTGCAAGACGGTGGAAAGTCGACCCTGAACGTTTGACTCTTTGACAAGTTTTTGCTTCCTGTTGTGTCAGAGAGTGAGAGAGAGGTCAGACGCATGCACTCAGCCGGCTGCTGTTGCAAATCTAACAGCGCGCATGGCGGTTCTCTATAGCGAGCTAAGTGCGAAATGGATAAATACAGAAAGGTTCGATTTTATGGTGCTTTCTCCTCAATCCCTTGCAAGTATTGAACCTCGAAAACTCGACAGTTAAGTGGGAAAAAGTCACGTCATTGTGTGTAGGATCGAGCGAGCCACGCAGCCACCTACATGCCCACACTTACTCGTATGCACGCACACACACCCTCATACGCCGCCTTAAGTATCATTGCAGGTGCTTAAAATATGTTCTTGTACAGTGATGTGGATGTCAACATGATATCTGGTAAAACATGTGAGATGCTTTTGTAAGCATATCTTTTTGAAGGGTGTTTTGAAACAGATTCCTGGAGGACAGATATTTACTTTCGAAAGTGGAAAATAGGAGTAAATGTCACTTAGCAAATATTGTTTACTTTATTATGGAAACGTGACTTCCATTCTGAGAAGTATGCCGAATTTCAACGCAATTACTGTAAACACTCGACAACTTCCTGTTAAGGAAAAGCGAAGTGGAAACAATAACAATAAGCGATAAACCTCTTGTAGTGTATTTCTACTGATTTTCACAAGTGTATCATGGTTCTTAAATCTATGACTTGTCCGGAACTGACCATATTTTAGCTGTCTGGATTTCTTTTCAAATAAATACAAGGCTGGGGTACGCGCGTGGGTTGATCCTGTGAAGAGGTCTGGTTGATCTAACACGTACGCTGCTGGGGCGGGAGTCATGGCCCTTCAGCCGAGACGCCCACACTGCGTTATCACAGAGGCTAAGATGGCGTTCGTGATCAAACAGATATTTTACTTTTTAAAAACTATATGAAGCAAAAATTCAGTTAAACATTAAGAGAACTGCCTTCCAATGCCAGAAAGATTGCACCTCTTCCAGCTTCATTCATGACTGTTTTTTTTTTCTTTTAAAGCTCTCCTCATCTGCTCACGCTTGATCAAATGATGTGGAGGATCACACAAAAGCTGTCATCTGATTGCTTTTTCAGACAGAAGTCTAGAAATCTCCGACGAATATTTGCCTAGTTAAGAAAAGCCTGTAGCAAACAGTTGGCTCCAACAAAATTACGTGTCGCAGAGCAGCTCCTCTCCCCCCACCCCCATCCCCCACCCCCACCCAACACGCACACAAAAATCAGGATCTGTCTGCAAATCGACTTCAGCCCCAAATCGCTAGCTTCCCCGCAAAGGGCACGGCTGGGTTGCAATACACTCGCTTCCAACATGAATACGGGTTCAGTGCTGAACTTTTCAGAAACGTCTAGAAATCATGAAGCGTGTCCTCGTTCTGTCTTCCAAATTTACCTTTCCGCAACTGGTCTTGAGAGCTGGTGATCGATAAACGGGCATTAAAGGAACGCCTGGTTAACTGGTTTGTGTGAAATAAGTAGTCCAAATGTTGACGTGTTCACACGATGCACGTAGAGGCCAGATGACAAAGCAGACTTGTGTGAACTGTTTCCTGTTGGCTCTCTGTCGATGCATGATGCACGACTCGATCTCCTCACGCGCTTCTAAACGCCACGTCAGCGCAAGACAAGGAGAGGTTTAAAGCCGAACGTCTGCGCCTTGTGCGCTAACTACATCATCGATAGCAGCATCTGTTATCATTAAGAACGTTTTGGGGGAATTAACCCCCCTCCCCCCAAAAAAATCGACATTGTCTTGCGGGTTCAAATGCAGAACAAAGCACGAACTTAAGAAGTGTAAAATGTTTTATGACAAAATCAAGACAAGTAAGACATTTCTCTCTCCATCCCCTTCTTTTTTCTTTCTTCTTTCTTTCGCCTTTTCTTTTCCTGTCTCTCTCTCTCTCTAACATGACTCTCCTGTTATCTCTCTCCCCTCGTTTCTCACTCCTTTGCCTATATAATTTATAGGCGCGCGCGCACGCACACACACACACACACACGCTTATCCGCTCTCACTTGCCTGTTAAGACTGTGTTTTCTGAAGAAAGGGTAATCCCCAAAACGTTGATATTGTGTGTTTTATACATTGAAGATGCTCAGGTTTCACTGGCTGGCTCACTCTCTCGCTCGCTCACTCTCACTGGCCTGATTTTAATCAGAATCTGCAACTCAAGTACAGCCCGCACGAAACATGATTAATATACACTGGTTTAGTTGATTAGCTGAATTGATATGCCGCCAGAAGTGTCGCTTATTTTGATTAGCTGAGTGCCTTTGGGGCTCGGTGTCGCTCGGCCTGATTAGCTCAGTCCAGTTGTGTCGCTTGGTCTGATTAGTTGAAAGCGGCGGGTATCACCGTGTCATGAGGAGCTTGCGGTCAACAGCTACGTAAAGATATGTGCCTCCATCTGGCATCACCATGGCAATATGATTTATGCAGGTGCCAGTCCAGGTAAGATGTGCATGAAACAGGATGCTGCATAGCTAGCTTCCTGTCCGCACATCCGTATGTGTGCGAGTGTGATGTGTAGGTTAAGGAGTCAACGGCCTGTTCACTTCATCACTGGACTGACTGCTTGCGCCAAACTTTATTACGAGAATTCGTCCTCTGTGTCTCGTTTTCTCTGTTTTAATAGGGTGGTGGGTATGGAGGAAGCAATGCGTGGAGGTGGGGGAATTAAGAATACTTTTATCACCAGATCTTTTCGCCAAAACCCTATTCTGAACACACGATCGTGTTAGTCTCACAGTCGAGAGATGGAAACCCGAAACGTTTCATGGTATCCCCTCCTCCAACAAAGAGGTAACACATGTATCCTATGGATGCAGGTTACCTGATGTATGGGCCCAGGCATCTTTCTCTTCTCTTCTTCTCTCTCTTACCCCCTCGGTCTAGTGGTTAGGACGTCCGCTTCCGAAGCGTGAGGTCGGTGGTTCGCACCGCTACTGCTTCATACCTAAGGCTTAGAGGAACCATACTGGGACTAGCTGGGCTCGGCCGCGAAATTGTTTTTTCCCAAATGAGTTATGCCCCAGCCCGGGCGCGCATGTTCAGCGTACCAACTGCGCTTCGCATGCGCATGCCAGCTGCTAACCACAACAACAGATATTTATAGATCAAGCCATGACGTCTACACAGCATGACATCTTATAGTTAAAGTGAAGAGACCAATCCGTGGTGATTCGTAGCCGAGTTGGTTAAGACGTTGGGTTTCCCGGTGATGTCGTAGTTTCGAAACCCATATAAGCTTACGATATTTTTTGGAGGGTTGGGCGTTAGGGGTAGAGTTAGGGTGTAGTATCAGGTAGGGCTTCTGTTTTCATATATAAGTTCAAGCCTGTGTCGTTGCGCTAAACGGGATGAAAGATGGCCTGCCCGGGGTTGGGCAGAACTTCGTTGGGAAAAAAGATTTCGCGGCCCGGCATGTAAACTGCACGAAATTTATAACCGAAGAGCGGATTTTCTGTTTATTAAAACGCTGTTTTGGCAAACTTGCAATAAGCTATTCGCACCTGGGACGATCGAATAACATTTATTACCGAATAACGAGGGAAAAATAGACTAATCGGGTTTTCGTGCACGGGAAATTCAAAGATCTTATTCTTGTTTATCCGCTATGACAGGAATAAGTCAGCTATTCGGTTGTCTTGCACAAGGGGCCCGGTGTCAGTATAATGTGACTGGGTGGAACTGAAACCTGTGTTGCGACAACAGTCTCGTGTCTGGCAGCACGTAAATTTTGTCTAAGCAACACCGTCCTGATACGCACCTAGATTGCGGCGGGACGTTAAGCAACAAGCACCCACTATCCACCCTCTCCTCTTTCCTCTCCCTCCCATTGTTTTGTTTATTCATACAACGATCCATGCAAGAACCACTAGCTAGACGCTATGGAAAACCCAAGTTACATTTGAGCCCGCGGAAGTTTGGATTTGAAGGTTACAAAAGAGTTTCACATGGCGTTTTCGTTCAAACTTTTATTTAAATAGGGAACCTGTACTAGTGAGGTGGTTTCCACGAAAACAAACAAACAAATAAAACAAAAGTCTTTCGCAAGACGGCGCAGCAAGAAACGATCATCCGTCTGCGACAAATTTGTTACTTCATGCGAAAAAAGAAAACTTCTGGAATCGAGAATCACAAAGGTTCACTGGCTGCCGCGTTATGATCTTTTGCTCCTAGCTTCGCGGTTTTTCAATCATCTGTCAGACTCAAGCCGTGCGGCCATTTCTCAAGTTTGAGCTCGCATAGGAACTGGGTTAATCCTTTCACCCCGCAGAGCTGTCGTAACGAGCTCGTCATCCATCACCGACGCGCGCACACTGAGGTGGCCAGACGGGTAGCAGGAGGGACGGCCGCAAGCGTGACAGGTGTGACAGATCACAGCAGTTTGTCCGGGCTTGATCTACCTGCCAGACCGGATCGGCTAACGACCGACACATTAAGACGGATGATGTCCAGCCTAGTCCAGCCCTGCTACTTACCTGAACAAAGGAGTCCTTCGTCCGATTTCGGAGTTCCCCGTCGCTTCGACCGCTTTCGGGCTCTTCTACTGGACAAAACCACAGGTTTATTCACTTTCAGGCCTTAGATGGTCTGGCTGGTCGTTGCTTAACGTCCCACAGACCCCTCCCCACCAACTCCCGGGGTGCATATCAGGACGGTGCTGCTTATTGGAACTGTTGTTACAACACAGGCTTCAGTCCAACCCAGTCACATTATACTGACACCGGGCCAACCAGTCCTAGTACTGTTCCCTGTAGTGCCAGGCGTCTGGCAGGGCAGCTACTAGATTGACAATTTTAAAAGTCTTAGGAATGACTCGGACCACCGAGGTGGTCCTAGTTCCGAGGATTTCTAATCGGAAGGTCACGCTGAAAAATGTCCTCAGTAATTTTAGAGGCGGCTCCCTCCTCCAAATGCCCCCATCTATTGCCAGTAGCCGATAGCCGAGACTTCGCTTGTACCGAAAATATTTTCGAAACACTATCGGGGAGACTATTTACCCCATTGACTTTCTGGCTGAGAGACCCTTTCCGACCGTTTGTGTAACTGGGCTCCCTGCACAGAAGCCCTGGCCACTTTCACAGACCAGCTGACCGCGACCTGACTGCGTGGAAATTCCTTTGTCCTTGTGAGGTCAGTGGGCTTCGCGTCTCGGTCTGGACGGGTCAACGGCATAAAAACAACTCCGCGCACCCACACGGACACAGGCACACGCGCACACACTAACACACGAGCGCTTGTGTGAGTACATTCTCGCGCAGCCCCCCCACCCTCGTAATGAGTGAAAGAGAGTGATCGGTTTTTTCCCGCAGAGTGGTCTCACCTTGTCCGTCGTCTGCCCCAGGCCTTATTCGCGAGTTCCGCTGCTAGTCCGCGACAATGCGATTATCTTCATTAATCTTGCATCTCATTCTCGCACCTGTGGTGCTCCTTCCCTCGTCCGCAAGTCCAGTCTGCCCTTTGCGTGGCCTCCTGGTCTCAAGCCAACCAGCCTTCCACTGTTTTCGAATCGAATCAAAGGCATTCCTCTTGTTTAATTTTTTCCTCCCCGCCCACTCCCCTTGTGTCACTTGTCCGTTCAAGCGACAATGCTTAAGTTCGTTTGAAGATCTGTGCCAATAACTGCGGCCAAAACCCATTAGTCTCTCCTAGTTCGTTGTGTTCTTCTAGCACAATGGCACAATCGCTTTCTTTCTGCGCCTGTGCTGGCTGGCGGTCTCGGCTATCCATCTCGCGCTAATTTCTTTTTCCTCCGATGGGCTCCGTGTCTTAGACCAGTGTCACGGTGCCCAGACCTGAGGGAGAGCGCTGACCGCAGCGGCGTCTTCAAGAAGCTAATTTGACTGCAAACATTTGTTTCGTCTTTCATCATTACGAGTTTCTATTAGTTTTTATCCCGTTTGCCTGACTGTTCTCCCGAATTTCTTTCTTTCTTGCCTCTTTTTCTTTCTTTTTTTCTTTCTTTCTTTCTTTCTTTCTTTCTTTCTTTCTTTCTTTTGTATTATGCATGTAGATCATCCTACCAAGTAAATTATCACAGACAGTTGTTTATTCGACATTCGTGTCATCTCTTTTTATACCATAACTATTTCCATTTACATATTTTATTTTTTAAAATAAATATTCCGAATAGAAAAAAGGGATGACATGAACTTTGCAAAACCTGACGATTTAGTCGGGAGATGCTACCCCAGAGGACCACTTGAATAATTAACGTCGTTCCACCCATTCCATTGTCAGAGCGCCACGGCTTGAATGTTAACCCCTGCGACGTCCAGTGAGTCACGTTTGAGAATCACAGGATCACAGGTCACGGGGCTGTTAGATGTCCCGATCCTTGCCCCGTTACTGCTCGAGCGTCGACTGGTTTAAATGAAATATACGAGGGTTAGTAGTCGTCTACCCTCATCCTGCCTCTGATTTGGTCCCCCTCCCCTCCACCCGTCGTCTCGCTAGATCTCTCTCTCTCTCTTTCTCCGTCCCTTCATTTCCTACGCGTGTAACATTTTTTTCGCTTGACATATTCCCCTCGTTTCCTACGTGTGTAGCATTCGCTTGACGTATTCCCCTCATTGTGTGTAGCATTGGCTTGGGTTGTTCCCCTCATTTCCTATGTGTGTAGCATTGGCTTGGCTTGTTCCCCTCGTAGCAACTCACACGTTACACACCATACAATCCACTCATGTTTACGTAACTGATGATTTCTCTCTCTCTCTTCATGCATCCTGTCATCCCTGCGGTTCGTTTTATCTATAATATCGCACACGGAAATGAATCGGTTAAAAAAATGGCTAACAAACAGGCACGTGCAGATCCGATAGTTTTCCCATTTCCCCACTCCCCACTCCCCTCTAGCCTTTTCCTCACCCACACCACTCACCCACCACCCGGAAGCAACGAAAGACGTGCAAAGAGCCATTCCTACGCCCGCCATGTTTGCTCAGCTACAAGGAGAGCCCGCAAAGGGCTGGACAAAGAACAACAGTCTGAGGACTGAAAGCCGCACTGGCTTGAAACATGTTTCGCAGATCAAAGACAAGAAAACGCCATTTTTCGATTTCAGCGAGCCAATTATAATGACGCAGAGAAAGAAAAAGGCTTTATTATTATTTTTTGTTTTATTTTGTTTTTCTTTTTGTTTTACCTTCAAGAGTGCAAGAAGGGAGATGACTCATTCAGCAGAAGCTGCAAATGAGCGTGACCGCCCACAATGATGACGGCTTGTCTTTTACTTCTCCCCTCCGCCACGACTAGCCCCTCTCCCAACACCCTTGTTGCCATACCCTGGACCTCCACCATAGACTGCAGCAACCGATGCGAGTTGCGCTGGCCTGCATTCAGTATTTCATAAGCCCCCTTCTTATTGAGGTATGTTTTCACAGACATGCGACAGGCGGTACAGAGGGACACAGAGAATGGACTTTTCAGTCTTCTACACAAGTAAACATGTACTTGGTTTAAGATTATCGACCGCAAGAAAAATCTTTTACAGCCAGGTGAGAAAAAATCATTTATCAAGTGAAGATACGAGAGGGAAGAGGGCTTAATAAGAGAGAGAAAAAAAGCCCCAGACAGGTTTCAGACGAGTTGGAGAGCTAGATGACAAAATGAAATATTCATAACCTTGTTGTTTGCATAACGGTGAAATGTAAAGTATGAATTAAAAAGCAGCAATGGACACACTCTGAAGAAAGATCGATTTTAATGTTTGTAATCAGCATGCACGTTTTGGAACAATTGCAGCAAAAGTCGAAATATCTGACAGTTCTTGTATTTGTCTCTTTTCACCATTCGGCGTGTCTGAAAACAAAGTTGGTTCTTTTGTTTGAGCTCTTTGCACGTACTGGTTGCCTGGATACTGCACAAGATCCAGTCAAGTTGTACAGACTTCAGCTCGATCTTACCCTCTTCACGACCCCTATCTTAAGGGGAGCGCAAGATGCAATAAGACCTGTTCGGCATATCTCTGCAGTAAGGGCCACGCACGATGCAGACAGCGTTGCTAAGTTCAAGAATACCCCGTAGGAGATTGGCACTCACTCGAGACGTACCGCTCTCACCGAGGACGTCTTTAAGTAGTGTTCTCCACACACTCAGACGGACAACAAAATTCTTGTGCCACCTTCCAGCCCCGCCTTTCCCTAACGTCGTTACGTTTTCTGCTGCGTGCCTCAACCCACTGGCCTGTTTTAGGACATCGGTTTTCAGAATTCTCAGTGGGAAAATCTCTCTTGTTATACGCGTTCATTCCGCTGGAGAAAGTTTACTTTGAAATTAAAGCCATTCAGAGCCCTGCCGTTGAAACCGATGCGAAATATGTGCCATATGGCCTGAGAGTAGAACAGATGCTTTCTTACTAGGTAATCCTAAAAAGGATAATGATTTCGTGTGCCTTATACAAAGTTTAGGTTCATTCCAGTGCTTGTCACGGGATGTGGCGACGAGAGTTCGAATCCCGTGTCGAGCACACGCGCGCTGTGGTTAGTGCCTGTTTACAGAACTGGTCATCAAAGATTTTCTCAGGAGTCTGTGGATTCCTCCTGGTTCCTGTCCCCTCCACCCTGCCCAGTATCACCCTTCCGCCCACCCTGCCCCCGACCAGGAGACAGCCATCCTTCCTGACTTGACTTGAAGCAAGCAAGCAAACAAACAAACTAACATCCAACCAACCAACCAACCGACCGACCAACCGACATACCGACCGACCGACCATTTCGATGCAACGTAAGAAAATCACATAAAGAAATGTGTGATCCTCTTCTTTATGTACGTGTTTCAGTCACACAGCCGCCCGCAGCCTTTTTCTGTGCACATCGCTATATGGCTCTGTCTGTCTGTCTGTCTGTCTGTCTGTCTGTCCGTCCGTCCGTCCGTCCGTCCGTCCGTCCGTCCGTCCGTCCGTCCGTCCGTCCGTCCGTCCGTCCGTCCGTCCG
>SMGT01005382.1:472532-497595 GCA_004794575.1 Lanistes nyassanus
TCTCTCTCTCTCTCTCTCTCTCTCTCTCTCTCTCAGCGGACTATGGACTATGTGCACCGCGTATACACGTACCTTTATGTTCACTCAAAAAATTTTCTTCGTTCTATTGTTTTGTGCGGAAAGCATACAAAGACGAGCAGATGAGAAAGAGAGAGACGGGGAGGGGGGAGAGACCTCGGAGCTTTTAATATTGATCTGTACTGAAGAGCCTTCTCGACTAGACTGGAAGGAATAACAGTCAATATTTTGCATAAATCTCGACATGAGTCCCAATAGTCGAAGCAAAAAGAAAGTCTAAACGTACTCATAAAACATGGGGAAAATTAGTTACACGATACTCGTACGAAGTACACAAGCGCCCATACTTAATACAATCGACTATATTATACTCTCAATTAGAACTCCCTAATGGCTCTACGAATAAAATTAGCAGCGCTACTTGACTTCTTCTTGTTCTTGTTGTTGTTGCTGCTGACAGTAGTAGGTAAAAACGAAAAGCTGAAGGGGAAAGAGCTACATTTTCTGGAGATAAATTAGTCTTTACGGCTTCTGTCTTTCAGCCAAAGGAATATAAAGTGAAATTCAGATTCTTTATTTCAGAAAGGGCATTAGATGCACTCGTGTCCAAGTTAAAGCTTGTTTCTAAGAGAAGCACACACACACACACATACACGCACACAGACAAAAAGAGGCGGGAGACCAGAAGCGAGAAGAGGCCGGAGTGCAAACCCAGAAACCACATATACTAGTTATATATCGACTACTCATTGCGTTCCCTTGTGGCTCTGTGTCCCTTCTTTCTGTCCCCTCCTCCCTCCGCCACCCTCCACCCACCCCGCCTGGCCCCATAATCTTAGAACCTCTCTATCGCTCGGTTTCGGAACCGCATATGATTTCCAATCGATGATTTTGACCGAAGGGGAGGAGGAAATAAGGAAAGAAAGGATGGATCTGGGAGCAGAAGCGAGCAATTTGGGGGCCTTAATGCGAGACTACGCAACACGACACGTCTTTGAGGCAATCCAGTCAGTCAATAGGAACGGGCGCACACAGCTTAAATTCGTATCGACTCGCACAGCGCCCGTACTATAATTTTAGCGCTCGCACGTGCGGCCCGCGTCGCTGAAACAGAACTAACACGGAAGCCCTCAGGCTGGGAGGGTTTTTTTCGTGGTATGTTCCAGGACGGTGCTGGAGGATGGTGGTGGGAAAGAAGAGATGGGTCTTGACGTGCGGAATATTGATGGCTAAGCTCTGTACACTTTCTTCTGTACGACATGCGAGCAGAATGTAATTCCCGCATTACGAGGAAAACCAATTCTCATTCTGTTGCTATTAACGTGACCTCCGTGGCTGTCATTAACAATCATCATCATCCTCGTCATCGTCGTCGTCGATGTTCTTAAGTTGTTCTCATCGTTCGAAAGCAGGAGTTGGATTTCAACAAAGTTTATTTTCTTAGTCACACGTCTGTTATCCACATAGCTTGTGCCACAAAAAAGAAACATTTCTTAAAGCTGGGGATAGTAGAGCAGTAGTTAGTCCCCATCTTTCCACAGCGACCAGGTTGAGACAATAATCACAACAGCAGTTCACATCTATCTTATATAACCGAGACGGTCTTAGGGTTGTTTGACGGCACAACATAACGGAATTTGTCTCCAAGACAACGAAAATCTGCGGTCATGGGTTCTAATCTCATGTTCAGCACACACCTAGTTAGTCGGTGAAGGCAACTCACAACAGAGTTGTCGCAATATGCACGTTCCCAGGAGGCGATGCGTCGTGACGCAGGGACACTGTACGGTCGTGCTTGGTCCCAGAAAAGCTGATATGCTCCGTGTGTGTACGTGTCCTTTTTTCTGTTTGCAATTCTATCGTGGAATCTTTTCTGCCTGGGGAGTCTGTCCTGGCTCACTGTAGGAGACGTATAGTCACTAGCTGCTTACATTCATACCTTGACTGACGTCGCGACTGCCTGTCTGGATTAACTTACAACTTTCGCTGTTCATCGTCTCTTATGATACTTTTACACCCATCTGTGACTGAAGGACGATCTGTTTCCCAACCTGTTGGTCAGTGTTCCGTTCATCTCTCCCTCTATGTGTGTGTGTGTGTGTGTGTGTGTGTGTGTGTTTCATTGCTTTCACTAGAGTGTCTGTATCCCTCGTCCGCGCGAAGTGTGCATAAAATGTTTTCGCGCGTTAAAAATCCACATTTTATTTTTTTTATTTTATTCAGTGTTCATGACTGCTCGCTTTTCATGTCCGCTAAATGTGAAAGGCCAGTCAGTCAGTCAGTCAGTCAGTCAGTCAGTCAGTCAGTCAGTCAGTCAGTCAGTCAGTCAGTCAGTCAGTCAGTCAGTCAGTCAGTCAGTCAGTCAGTCAGTCAGTCAGTCAAAGTACAGGGCAACGGAGGCGTTAGACTTCCGACCTCCCACCCATCGCACATAGAGAACAGAAACGAAAATAAAATAAGGAACCAAAAACACAGAACAGACAGAACGTCAGAAGAAAGAAAGAAAAGAAAAAGCTGAAAGAAAATCATTGACAGAAAGAAAGAAAACTGAAATAGATTAATAGAAAACGATAAGGAAAGGAAAAATGATGGATGGTGAGACGGACGGAAAGACAGACAAACGGCAGGTAGGCGAACAGCCACTCAGTGGGTTCGTACCAGTTTCAGAAGATTTGTAAAAGGATTTTTGTAGCATCTTCCGCGGTGCCACTTTCGTTTTTTTCTCTCCTTAAAACGGTTAAAAGTGGCACTGGGGTAATTTAAGTACAAAATGCTGGCTATTCATTGCTGTCATCTAAGTTCAATAATTCAAAATAGCGGACACTGCAAGGGGAGGGTAAAGTGAACCCTCCTTATTATTTTTTTTTTACTTCTTTTGCCAACAACGGCGTGAGAGGCAGCAGTCCAAAGAATGATACGCGAACGACACGCGCTGATGCCTAATTTGAATTTTTATTGACTTAAATCTTCATACTAAAAAACTTTAATAAAATGTCTCGTAAAAAGGGCCTGCTTCGGATGCAAATTCATCCACCTCTGAACCGCCTCGGAAGCAGAGATAAGGCAAGAGATAGATGAGATGGAGGATGGTGGAGAGGGGGCGGGGGGGGGGGGGAGAAGGAAGAAACTGTCCGCCAGGCTCCGAGCACGTCCATTATGCGCCCTTTGACCTGCGAGCATCTTGGGATGCGGGGCAATGGAACCTCCTGCGCTGGCTTGTCGAAGCCAAAGGTCAGGCGCTACAATATTGGTTCATTTTCTCTGCCAGTCTCTCTGCCTGGAACCTTTTGAACGACGTCCCGAAAGACCCCATTCATTATGGCAGAGCTGATGGGAAGGGGGAAAAAATCAATCCACGGGTGTCACCAAAACCTGGTGCAAGTGACAAACGGACAAACGCTGGGCTTTGTTGGCGCTCATGTCCTGGCTGCCCAAGCTCTTTCTGGCAAGTAAAAGGGGGAAAAACTTACCAGCTCCCAGATATTTCCCCGGACAGGAAAATTAGCATCGTGGGAACTCAGTGACAACAGCCCCTTTCATATCAGTAGCGGAAACACGATTTATTTGAGGGCCAAGCTTTTGTTATGGGACTCGGAGAAAAAACAGAACGAAGAAAAGCAGGTCTTTTTCCGCTCTCTTCCTCCTCCCAATGTGTTCCGCAATGAATCTTTCTTGCGTCTGGAGAGGGTGGGAGATAACTAATGAACATCACAAGTCCTCTGTCTCCTGTTTTCTCCTCCTCCATTATCTAATGTCTCCTCCTTTTCACCACCACCACCACCACCACCACCACCACCACCACCACCACCACCACCACCACCACCACCACCACCACCACCACCATCACCACCACCACCACCACCACCACCAGGGTCCTTTCCTCATCCACCCCCTTTTTTCTCCCACTGCCCCCTCAAGATTTCGAAACCACAGCGTGATGCAAGTATCCTTACAAATCAACATTACCTCACGTCTAGAAGGACGCCAGCAGAGCTGTTTTACTGGATTACGTAGCAGCTAGTAATTCTAGTTCTTATATCGCTAACGGTAAATGTAATTGAGTCCTTAGTAAACGCTTGTCCGATGCCACTATGGTGTTTGGTAAACAAACGTATCTGTCTCCAACACATGGATCTGCTTGCAGTATCGGCAGCGCACCCAGCATAGCCATTTATTGCAGCTTCTGTCTACATTTATATTTAATTCTGTCCTTCCTTTTATTTTTTTTCTTCTTCCCCCTTTTCGTCACCCACCCGTCCATTTTTACATGTACCCCTACTACCCCCCCTCCGCCACTCCCACCCGCATAATTCGTTGGCAATGAATTTGTCAGTGCGTGCGAATCACATAATCAAACAAGCAAATAAACGAGTCTTTGCTCTTCCCAGATTCTGAGGTAGGGCTGAATGAACATTTGTACCTTAACTGCCGGGCTGGGATGCCACATAAAATAGGCAGCTTAAACATACCTTACGACCGGAAGTGCAAATACGAACGCTCATGCAAGCCAGCCCCGGTCATACGAGCGGTGTAAGGTCCGTTCACCGTGTGTAGTTTACATGCACCTTTACATAATATGAACAGGAGACACGAAGGTCCCTGCTGCCCAGGGTACATCTCTACTAACAAATAACTTGTTTACTCACGCCGCTCCAGGTAGGTAATAGTTTCATAAATCTTGTCTTTTTCTTGTCTTTCCTCCTTGTTTTCTCCACGTCAGTGTATCCTTTCTTTGTTCCTCTCCTTCCGTAAGGACTGTTAATACTCTTACTGTAATGACACCATTTCCCCCCCCACGTTTCCTTTAAAAAAAATCCTCCGTCTCAAAAGACCAAGAACCCTTTTAGCTTCTTTGGAATTAGAAACGTCTGGTGTACATGCGTGTTTTTTTTTTAATCCTATAACATCTCTACACAAAAGCACTGCAATCTTCTGGACGATCTAAAAAGGCATTTCAACGGAATCCAGCATGTTAGGCTGTCTACATTAAGCACCCCCTCCCCCCCAAAAAAATAAATGTCGTCGAAACTTGAACATGATTACACAGAGGCCGGAAAAAGATTGTGATATTCTTTTTTTAGAACGGGGGAAAAACTACTTCTGCGCTCATTCGGACAAGCGGGATAGATCTTTCGAGGGTTTCTCGAGCCTTTCACATTTAAGATCAAAACGTGCTTTGTCCTCAGTAGAGTCTCCTATGTGGGGGACGGCTATGATTACTGTACATTGGTTAGTTTTCCTGCTGTTGTGTCGCTAATACGTTTTTTTCGTTCTCTTCTAACTGTGCTTCAAAAATTAATTCCTTCTCGCCTTCTGCTCTTCATTTCTACTTTAAACGGAATGCGCTAACGTGTCGGCGAAAGAACTATGCCTCTCCTTCTCTGTGTAAGACAGATGCCAGATGAAACGATTAGCGATAACAGTTCCTTTTATGTCAAACCTTACGATGACCAACTAAAAAGGCATGAAATATGTTCGTAAATAATTGCTTGAGGAATGAACTAGACCCTAAACTGCTTCTCTAAGCCAGAAGTCGAGCTATCGTTTTAGACGCTAAATTGCATCTCTAAGCGAAAAGTCCATTTATGGTTGATCCCTTATTCCTTATCCTGTATGCAATGACACGCAGCTCACGTCCCTTGTTCGTCTTCTCCTCCAGCAGTTGCAACCTACTCCGAAGGTCCTTTCTGTGGCTGCTAAGAGCCAGTTCATTACTGAAACCTAATGCCGGGCTCACACGACTCGACCCAGTCGATTGAAAACACCGGCAAGGAACTAGTCCAGCCGTCTGCAACAAAGATTGAATCCAGCTTCGATCGAGAGATTTCTCCGCATCACATACTCTGAATGAGATCGTGCCAAAAATATGTGTCTGCACAGACGAATTGTTTCAGTTTTGATGAAATGAAACAGCCGTCTTGTCGCAGACGGCTGGAGAAGTTTGTTACCACTGTTTTCATTGGACTCAGTCGAAACGTATGAAGTTGGCATCCTGTATATGTATATACTAACAACGAGTCTGAGGATGGTAGTTGATCGTCTCGTTCTATTCGTGACTGAGACGGGCCTTGAAAGGAGAAGGTGGAACTGACGATGTCAGCAAATCGAATCTCACCTCGCTGAAAAAAAGTATCAGAAATGTTTCTGTTGTTCGTTTTCCGCACGCTGGAGACAGTCTCCACATTAGTTGTGGGCCAAACGTCCCTGCGACACAGCCTGACAACGAGCTGGCATTATGCGACCCTGCGCTTGCAGCAAGATTTACCGACGAGGTCGGTTCCAGCAAATTACTTTCCGAGATTCCGGCATGAATTATGAGCCATGCAACAGGATCGCATGAAGACTCACGTAGACAGAGGAAGGAAGAAATTGAGTTCCAACGCTATAACGTATTCTCTTTTAATGAGGGGGACTCGAGCGACCCCTGGCTGGCTTTTGATTATGCCGATTGCACCGCGCAGAAAGAAGTGGCGGGCCAAAACCTCCCTAACTTCAAGAGAAAGCCGTTATGATTTGATTTGCGTGTAACAGGGTTATTAGATGCTAACTCCTCGCTTCAAGTCTTTTAATAAGATCCAGGTGGCAGACTTCCAGCGAGGAAGGGAAACATTCTCCCTCGGCTTTATTGCCTCCCTTGGCAGATATTACTCAGCTACCATCACCGACTCCCCTTGCTTACTGTACCCTCCCCCCCCCACACCCTCCCCTCCCACTACCTCTCCCTTCCTCCCATCGTTATCCCATTCGTGGGTCTGCTCGAAGGGCTGTTTCTTTAGCACTCATCACTTCTGTCTTCCGTATCTGCGGCTGGTGCTAATAGAATTCGGAGCGCATTTTGATATAACACACCTCTTAAAACGGCTGTCTGTCCCCAGGGTCTTCATTAGAGCTGAAAGCATACAGGCCAGGGCACACTTCTGTTTCTAAGGTGCAAAGTTCTCCGCTAGGACACCAGAAGAGGCAGGTGGATCTGGCAGAGTTGGGGAGGGCTATTATTAGACATTGTGGCCCTGCCTCCTGACCACAAAAACAGGACGAGAAACATGGCGGAAACAGTGGAGGGAGAGCACCCTGTTTTCCCCGTGGAAAAGGAAGAGGGACTTTTAAATGACATTTGTTCGCTGGCAGCTGAAATGCCTAACTTTTTAAATCAAGGCTCTTCATCCCATCACTTTCTTTTATCTTGTAGAGAAATGGACGTGTTCCTTCCTTCGTTCTTTCTTTCCGTTCTTTGTGAGAACTTTTGAAGAATGTGTAGCCGCCTGCGTGAGCAGTTCACAATTAGCATTATTTTTATTAGGAAAATTCAATAAATATTTGCTTAATACTTATGTCTTGCGACATCCATCTCTCGTCATTTATCGGGAAAGACGTTCATAGCAGACTTTGTAAGCCCCTGCCACTCACAAAAATATCCATGTCTCTCTTTCTCTCTCTTTCTCTCTCTCTCCAAGCAGGAACTGTAAACGATAGATATTAATATCAGGTAAACAAGCTCTGCAATCGTCCAATGATAAACCTCGTATTGTTAACAGTCCAAGGTTGAAGGACCTTACTTTTCAGTTCATGTTCATACATTACACGCAGAAGGAGCAGATTTTTAATGTAGTCTTGTAGCCTTGACAGTCAAGTCGCACTTTCTTCCTTCTTAAAATGTTTTAATTTTCACAGACGATGGGTGGGTGGAGGCAAGGTGCTGAAGTACGAGGGTAAGAAGACAGAAAATAACTCTGGAGTTTTTTTTAAAAAAAACTTCTGGAGATCACTTTTCCCCGTCTTGGACTTATACAAAACACGGTTTTTGTTCTATGTGTGAGCGTAGTTTGTCGGCAGGTTTGTTTCCTTTTTGAAGATCATTAAGTTTTTTTGTTAAACTTGAAAGAAACGTCACGTTCTTTTTGCTAAAAATATCCCTCTCCATTCTCTAGCATGAAAGAATCCCTTTTTTATTGACTGGATTGAAACGCGTCGTTCTATTTCAGTTCTAACGTAAATAAATACTTGGACATCGATTTTTTTCATGAAAACATGGACTACCAATGTTAGTTCTTGGAAACTGTCATACAAAAATGTGCAGCAGATTAAAAAGTTTGGTAAGAATGAATATCCAGTCATAGAGCAGCAGCAAGATTTGTCCGAGGTCGTCTTCCCAGGGGGTTTCTGCTCGCGTCTCCAACAAGATGGTGTTTACGATCGTCTGGACATATCTAGCACTTGTAACTAGACATGCTGACAGAGTGGTCACGCCCTGAAAGAATGGAAAATATCAGCTGCTCACTGAAACGTGTGAGTTGTGCACCTTTAAACTAGTCTTTCAAATTACATGTGTGTGTCTGTGTGTGTCTCTGTGTGTTTGTCTGTGCGTGTGTGTGTGTGAGAGAGAGAGAGCGCGAGAGATGGGCAAGAGAGAGAGACTGTGGGAGATGAGATATGATCTGGGAGGGGAGAGAATCCTGAAAATCCCAGAAAAAGTGGATGAAGTGGTCACTGATGTGTGCGTTGGAAATGTCAATTGATGGTTTTCTTCCCGCTTGACTAAACTCTGGACGGTATTGCAGAGAACTCTTTTATAGTACTTTCGTCGCCTGCAACGAAACGGGTTCGAAAAGTTTGATATTAATTATACCCACCCTGTTTTTCGATGATCTCTGACCCTCTGTTAGATCTTTACTCCGCTCTTCCTGTCTCATCTCTCTCTCTCTCTCTCTCTCGTGTGGTTTCTTTTTGAGTTTATGTTTTTTCTTCCTTTTTTCTTTGTTTCTTTCTTTGTTTCTTTCTTTCTCCTTCTGATTCCAAACCCAGAGACAAAGATACTCTGTCGCTTCTTTCCATCTTCCATTCGTAGCACGCCCGACGTCTCTTGTGGATTATGCCGCTGGCCTTCTCGCAACCAGCGAGGCAAGTCCAGCAAAGAGTTGTCGGCCCTGTGGTCCGAGATGCTCGATCGCCAATATCATTGCCTGCGTTCATTGACGTTTCCTTCTCTCCGCCGCTCTTGCGATGTTTGCTCAAGAGGGGGGCGCTCTGATGGAGAGGCTTGAAGAGGATGATGCAAAATTAAAGAAGAAGGCCGGAGAGCTCAGTATTCTAGTCGCTCCCGTTGGCCTATAAACTCTGTTTTTGGAAGTCCGTGGGAGAGACGAGATTCGTGCAGACTGAACATTCCTATCAGGGCGATGAGTTTTCCTGCTATTATTCATCGATGATGCAATGGGAGATTGCATGCCTTGGCGTGATCGCAGCCCTGGACACCGACCCATCTGGATCGATCTTACAGCTCATTTAAATGCGCCGGCTTTGGTTAAATGTGCGGACTCTGGTTAAAACTGTCGTTTGCGCTGGGTGCAGAGAATGAACTGCGCTTGCTTTGTTACAATCCTCTACAATGCAGGTTTAGTGGCAAATTATCGACGCTGTGTAGCTCTGAGGAAGCAAAATTTCCCGTATTGTTTTCGCTAGAGGACGGCTGGTCTGGCTTCCTTCTATTAAAAGAAGCAGAATGAATTTATACCGCCGAGTAATGTCCCTCTGATAGAGCGTCTTTAGCTTCCAGAGAGCAGCATGATTGACTGCTAATAGCAGAATATTGTCATGAGCGTTACTCAGCCATTATGCAACGGTGCTTGCAAAAATGTCGTCATAATGGCCAGCAGGCTATGGCCACGCCAGGCTGAGAAGTATGTTTTTTTTCCCTCGACAATTACCGACTATGTCCCTTTCACCGCCCAGTTTCCCTTATCGCAGTTCGCTGATGATTGACGCTCTCGCTGGCTGTCTGTACCCAGAAAATATTTGTTCTAGTAGCAGGAGTGTTTCTTCTTCCTCGCTATACATACAGCTGCCAGAGTTTGGCCAGAAAGTAACGACCTCATGGAACTGACCGCGCGTTCCCGATATCGCATTGTCAAGACTTCGTCATAATACGACCTGGCTTATTGGATATCCCTGGCACAGTCTCGTGACTTTAGAGATATTCCAATTAACCGTTCCCTGACACACGCGCACCGCTGCTGGCAGAAAGGCTGCTGGCGAAATTCGTTTCCTTGTCACCGGGATCTTTCTGTTTTCTTAGGGTGACCATCATCACCCCAACCTCATGCCTTATTAAAGATGGATCCCAACAATATCTCTGGAAGTTCAGTTTCAACATCGATCCTCTCCGTGATTATAATCTCCATGTGTAAATAATTAAGGTAAAATCCGTGTAGGCAGCCCTGGTAATCCTCTTTTGCCCAAGGTCACTTTGTCAGCCTGTTTGTTCGGATCTCAGCCAAGACGCCCAGGGGCGGCAGAAGTCGACAGAAGCAATCAAGAAATTAGCTGTACCGGGAGGAATTAAACACCGTGCCCCCAAATGAAGCGCCTGGTGTTGGAAAACTGTTCTCTAGATAGATCATTTCAATGAATCATGTCAGACAGTGACACCTAGGACAGGGTCACTGCCTTCACCAAGTCCCCCCACCCCCACCACCGAAGAAAAACAATACACTGGCATTTTTAGTAATATTTGGCCTCTGAGACACACGCAGAACTGTAATCAGTGTTTATCTTTCACAACGGAAATAGCCATATTTGGCATCTTTTCCAATTCTTTTGATTTCCTATCTTCTGTTTTATATACACACAAATTTGAAGATTTTTGATAACATCCCCAAAACTTCCTTGTTATTTTTGTTGAGAATTCTGCTGCTTTCTTTCACATATGTAATTGCTTTTATGCCTGCCTGTACTCAGAAGTAACCAACAAAATATGTTTCTGGTAAAGCAATTTGTAGCACCCGTTTCTGCAGCGAGATCAACTGTTGCCTAAAGTTTCCAGGGATGTAGCATGTTAGATCAAAATTCGATTGATGTCTTAATGTTTAAAAAAAATGACACTTTTTTTCATACATTTGCTTCCATAAATCAGGCCGCGCAAAAAAGGTGTATGTAAATCAGATCTCAGTGCAGGCTGATAGACGCTCTGTAGATCTCTATTGACAGACATCCAAATATAGAGCACGCGACACGCTCAGTAAAGCGTTCAAGGGTCTCTGATAGCTCTGACGGTAAAGAACTTTAGCGTCAAATTGTCGCTGACCTTAGCATTCAGTGCCGGAGACTCCAGTTAAGCGTTCGGGTCTGTTGAACTCTCCATAAAACCGGTCGTAAGCCCCGTTCACCGTGCGTAATTCATGCACAGTTTTATGTGTGAAAAGGAGACACCAACCCAGCCCTGGTAACGCGTTGGGCCATCCCGCTGGCTTGGCGAGTGTCTATGTTTGGGATGCCTTTATAGAGGCTCCGATCCCAGCGCCCCTAGTATTTCCACTGGCACGAGAGGCACTGGGTGGAGCTTAATCACCGATCCTTTATTGATAGTTCACATTTCCTGCTCTGTCTCCGCGACCTGGATGTTTTTCCAGCGACTACATCGTGTTGCTACTCCAAGCACCCAGGAGCTGCTCCCCGGAAATGGGTTCTGGCCAGTGGATATTTATCCAGGGGCAGTTTCTCGGCAGCGACTGATGAGACCTCCACCTCCACGCCTTAGGGACAAAGGGGCCCAGATTCCCCACACGTCACACTGCATGACAATCCATACTTTTATAAGACTGAATAATAACCCGGTGAGCACTTTTATGAGAAAAAAATGATATAAACGTTTTCATGCAGTCTTGACTAAGGTGCTTTTTTTCTTGGTGCACGTGCATGCGCATCTGAGATTGTTAGCCTTGTCTGCACTGCATGGATGTCTGGGATATAAACAGTTAGCAGGTAACTCGGCAGTGTGGTCTGTTGTCCTCAACTGGCTGTATCTTCTGTCTGGGACAAAAACGTTTATTTCCAAATTAATGCGACCCTGATACGGATGATTTTGAGTATTGTTTCTTTTCTAGAGAACAAAGATAGCTACTTTAAATAAAAACATCAGACATCATAGACCCGTATTCAGAGTTCTTGAAACTGCGTCGGTTCTCTCGCACGGCACGTAGTCTGTGATTTATTATATCAGAAGTTTGTAAACTGTTTTTGTATTGATCAACACACACGCATGCACGCACGCACGCACACACACGCACGCACGCATTCTGAAGGATCTTACTTGTCTGTGTGTCCATGCAGATGTGTGGGTGAGGGGAATATGTAGACAGTCATACAGACTAACAATAAAGCAGTCAAAGACACAGACAGGCAGACAGACATACAAGAGCCCTCTAGCGTCAGTGAACCTTCCCTGCCCAACCGTCCTGCCATCCTCCCCTCCTCTTCCCCACCCGTCGTGCGAGAAACCATCCCGAACACCTCTTCCATAACAGCAGACGACACTTGTCATTGCAAAACTGAAGCGCCACAACAGCGTTGGACCAACAGCCGCAGCTATCCATCAAGCTGTCGCTGCAGCATCTCTGGAAGTGGCTGTCCTGATGACAGCTGGCCGCGTCTTGCTCTCTCGCCCCCCCCCCCCGGCGACTACCGCTCGCTGGTCGGCACGGGTCGGGGCGAAGGAAAACATCTGGGGGGAGGATGCGGAAGGTAGCATGGCCAGTGTAAGCGGCGCGTGTTGACGCAGCGAGTGGGGGATGCAGCAGGAGCTGTTATGCTGCTGTCATATGATGAGACCAGAAAGAGGCCGGGGAATTGAGATACGATCTGCTTGCGAATCAGATCTGAGAGGACGAAATGAAGGTGGGTGAGGCCTCAGTGAGGGATGTGCTGGGTATGGGAGGGACAGCGGTGGTAAGTACGTGGATATGAAGAGAGAGGGGCAGCTTGGAAACTGGATAAGGCATGAGAGGGAGGGAGGAAAGACGAAGAGGGTGGGGAGAGGGAATGAGGTCGAAGAAGAAAACGAGAAGGGAAAGGGAGAGAGAGGTTCTGAATGTTTATTGTCCGTCAGGGAGAAATAAAAACGGCACAGGCTGCGAGAGGCGATGCGTTTCATTCACCAAGAAAAGGGAAGAAAAATAAGAAACGTTTAGTCTCCGCACTCTTTCTCCCTCCACCCCGCCTCACTGTCTTTACTTCCCTCTCTCTTGTTCACTCACACGCCATCTGCTTCTGTAGGTGTGCGTGTGAGGGCACGCGTACTCGTGGGTGAATGGGGGCCATCTTTCTTCTTCTCTCCCTTATGTCTCCATGTCATACTCGCAAAGGAGATCGTGTTTTCCTTTTAGTGTCCTTCTGTACTTTATCTTTCCTCCTAATGGAAAGTTTTCATTTTCAGACATGATGGAAGGACGTGTGCTGCAAGTGGAGTAGAGTCTCTTGTTGTATTTTGTTTGCTTGGGAGTACTCTTACATAGAAAGGTATTTAACAGGTAGTTTATGGAAAGAGCGCATCGTGCAGACAGGAGGAAACTTGACACCTATCGCCGGTCTTGTTTTGATCCTCGTCGTCTCTGAACGACTCCGAAGACAAGGTCACCTTCCAGTCCTTGCAGAAGCAGGCTGATGGCGCTCGCATGCACTTCCTGAGGTCGACACAGGTTCCTGGCGCGTGCGCTGTCGGTTTCTGATGAGGGAGTTGTGCTGACCCACGTAAAGAAGCCGAAGAACAGACAGAAGGAAGCTATTATCGAAGAAGAGATCAAATCTCTCTTTCTCTCTCTCTCTCGCGTTTACACCAGCAGGCACGCAGTCAGTCCCATCGACCGACATGGCTCGCGAGTGTGCAATGGAAGAGAGCATTTCCACCAAGGAAATGAAACCACACGCTTCATTAGAAGGAAATTAGCAGCAAGATAGTAGAGAAGTTATATGCCCTTGACGGGCTTTCGTCCACATAAATGACGGTTAAGAACTGAAGTGGTTTCAAAACTTTTTCCTTTTCCCTCTCGGAACCCCACAACACAGCAAATCAAACGGCAGCGAGGGCAGAAAATGAGGCACGCCAGATCTGCGTTGAAGCATTGTTATTTCTGAGAAAACGACTGCTGAAGAAAAGCAAAAGATGTGCCACCTTATAAACATGCCATGGACCCTGGCTATCGAGTAAATCCCCCACCTTCCCAACAAAACGGCTTTTTCTTTTTTAAAAAAACGAGGTCCGGTTTCACTTCGCGATGATGAATTTGTATCTTTAACGAGTTTGGATTTTTCTGATCTCTCTCTATGGTGTGTTTTGGGGTGTCTTCGTACACCAGCAAGGTGCAAAGAGGACCAATAAAGCGTGCCAAAAGTAGAATGAAGTGCGAAAGTCCATGTCTGTCCTCGATAATTTACCTTACAAATGTTTCTCGAACGTAAATTTTTCAGCATGCATCGAACACATTATTACATTTTCTTTATTTTCTTCTAGAATTATTTAGACCCCAGTGTCCTAGCTTCTGGCAGCAACAACAAACAAAAATATTAGATCTTCTGTGTTCATAAAAACGTAAACCAGTAAACAGCCAAAATATTTTTTTCAAATTGTCTATTTTACTAAAGACACAAGCGCTAGAGCTGATGGCACTCCAATGACCAAGCAGAGGCTACAGTTTTCAGAGAAATTTTCGTCGCTTAAGGCAGAATGTTAGGAGTAAGAATCTTCAGCATAATCAAAGTGTCTTGACAAACTTGCGACAAATGAAACCTTCAGTTAATCTGTACGCTTGGCTGAAGATTTGTTAGCTTTGATTTCCTGATAAAGAGATAAAGGCACGATGGTTATTTGCTAGTGCAAATTGCGGCTCTCTCTTTCACAGTGCAGCCCGACAGCCATCAGGCATCATCTTCCCCCAGTTAACAAGATTTTCCATCACCCAGCCCCTCCTTGTCATCGTAAAAGGGACTGTTAAAATATCACAGGGTCGCGTCAGAGGTGTTTTCCGTACGCACATATCAACGATCAGTTGTGATGGCGAGTTCTAAGCGATGGTCGTGTTGTTTTGATGTTCTTGTCGTTGTCACCTGGAAGCGGTCTCCAGGCTGTCACGGCAGTGACGTCTTCCAAGAGTCCTTTACTCAATACTCTTCAATTTCCTCAGCCCAGCCTCTTCCATTTTTAAGTATTTTGAAGATGGACCTACTGCACATAGCATTAGCCTTCAGAATCTATCTATTTATTTAATCTTTTTTCCTGTTCTATCATCTTTCTCTTTCCGTGCCATTCATTCATTCATTCATTCCCCACCCCACCCCCCTTTGTTCACGTACGTGCACACGAATCCCCTATTTTTTCTCCCTTGTTTCTTCTTTCTTTCATTAACTAACACTCGTAGCCCCCATGTTATTGGTACAGCCTACCTGCAGATAATTCGCATCAAAACGATTACAAAAAGCATTTTTTCTCGTAGAATAAAGATGAAAAAGGTTACTATTTTTAGCTTTCTTGGTATAAACCCAGACCTGATTTCACCTCTCCATTTTCCTCATTGTTCTCTGTGTCGGAGGAAGTGCATTGTAAACCTTGGAGACCTCTTGACCTTACAAAGATTTCAGACACCGAGTGCCAGACGGAATTTTCTGTTTCTTTAGTCACTAGAGTAACCGGTAATGTACTTGTCTGTTGAGAATAAAACAAAATTAAGGAATATTTCCGACACGTCGTCCAATATACTTCCTCTTAATTAAGGTTCTTTTATTCCTCTTTCTGTACACAAACGAATAAAGTGGCTAGTCTTTTTCAGTCTCACTGTTCTTTATTTTGCAGTCTGTCCGTCCGTCCGTCCGTCCCTCCGCCCATCTGTCTGTCTGTCTGTCTGTCTGTCTGTCTGTCTGTCTGTCTGTCTGTCTGTCTGTCTGTGTGTGGGTGTGTCTGTCTGTCTGTCTGTCTGTCTGTCTGTCTTTGTCTGTGTGTGTCGGTCTGTGTGTGTCTGTCTGTCCTGTCTGTCCTGTCTGTCCTGTCTGTCCCGTCTGTCCTGTCTGTCCTGTCTGTCCTGTCTGTCCTGTCTGTCCTGTCTGTCTGAGATATCGCATTCATTTCTGCCTTCTCAACAGGAGCTGTAGCATGTTACTGTGTCGCCTGCAAAGCTTAAATCACCTACTGAATAAGGATCCGTCTGACAACATACACATAAACGCCGGCAAAACAACAACAAACAAAAAATGGAAAGTTGAACGGAAGATGCGAAAAATCGAATACTGTATTTTCAGTCAATGAGACAACTCTTTAACCATTCGGCTACAGACCACATCTGCAGGTTATATTCATTCAAGCTGCAGATGTGACGTCTCGCCTCGCGCAGCTTCTTATGGTTAAAATGAAGGGAATGTGATGAAGTGCTCTGTAGCTGGATGGTTTAAGCATTGGTTTCAGTAACTGAAAATTATGTGTTCGAATCTCGTTTGCGAAATTTTTCTTTGTTCTTTGCGGGGTTGGGGATTTAGCACTGCAGCCAGCATACTACAGCCCCTGCTGAGGAGGCAGAAAAGAATGCAATATCTTGTATCCGGTAGATGCAAATCGGCTGCACGATCTATCTATCCGTCTGCCCGTCCGGCCTCCGTTAGTCCATCCATCCTTCTTTGTTATATAGTAAAATAAGACTCACTGTGAGAGCATGTGCGTTCACGCAGAGAGAACGCGCGAATAAATCAAATAAATGCGGAAAGTGCCATTGTTTTTGCGTAAACGCACATGTACACACGGTGACTGCGATGGTGTTGGTTCCATGCTGCATTCTGTATTTTATTCCCTATCCGTAGTCTCGTGACTCCTTGTCTATTCCCTGACTGCCATGACCAGACGCTGTATACTTTGGTTCATTCTCCGACGTCCGCACCAACGGTCAATGTGTACGTAATATACAGCGAACGAACTGTCTGAACTGTCTGTCGTTTCCGCCAGGATCACCTCAAAACGAGACTCATCGACCCCAGACTATTTCATTTCCGTAACTTGATTCGTGTTTCTGTTCCAGTTGACGAGATTTTTGCAAGGCATGTTGGTGATGGACGAGGGTGTCTATAGACACACCCCTGGCTGTGTGATTTGATTGCCAGTCTGTCGATATATTTCGGTCCTTTCCACGGAGACTTCAGCGTTGTTCCTGGTGGTCAAAGCAGGAAGGTATACTGGTGACGTTTTGATGTGGAATTATTTTAACAGACATTTAACAATGAGAATGTCACGACGGGCGGGTACCTTATCTTATTGGACTCGACTTATCCAGAATTACTGGACAACTTGTTTATGGCGATCTTGCAAATGTAGATTTAATTTAGCAATCGTCACCAAAACCTTTTCTGCTTTAGGTCAGTGGTTTCTAAACCAAAGGGTGACGATGCTGTGAAATAATGTGAACAACTAGAGCAATCTTCCGAGGGAAAAGATTCTCATACTTCGACACGCTCGCTCAGGCAAAACACTACTAGCTCAAGAGCCCCCACCCTCGTAAAACACTCAACTGCAGCGAACTGTTATTCAACATATATTTCATACACTAACTGGCTCGACAACATCAAATATCTACAAAGTATTTACAAAGGATCACCGCGCTCGTGTCTAGGGTAACACGCTGCCTGATGACGTCATACCACGTGCAACAGACAAAGGAAATAATCAAATCAATGCGAGAGGGAAACCAAACTGCCAAACCGGCCTATGATCCCGCTCAATACACATGTACAATGAGTGACCGACAATAGAGCTCCTACTCTTGTCACCACTGCAACCACGACTTCTGCGATACACAAGAACAAAGCTATCAAACTGAATCAATAAGTGACCACCAAAGAGCACCGACTCTTGTCACTGTTGAAACACTACTTTTCCGCAGAACACAGATACGAGAAGCGACCGTTACAGAGCTCCAACTCTGGTCACTACCGTACCAACAGCTTACTGCAAAACACCAATGCGACACGTGACTGACAACAGAGCACCAAATCCTGTCGCTACCGACACTACAGCTATTCAGCGACCCACAAAATAAGCTACGCCACTGCTTCAGCCACGCTACACTCAGTCCCGTCTACTGGCACACTTGCCCAAACACTAGCTATGAACTCTCCTGTCTCTGGCAGGATAAAAACACTTATCTTACATCAACGCGAGTCCCCGACTCTAAGATAAGTTTAAGGTAAGAGCAGACCTTACTTATAAGACACGTCCAGTGGTCTCTTTTCGTCTCAGTCCGTCGAGGCGGTCGGCAAATTACACTCGTAACTGCAAGAGAGCTGGAGTCTTCCTTTTGGCAAGATGGCGACTGAGGTCCGTCGGCTAGCACGTGGTCGCTTCACTGGGTCTCTTCCTAGGTGCACATCCCTCTCTGTATGTGACCCTCTGTTCTCCCCTCTCTCCTCCCTCTCTGTGTATCCTTCGTGTCTCTCTCTCTCGCGTTTTTTTCCTCCTTAAATTCTAACCCCCTGACGCCTTAAAACTGGGCTAAGCCGGTTCAGGTCAAACTCGGTGGAGCCGGCCAACGGCGCTGACCAATGGCGAGCTTCCAGCTAGCCACTCAGTGTCCAGAAAGGGCGGAGCGATAGCCTGGTGATGACATATCTTCCCCCTACTAGCTTACAAAGGGAGGAGCTAAAAGGCTTACCTAGGAGTGACAGGTAATAGCCTAGGGTGACATGTGACAGAGAAAAACCCATTCCGTTCATTTTTGTGGGGGGTTTTTTTTGTTGTTGTTCCAAATAAATGTTTGGTTCATTAAAAGATATTATTTTCCAGACTGAGAGATAAAACTATTTCAGTTCACGAGATATTAGCTTTCCAGCTTACATATTTTCGTCTGAGCACAGAATGCCGCCAAAACATTTCCGACAGATTCTTGCATATATTCACCCAATTAGCATGTGTTCCATGCATTCTCACTGGGTGCAGCTTTGACAGATGTATCCATGCGATGAGTTAAATTGATGGTAACATGGTATTTATCGCTTTTGAAATCATTAAACAAAATTACGTTGTGTGGAGACCACGCAGCGTCACTGTGAGCATGGAGACAATCACCTTGTAGTCACCAAGTGTAGGAGTGGTCTTACGTTGTGTCCTATTTATAGAACCATTTCTTTTCTTCCCTGTACAGTAGAATGCAGTTAAATCCACTGTGGGACGTGCAAATCAAAAGCTTTCAAAAGTTCTGTAAGTTTTCTTTTCCATTTATAATGCTTTTGTTCTGGATACTTAGAGTTGTCCTGAACACCAACTTTCTAAATATTTTGTAAATATATAATGCACCTTATTGCTTTCTGTTACAAGGCATACAACTAAAGTCAGTAGCCTTTTAAGATAAGGACCTGTGTTTTCTTTACCTCCCTCCAGGTCCCAGCAATGAACTGCTGAGATACCACCTCCCCCCCCCCCACACACACACATACCCCTTCTGATGACAGACTGCACAGTGCATGCGATCTGCGCGCATCAGACATTTTCCTGACCAGAACGGGGAGGGCATCACTCGTCTGCTTTCTTTGTAATGCCTCCTCTTGCTACGCCAGCAAGAATTCTTTAAATATGGTAAATTAAGTTGCCTGCACAACTTTGTGGTTCATTATTTTCGCGGCTGGAAACAGGGTTCTGCAGACAGCAGTCGTTTTGCCGCTCCGCCCAGACGTACAGGGGGAATAATCCTGTCGATTTGCAGAGACAAGCAATGAGACGCACGCTGGGCAGATAGAAGTCAATAGGTGGTAGATAAGAAGGTTTTGCTAAAGTACATTTAGAATACAGGAATCCTCTCTCTGTCTCTGTCTGTCTGTCTTTCTGTCTCTCTCTCTCTCTCCTTCTTGTCTTTTTTCTACTCTTTCTTTCCTCCTCCTTCCTCCCTCCCCGCCTTCACCCCCCCCCCATATCATCCTTCCTCGTAATTTGCGTGGATCCACTCCCGCTCTACTTAATTTGCTTTTTCCTACGATCCCCGTGCAAATTATTGATATTAAAATATGTATCTAAATGTCAGTTTGAAGTTTGTGTATGAAATAGTTCCTACGCACAACACTGCAATCGTAAATACATTCCTGTGAATCGAAAAGTCTTTAGATATTTTTAATGTGTGGAATAACTTGGTTTTACGATACAAATCCCTCTTCTAGACCACGCCAGCATGTATTACAAAGCGCGATGGTGACATAAGCTGTATTTAATCCCAGAGGACAGAGGATCGCAAAAATTAACATTGGATGCTGGTGGACAGCACGCTGGTACAGAGCTGCCATTCCCGTAGCCATCGTCTGTAGCGGAAGAAGATGAATGGCGCCACTAGGGTTTCCGGGGAGACAAGCAAATCTAAGAACTCAGCCATGCGCACGGTCATGTGATGCAGCTTTGGATTCGCCCACTGTTGCTCAGTAGAGGCCAACAGAGTCAGTGCGGTTCCAACCCATCTTTCCTTGACCTTGTGATGACGCCCTCGGTGGACTTTAAACAGGAAATTGCGTGCACGCGGATCGAGCGTTGCAATAAAAAAAAGTTTCTTCTATTTGCACGTCATGCTAATTATTGCTGGCGTGTGTTTTATGCCTTTTTTTGTATTTTCTTGTTCGTATCTCATTTTTCCTCTTCTCCCTCTTTGTCCTTCCTCCAGCCAAAGAAGTCTCTGATATTGCGTTCCAACTGGTTGAGTGTAGATTAAACCACAATGAATGCACATGAAGGTTTTAAAACAACGAATATCCCACTCACTTCGTCATTTCGATAAAAGCAGAAAAGTATCATATGAGCGATTCGCTTTCGATTAACGATTCATTTAGCATTTATAGATCTCATAATTCAGTTGCAGTTGGAACTTATTGTCTAGGTCATTGTCTATCATAAACTATAAATGGACCATGAAATTAAGTTTCGAAAGAAATCTCCAGTGCCTGGGAGGTTTATTTCTGCTTTCTCTGGATATTTTTTGATACCCAATTTTGTGGACTGCCCTCTGGGGTTTATGCGAATGTAACCATAGCACAACACTTCATGTCAGTGTGTGTTTCACAGAATGCATAAACGTCTTTCTGAAAAGCATTCTGGTCGTTTTCTTGAGGCTATAGGATGTCCGTAAAGGTAAAGCCTGTCCCATAACCTGTTTTAGGTAGTGTGTGTGTGGGTGGATTATACATGTACTTTTCTGTAGGCTAGCATCGTGAGGAAGGCCTCAGTGTCCTGTCCCTCACTGGCCCTTACCTTCCCTGACCCATGGGGCAGTACCCATCCCCCCCCCAGGGCCAACTGTGGGAAGTGTAGCGCGAAACATGGGCATCGAACCAGCACTTTCAGGTTCGGAGGCCCAGCTCTCTAACCACTCGGCCATCCACTTAAGATGTGCCTACCCTACCTTTTCTGAGGTCTTTTTCCACCCACCCCTTGGTTTAGCTACAGCAGTGTAAGGGGCCTTGACCCTGGACGCTGTCTCCTGGTACTCTGAGGAAATGCCGTCAGTTTCATCAAAAGGGTGCCTTTCGCCGGCCTTGCCTCCCGTGTTCTTTCTTCCTGCATCCATCAAGAATTTCCACGGGTCATCAATTGTGATCTCTCGGACCGTAAACTCCTTTCGTCTCGTTCAAACGTAGTCTTGTTTACCTGCACCTGAACTCGTCGCTCAACTACATCTAAAGCCTATTAGTGGACAAGCTTTTCGACTCAGATTGTTTCGATGCGCAAATGTTCAATGCCCCAAACTGATGTTTTTTCACGATGTGAGAAAACCTCTAGGTCTCGCACACAACTGCCGAGCTTAGGTATAGCTATTTGCACGATATATACACATTTACTGTTAGATTAACCGCACAGGTGTGCACAGTTTCTATGTGTCTTGCCCTGAAGTGAATAAAATTATGAAAAACGCTACGTGAAACGAAGGTGTTTCACTCTTCTGTAGTGTCTTTTCTATAAGGACAAGAGATCTTTTGGCGGAAATGCAGCCATCGCTCCCTCTACCAGAGTGTGTTCTGTCTTAACCGCTCACTTTACCTACATTTTCTGTGGCTGGAGGAGGGTTATGTCTTTAAAGTTCTCCTCCGGCCAATAGGACAAAGAAATGGGCTTTCACCCGTCTTTCCTTCATAGTAACATCCACAACCTTTGTGGTCACGAGTAAAAGGTGACTCGTAAAGGTCATGTCTAGTTTCGTGGGAACTTTTTGAAAAAAAAATGGAACCCATTTGAGCTGTTGCAGCTAGCCGCGGCACTCTCGCTACTGGCTTTTTGGCGAGGTGGCTTGCAGTGGCTTCAGATGATGGCTCAGATCTTAACGCCCTCCGATCCGCCTCTTCCTCGTCCTCTTTCATCCTCCTAGTCCTCGTAACCGCTGGCCCCCTAATCCAGCGCCGAACGAGCTTCAGCCCTGCGAGACGTAATGCAGGTTTACGTTCTGTCCAAATGGCTTGTCTGCCATGTTCCTGGTGAGAAGGAACTAACAACTACATTGATTTTTTAAAGCAAGTGTCGCGAAGCTTTATTGCGGCCAGGAAGGATCAACGGCGTAAAAACTGGCCCCATCGAATGCACGCTGTCCGTGAGAAAGTTGCTATGACTGGAAACACTGTCGGACAAAGAGCTCCGTTCCTCGGCAAGACTGCAGTTATTAGTTTGAAAATCTGACAGTGAAAGCCTGCTTTCCGCTAAATTTCCTCCGCGTAAGGCTCCGAATTTTACTGACCATGGATAGACAGGCTCTCACTGAAGACAACGATAAAGCAAATCTTTCAGATAAATTAGTGCAGTTCTCGATAACTTTTTCTTAATATATATATACACAATAACAGCAATATCTCACTCAAAGTCGGAGCGTTAAAGTTCTTCACAATAAGCTGTACATTTGTACTGATCACTGACATTATTTCGATCAATACATATACGACTAAAGCATATAATAGAGTTTAATGATAGAATCCGAATTTTTCTCCTGCAATTTTATATGAAGTAGGCCTAATAAATAATAATATTCGTGGACTAGATTTGATATGTTATGTATACATATTTCGAAAATGAATTAAGTCAAGGTATACATTTGTGATTTACACATGACACATTTCATACGAATACAGACCAAACCTGACGATTTCTAACAGCGAAGTGATTAAACGTATCCCAGTATCCGGACATTCAACCCCCTGGTGTTATTAAACATTCATGAGCGGTTTCAATCGCACGTTTGAAGAGGAGCGTCGAACTAGGCCTAAAAAATCAGACGTTCTCACTTTGACTGCCGGATGGCTTTCGTCTGGTTTAAATATAGCTGTCTATATCATAATTTGTAGCATTAAGGTTTTAGGTTCGTGTGATGAATGCTTTAAGGTCTTTCTTAAGCAGACACATTCATTGTTCCACGTATACATTTGCTTAAGTTTGATCATGTGGAATGCACGTTCGTCGAGTTAAGAAAGACATTCAAATGTGGGTTCTCCAGAGCATTGCGCTGCAAGACTAGAAACTTGTCTCATCGTATGTGGTCCATCGTTTTGTCTGTTCCTTATAATTTTTTTCTTCTCTCAACCACAACGTCCACCCCCAGTTGGGCACGTTTAAGGTCATGCTTTTTACAGCCGATATTGTTATCGCGACAGCATTTTAAGTTCAGCTGACAGAAGTTCTATCGACAATGTACATCTCCGTGATTTTAGAGACGAAATGGCAGTAGATTTCATTTAAATTCTATTTCTAAAGTGAGAAATAAAACAGCACTCTATTTGGCACACGGGTTAGCAACAGGAGAAGTAACTAGGTTAATTTTAATGCTAATCAACATCAGAAATCCTTACTATACATGAACTGTAAAGCTAAGCGGATGTTAGAACACACGACGCGCCAGTGTGAGGGCCATTACTGGTGAACATTCTCATAGCGCCCTAGCGCGCGTTTGCACGACCCGGAAGACCGACCGTGGGATGAAGGGAGGTAATTGCGATTACCAAGACACCGTGCGGTGGCCGGAGACTAACCTAATGATGTCCAGCTCCGCTGACTGGCAGTTCGGTCAGATCCTAAACAGCAGCCCCTTCAGTGGTTTATCAACTGGCTGATGTACAGCCAGCTCCGCCTTTGATTACACTCACTAGAAAACTTGCGTCCTTCCGGACTTACGACCACGGCTGCCTGCCTTGGTGTGATGGGCGTGTGTGCTTGGGAGCGTGTGCGGGCGCGTGAGAGAGAGAGAGAGAGAAAAAGACAGAGAGCAAAAAGAGAGAAGGACTAGTTCCCGACTTCATTTTATAGTCCTCTTATCCGTCGTTTATTTTCTCTCCTTGTCCTTTCTTTCATTATCCCCACTTCTTTTCTCCCCTAACCCACCCAGTCTTGCTCGCCTTTTCGTTCTTGCTGTATTCTTTCCTTCTTTCCTCCATTCTTTCTTTTCCCCACTTCTTTTCTCCCCTAACCCACCCAGTCTTCAGATGATTCTTTCATCCCCCCCCCCCCCCGTTGTTTTTTCTTTTTTCTTTCTCGATCCCTAGCACTTTCTTTATTCTTTTGCGTATGTCTGCTGGAGTAAAATGTTAACCAGGAAGAACTAACGGTAAGCACAACTGTTATGAAGGCGTTAAATGCTTCTGTTGCCTTTATTCGAAGAAAAGAAAGTTCTTTTCCTACTGTCCACATACACCCAAAACTTTGGCTTGTCGTCAATATGTTAATAGTTCATAATACTTACCGCGAGCTTACAAAACAATATCATATAATTTTGTCGCGTGCCGAATTTTAAATAAACTCTTGTTCTCTGAGAAAGTAAGTACTGATATCAGAACTGTGACAGAGTGGCTCAAAAACCATCTTAAGAACGAACCACATTCAGGAAGCTTTCAAAAACTTCACAAAGTTTCAAGTACTAGCTCACTAAATATGCGCAGTGTGGTGAGCTAAGGGGTGGAGAGAGTGCTGGGGTAACTTAACCTCTGATCTAAAGGAGAGGGAGGGATGCAAACCTTCGTGGCACGCGCACTGACCTCGCTCACTGCCTTTAATAATCAGGGCCGCCAGTTGTCTGGCGCACACAACCACACGCACAATCGTCCGTCACCTAGCTGCGGGGCACTGATCGCGCGTCGGGTCACTCATGCAAGACCCGCACACTCGGCCAGCCACACTTTCGCTAGTGGGAACACGTCACACCAGGTCAACACAAATAGTAAACAACCCGCTACCGCTTGTCTAATGGCTCAGCCCCCACCCACTAGCCTTTCCCCGACTACTACACAACGAAAGACAACACCT
>SMGT01005382.1:497605-530538 GCA_004794575.1 Lanistes nyassanus
CGCAGAACAGAGAAGCTTATGAGGAGGCGCATTTGTTTCAAATGTTTAGCATAGTGAGCGATGCTTGAAGTCAAACAGGGATCGCATCGCCTTTTTCAATTATTTTATTATTAACCAACTCACTCAAGTGTTTCCTTACTGCTGTGCTTTTTAACAATCTTGCTACAAGTTTTTTTTTACAGGATTGCAACAATGTTTTAATCAACCCACTTGAGGGCTTAATTAACCACCTGACTGCAATGTTGCAGAACCATTACACTTGTCACGCGTCATGTTTGGAGTTTCTTTGAAACCGATAATGTTAAGAGCGATCAAAGGCGCCGAAATCAACTTTCGTCCAGCAAACCGATCAAAGGCGCCGAAATCAACTTTGATCACAAAGACCTAAAAAGCTCTTCAATTTTTCTCGCCTTCCCTTTTCTTTTTAGTCCATTTCTAATTCTGATTTACTTGATTGTGTTTTTCGTTAAACTCGCTTCTATTTTTGCAACTTCTCGGTTTGGCATGAAGCGGAAAAGACATATCTTCCTGTTACAAACACAATTCATCCAAGACAACGTGTCCGTTAGGAAAATATATGTTTTTTTCCCGATTGCATTTTTGAGCATGTGGCTCAGCTTTAAATGATGGAGAGGATGAGGATTGAAAAGGTGAGCAGCTGTTTTCTTTAAACTTTTAATTGTTGTTCTTAATGTAACAGGGGAATCAGAAATCTAACCCATTGTGATGCTGTTGTCGAACCTTTATCCGAGTAAAAACCTGCTCTCTAATTAAAGTCAGAGAACAAAACAGACAAGCAAAGACCAAAAAAGTCTTAACAAAAGCACTTCAAAGAAAAGGGTATTTTTCTGTCTGGCATTCCGACCTCCCTTCGTGTTCTTGCTTGTTAACGGTGAGTCCTCGCTTTTCCTTGGCAGCCGAAAGTAAAGGAGTTGTGCGAAAATTAACAATAACCCCCCGCATTGACCACATCCGCTCCGACCCTTCTGTCCTCGATCACGAGGAGACTTTCCTTGGAGAAGAGAGGGTGGGGTGACGAAAAGCTGAAGGAGGGAAGGGGGTGAGAGGCAGGGGTGGGGTGAATGTTTCCCGTAAGTCGCGAGAACTCTAACGAGGTTCCAAATCCCTCGCAGAATGGTTATGGGTCGGAGAATGAGGGACTGACGAAAAAAGGAAACGATGTGTCTGTCAGGGACAGATGATTCTGTTGTTCCCAACAATGTGTCCGCACAAACCGGCTTAGTCCGCAGATACACCATCCCGTGTCCCGCGTCTCTGCCAGCTGACAGAGGATCAGGTTACAGTCTTTGTGACTTCGTTTTTATTCAAGCGTCTAGCAGTTTCTTCGTCCGTGTATGCGACTGTGTTTGTGTTAAAGTTTGCACTGTCTCTGACTCTGCTTTTGTAGGGATATGCGGGAAAGGACGACTTGCAAAAGCTCGGCTCCTTAATTAATCCCCGCTCAATTAAAATTGTTTTCCCTTTGAAAGTCCTTTCTTTAAAGCTTTGTTTTGTTCTCTGTCTTAATTCAAGAGCAGGCTTTTAGCAGGACAAAGATTCGACAACAGCGTCACAATGGTTTAGATTTTTGATTCCCCTGTTACATTAATAAGAACAAAAATTTTAACTTAAACAGCTGCTCACCATTTCGATCCCCACCTGCTCTTACATTTAATATTAAGCCACATGCGCACAACATGCTATCGGGTCTCCCCGACGACTTTTCCAAAGTCCCTGAACGTCTTTCCGCCTGGGTACGTCAGCAACACCCCCTTTTTCACGTGTGCGCGCTGGTTTGCATCGGAACGCCCCCGGCACTCCATACGCACGCATCATTTCTTCCCGGAAGTCAGGGGACCCAGCGCCGGCGAGCTACGCTCACAAGCTTGATTTGGCTCCGTGCCTCGGACAAGGAAGCTTGGTGTGCGCGGAGACATGTCACGTGACTAAGTGCCACTACTACAGTGCCGAGCTGTGCCAGGTCTGATGGATGTAATGTCAGGCCACAGTATCAAGTGGGAATTGGCTGCCTACTTCATTTATTTGCGCGCTCTGGCGAGAAACATTTGCACGAATGTATTGGATTGGAATATGGAATAATTTATAGTTCGCAAGACAAACTGTAAAGTATACTTCTATACAGTGAATGAGCGAGCGAGCGAGCAAGTGGGTGGGAGGGAGGGAGGTCGAGCGACCCGAGTCAACGGGTGTTTTCAAGTTAAGAAATAAGAACACTGACAACTTTCTTTAAATGAAAACTGAAGATGTTGAACGGTTAGGGTTAGACTGCTCCATCTTGTCCAGAAACTGCCAATGACAAGCGAAGTGTATATGACATATTCACACTAGAAAGAAACGTCATTGAAGAAACGTAATAATGACATTAACATCTAAACAACAGAAACACACCAGTCTAATGGGGAAGGGGGAACTTTCACTTGCAGAAAGAGTAGCAGCAGCATGGCAATGCGAAACAAGTACACGGAGGCTTTTGTCGAGGGTCAAAGTAGGTCAGCAACCATGGTGAGAGAGACGGCTACACCTGAGGCGCTCTGAAGAAACAAGCAGCTGCAGGCGTCCGGTTTATGTTCAATTATGCATGCTAGCATGAATGAATGTGCCTTGCGTGATTGTTTCGCAGCATGGGTATGCTGGTATCAGATACGCGTGCAGGGTGGACAGGAACATGAACGAACATCCATGTGGACACTGTGGGCATGTGGACGCCCCCAACGGGTTTGCGTGATTCGTTAGGTATGACAGCAAGGCAGGCTGTATTTGTTGGTGTTTGTCACGTTTTGGGGTCAAGTAGGAGCACAAATTTGTACGATAGACTTGTTGATAACTTCCCTGCATTAAAAGTGTTGTACGTTTTATATTTATGTTCAACTCTCTGTCTGTTGTGGTTATCCAAGGATTAAGACCAAAGATGACCTACCCAGAGACCACTCCACACTTGGCAGGCTGTCTCACGTCAAAAGTCAGCAGGTATCTACCTAAGACCCAGATAACTTGATACAGATAGCTACTCTAGCTGTGAATGTCTGATGCCAGGGTACGATGGCAAGGCAAAAATACTAATTTAGATACATCGGACAAGCCATCACCATCTACAGTTGTTAAAATCAGGCTATATAAAGAGGTATGAGGTCACGTCACAATAGTGTCGTTGGTGTGATGACCCTAATCACTCTCAAAGTAAAATGGCCATGGCAGTATGGCAGGTTTGAGTACAGGTCAGAGGCGCGTGTGGCGTCACAATACACGCTTTAGAATAAAGCTGCGTTAGGATGAAGGACTGCGTTGATGCAGGACATACGACTGATGAAAGAGCGTGGCCAACTTGTTTCTGTCCTGGGTTGTGATTTAGTGTAGCGAAATGATCATCCGACTGGATGATGTATGAGCATGAAAGAATGAAAGAATACAGTCATAACAAAAAGAAAACAGACATCTAATAACTTACGTGACCAAGTTTTCGTTGGAAGCTGTACAGTATCCAACTGCAGGTGTCTGGTGCAGTACAGCCTTGTCACTATAAGGTCTGTTGGCGATCTTGTTTTCAACTACCTGGATCACTTTTCATCCAACCACACACCCACCTCTTTTCCTTTCCTTTCTCCTTTCTCTTTTCGTTTACCCTCTGTTTCCTTCACTTCGTCTCTCTTCTGTCGACCAAACCTTCCCTTCCTAGCTCCATTTTTGTTCTGTCCTCTCCCTGTAACTGTCCTGATAAGCAAGAACCTCGTATGCGACCGGACGCTACCCTCCACCCCTCCCCCCCCCGAAAAAATCCCCATCTTTGTCTGTACTATTACTCTTTACCTCCATCCCATTTTTTCTGTCTCTTCCTTTTCTCTGTCCCTCTCTTACCGTTCCCACTTCTCTCGTTCCCCCCCCCTCCAGTCTTATCTACTGTCCGTCTGTCTGTCCCTCATTCCACCCACCCCCAACCACCCCACCCGGCTTGTATCCCACTTCTCTGTGTTCTCAACTTGCCGTGCTGAGACTGGCAGTCCCTACAGGAGTCCGTCGCACGATGCGACTAGGTGAGATCATACACAGACGCACAGACTGTATTGGCACAAACACACACACCAAAGCGGAAGTCCATTAAAGGGAGATTACCACGCAGCTGCAGGGGACGCTTGCCTCTGTTCCTTCAAGCCGGGGACAAGCCTGTTTGCCCACAGCCTCAAGCGGACCGTCTGCAAAAGCGGAAGCAAGCAATTTTCTTGCACCCGGTTTGTTTTGTCTCCTGTCTCTACAGCTTACAACACTTCTTGTGCCTGCTGCGTGCGCACGGGCAAGGGGATGGGGAGGGTGGGTTGGTGTTGGAACGAGCGTCTGTCCCTCAAGACGAAAGACTCTGAGACAGCACTGCGTCGGAAGTACGCTAGTGTGTAGCGCATCTCATTTTTGTGCGAATGGCCATTGTCAACAGTGACGTGTACTTCGTCTATGCTTCTAAGAACTTCCTGTGTCCATTAGTGTCCGTGTAAACATTTACTGGAGAAACGCTGGGCTTCCAGCTCTAACCATCATCGATGGTGATACAGAACACTAACTTCTCGATATTAGTACCGTACTCTTACCTACAGACGAACGCAGACGGTTCATGAGAAAATCACGCGTACCCCTCTGTGAGTTTATTTCGTTTTGGCAACAATGCTCTATGGATGCATGTGTCCTTGCGAGCAAGGTGCAGGTGTTTGAGAGAGGCTGCGTCCTGGCATGCGTGGGTGTTTGTGTAGAAGAGGGGCTGCGTGCGCGTGTGGGCATGTGTATTCCGCGTTGTAAATGCGTTTAGGTATCTATCTATAAACATACCTAGTGCAAGCAGGCGGCGGGCCCGGCTCTCCACGAGCAGGCAGTCGCGCGACGACCCAGACCTGATTGGCACGCGGTGACCGGGGGACCGCAGTAGCTGTGATAACCCACCAGAACATTGATCTACCATTGTGTGTGCCAAAAGTTGCGGCCCTTAGATAGGTCACAGCAAATACCTTCTATTCATGCACCCGTGCACACCCTTTACACAACGTCGTGCTCTGTTCTCTGGCCAGGGAGTTTGTTACTTTAACTCGGACGGGAAGGCGAAAGGCACTGGATCCATAAGATTTTCACAGTTACACACGCTGACTTGGAAAATAACCTCTGATAAATTGAAAGTGAAGCTTCTTATGCATTAAACTGAACTGTGGTTTAGCAAACAAACGTATGTAGACTTCTGAACTGAAGAAGTATACGGGCTGAACACCGCCAAACAATTTTAGCGAGTCTTTTCTTTTCCTGTATCGTCGTTCATGAGCAGCTAAATGTAGTGATGCTCTGATATAGCTGTGGACAAAATAAATCATAAATGAAGCATAAATGTAAGTTACATATCTATGCAAATAAGCCTTCAATATTCATGTGTGTGGGGGTGGGGGTGGGGTGGGTGTGTGTGAGAGAGAATATCAGAAGGGGCACATAGGTTCTTGTGTGGATAACTGTGTGCAGGAGGCAATTTGTTTGAACTACACAGACGATGAACCCAATTCGCATTGCTAGATATCTCTTGAAATGACGCAGTGATGTCGATCTACAGTTCCCCCTTTGTATCAAACACACTAAAGACGTCTACGGGAGGTCTTTATTGAACATCTAACAGACTAACATCGATCAGTTACAGATGTTCCCCTCTCCCTCCAGCCCGAGGGCTCTGTCCGCAGTAAATCCCTGGCCAAAGTTCCGATTCACGTGATAGAAGCACCGGCCTGCTTGTGATCGACACATGACCGTGTTCCCTCGGGCAGCTTCATCGAAGACCCCTTTGCACTGGATTCACTTCACCTTGATGTTGACCGCAGCATCGAGCAAAACAACAGCCGGAAACGCGACGAAATGATTACCGACAAGCCGTTATGAAATTTCGATGCGCGAAGCGGCTTTGAGAAGAAGGTAAGAAACATTAAAACATTAAAAAATTGAAGGTTAGAAGGTTAGAGTCAAGGCAAGGTCAAGGCGTGTTGTCGCTTTGTGCCAAAACGACATAACTCACTAATGTCGACATCCATCTACCTCCGAAAAACTCTAAATTGAATCCGCTCAGGCCTCGTCGAATTAAATTCGAAAGATGAAACAAGTGATTTGTACTGAGATTTTTTTGTATTGCTAGTGGCCGTGTACTTTGTGTGCTGGTTAATTTTGCTACGTTTCGTAGTTCGTTATTTTTTCGTGCGTTGTGATGTTTATGGTTTGTTATGCCTATTGCTCTCGAGTGGTTTTAGATCGCGGTTTGGTTTGGTTGTGTGTTGCTTAACGTCCCGTCCCAAACGAGATGCATATCAGGACGATGTTGCTTAGACAAAGTTAGCGTGTTGTCCCGTGCGGAACTGCAGGCTTCAGTCCCACCTAGTCACATTATACTGACAGAGGGCCGACCAGTCCTAATATTGTTCCCTGTAGTGCCAGACGTCTTCCAGGGCAGCTACTAGATTGCCAGTTTTTAAAGTCTTACGTATGACTCGGCCGGGATGCGAACCAACGATTTCGGGAGCTGAGGCCTTAACCACTAGACCACCGAGGCGGTCTTCGATCACGGTGACTGGAGCTTATTTTGCACGCATGTCATTCACAGAACACTGGCGCAGTTTCTTGGTATTTTGGGTCTAGACTGAAGCACATACAAGACGTCTACGCGAGTTTCTATTGATGCATGCTATATTTTGAGAACGTTTGCGATATCTTTTTGTCATCGAAACTTTTTAAAACGACAGCCTGTTCTTGGGGAAAGTTTGAAGCTGTGGACAGTCTGAGGCCCTGTTTTCCCTGTTAGACATTTCACATTCGGCAAGGGCAGGGTAGCTATAGTGGGGCTTATAATGGGAATCCGGAGAGCAAACGCATGTTTGTATATGAGTTTCAATTAAACAATCAAAGAGGGAACATACGCGCACCTTATATAGTACACAAAGAGGTTAAACAAGTAAATATTAGGCAAATGTCCAAATGTGGGCATAGGGCACGGTTTTTTCTTTTTGCGTAAAAGCCTGTCTTTGAACAATATTTTAGCCTTCACTACCTCTGGCGCGTAGGACAGCAACAAAGGTCTTCCACAACTGTCTTTGGCCATCCTGTCTAGCGTGCCCCAAGTGTGGTTCGTGAACTTTATTATCTCCTCCTCCAGGGTGCCCCGTGCTTCTGACGCTCTTCTGGGATCCAGTGGAGGGCAGCTTTGGCGATGTCCTCATCTCTCCTCATCACATGGCTCATCCCCTCCAGGCGCCTCCTCATTATGTTGGTACCCATATCTGTTCTCCTTTTGATTCTGGAGGAACAGATCGCTGTTGATCTTCCTGGACCAGAAAATGCGCGTTATTTTATGCAGGCTGGTGGCGTGGAACGTTCACAGCTTGGACAGATCGTTTGCCGTCATGTGCCAGCGTTTGACCAAAGCAGCAGTGTAGGCACGACACAGCTCCAGTACGGACAGTACAGCCCTAGCTTTGGTGCGGATGCTGAACTTCGCTGACTTTCACAGGTTGTTCATTGTCCTGAAAACACTCCTTGCTTTGCCGAGTCTGTTTTTCAAGTCATCTTCGGTCCCCACCCATCCCACCACCCCATTCTGACGAATGACACTGACTAGGTAGGCGAACTGTCATGTCCTAAGTCAACGCCATAAGCCTTGATTGGTGCAGGGGATTCCACATTCAGTGTCTGGGTTTCTGATTGGTGCACGGTAATCTACATTCAGTGTCTTGGTTTCTGATTGGTGCACGGTAATCTACATTCAGTGTCTTGGTTTCTGATTGGTGCACGGTAATGTACATTCAGTGTCCTGGTTTCTGATTGGTGCACGGTAATCTACATTCAGTGTCTTGGTTTCTATTTTCTGCTGGCTTACTCTCAGCCCAGCCTGACTTCTAAATGTACACACTCGTTCTGTATTTTCCCGCATATGGTGGTGTATGTGGGACAGCAAGGGAATACCATCTGCAAACTCGAGGTCTTCTAAGATAGTGAGCCTGTCTTGCTGCAGGAGACTTTATTGCTGGCTCCCGAAAGCAGCGGAAGAAATCTGCAAAGATTGAATCTCTTAAGCGTTAGAAATTTCCCACTTCCAAATATGGCTGTCATCTGGTCAGGCTGGTTCGGCAAGTGGGCGCTGTTACCCTTGCTACATTCGGCAAGGGCAGGATAGCTGTGCTGGGCCTTATCATGGGAACCTGATACCCACAATGCAGATACCTGTGGTATACAAAGATGAGCAAATAACAGGCGCCGAACAGGACATTTTTTAGGTGGGAGGATGGTTAAGGACCGAGAACAAAATGCTTTTTCTGACACCTTCCACTACGGATTTTGAATAATGTAGTCAAGAGCCTTGCAGATGAATGGAATTTAACAAAGTTCAAGTAAGACAACATTAGCCTGACGAAGACATTTCTTTTAATCTTTACATAAGACAAAACAACCCTTGCCTAGTGCTACTATTCTCCACTCTTCCCTGTCCCTGTTTCGTGTTTTTTTTTCTAGAGAAGAACTTGTGAAATTATTTTTTGTCTCCTGTTTCCACACTATTCCCTCTTTACTTGCTTTGCACATTGACATTTCAACTAAGTCGGCAAGCCAAGTGATTTTTGTCGGGCCATTAGGGTAAATAAAAACACATTAAAATGAAAAAAAAGAAACCTCAAAGCTTACGCAGACTTTAACTTGTGTGGAATCTAGCGCTAACGTCATTTCCTGTCTCACAGTTGTAGAATGAAATTCGGGGACCTGTTCTGAAGTAGGGGTTTGGTGCTTATATTGCGACAATGTAATATTTGTTTTACTTCTGTTATTTATATAAGGCTGTCTGCCAGTCTGTCAAGCGAAGACGTACGTAGGTTAATTCCCCTTTGGGGTCAATATGATAATTGTGCTGAAGGTAAGAAAGAGACGGAAAGAAAGAAAGAAATTAAACTGTTGCCCCAGAATTACATGCGGTTAATTGAGATTACTTCCAACTGCTGGGTCATCACGTTCTATTCCGTTAAAACATTTTCACTTCAGGTGTCTTGTTTTTCAACTGGAATTTGACATCAGCATTTGTGGCTGATGAAAACTAACAACAAAAAAAAAACCGAGTGCAAGGACGGATTCTGTACCTGTCCCGGAATAAAGATAGAACTGACCGTGTGAGGGTTTTTTTTGGGGGGGGGTGGGGGGTGGGAAGCGGGGGGGGGGTTGAATTTTAATGACGACACCACTTGAAACTTGAAACACCTCACTGTTTTATCCTATTCAAACCGAAGATTGCGTCAATCATAATTGTCGATCTGGATGCCCGCGCGAGCGTGAGAGAGAGAGAGCGACAGAAAAAAAGAGACTACTAATAGGTTGGCATGCGAGTGGGTGACCAAGCAAGTGAGGCAAGAGAGGGAAAGATGGGAAAGAGAGGAAAGTCAGTGACAGGGTGACAGGATAAGAGGATAACAGGATAAGAGGGTGACCGTGAGAGAGTGACAGGGGGAAAGGGTGACGGGTGGGGGGGGGAGAGCGTGTGTTATGGGAGCAGAGGTGACATCTGTTGTAAACAAAATTTAAAACCTATGACAATGATTACAATTTCAGGGTAGAGACTTCTTTGCGGCACAAAAATCCAACTTTTATTTTTGTTTTCCATTTTTCAGTCCAAAAAGCTTTCCCTTTATCTGGTCTTGAATACTGTTAAATTTCCTTGTTTACAGTAAATGTACCACAATCATCATCAGCACACTCATCTGATTCAGTCACGACTTGAGGAAAATCATCGTTTAGCTGACGTCGGCTCAGTTGCACGCGATGGTTATTCCGTTATCACTACGCTTAATCAAAGTGTCAGAAACCAGATGAGAGACTCGTGTCTGTGATTGCTTTGCTTGATTTGCAGCATTTGACGCCCTGGACCATCAGATCTTACTTGACCGTTTGAATACGTCCTTTGGTATTAAGAGCACCGCCCTTGATTGGTCCAGGCCCTGCCTGAGCTGTCGTGAACACTCCGTCATTGTCGATGACGTGGTCCATCTCCCCACTCACTCGTCTACGGGGTCCCCCAGGGACCCCAGCTGCCCACGATTGTGACTATCATAAATATGCTGATGACACCGAAGTGACTACCTGTTCCCCTCCTGCACAGATTGGTTTTGCCTTGACTAACATTCAGTCCTGTATTGACGATGTGATGCGCTGGATGAACAGTAACAAGCTCAAGCTTAACACAGACAAAACCGAAGTCATGTCAGTATAGCTTATACTACACATCTCAGGTGCGCCGACTGTGAGTTCGCTGACAGTGGGGATGAAACAATTGATCCTTTCAAATCCTCAGTCAAGCATCTCGGCGTACATCTTGATCCAACACTTTCCACGCAACCACATATCGGCTCTGTGTGCCGGGCAACTTTTCAGGAGCTCCGGAGGATTGCTTGCATCCGACCCTATCTGTCGGCTAAAGCTGCTGCTAGACTCATATCCCCCACGGTTACCTCTCGCCTGGACTACTGTAACTCTGTGCTTGTAGGTCTTCCTGCTGAACAGATCACTCGACTTCAGGGGGTTCAAAACCACGCCGCGAGACTCCTCTTGAGACAAAGCGGAGACACCCATGCTCCAAGAACTTCATTGGGTTCCAGCAAAGTTCCGCATTCAGTACAAGATAGTTGTGCTCGTGTATCGTCACTTTGATGGTACGCTTCCACTGTATCTGTCGTCTGTTCTTTCCACCTACCGCCCTGCTAGACAACTCAGGTCCTCCTCCGAAAAACTTTTTATAGTACCAGTCTGAAAGCTTTGGGGAAGGTTCGGATAGCATTCTCTTAGTTTTGCTGTCCCTAATGTCTGGAACTCGCTGCCGACTAAACTCCGCGATGCTCCTTGTCTTGCTTCATTGAAAACAGCTCAAAACCCATCTTTCACCTCGCTTTTGACTGACTGTACCGAGCTGGTTGGTAACGTTTCCCTATGTGAGGGATAGAGAGAGAAATACCGAGAGTGGAGAGAGAGAGAGAGAGACAGACAGATTGCGAGCGTGCGAGCGTGATTGATGGCTGCTTTCTGGGTGGGTTTTATGTGGTTGCGTGTGGTGTCTGGATATACTGTGTGATACTGTGGCTGTCTTCGTTGTTTTTGTAAAGCGCCTTGAGCCCTTCGGGGGAATAGCGCTCTAGAAGAATCCTATTATTATTATTATTGGACAATTGTTTCAAACAACACTAATCCTTGAATGTTTCAAACAAAATATGTTTTCTCAGCAATATCTCGAGGCAGAAAAATATCACAGGTTGTTCAACCCAACCCCTACTTTTGACTTAAGAGGTGGTTAATTGATTGTAGCTTCCCGCCACTGCAGTATAGGTGTGTAGAGACGTCCAGATAGAGATAACCACGTACTGCTACACACCCACCCACCCACCCACCCCAGCTTTGACCTCATCAAACTATCCAAGAAAGATTATCCACGCTGCTGGATACTCTCGTCAACTCGAAGTAAGTTGTTCAATAGAATCCTCATGACTAGGCTAAAGGACGCCGTTGACTCAGCTCCGATATCACCGGGCTGGTGTCCGCAGGGATGGATCCTGCACGGTTCATACCACAGCGCAGTCACTAGAGTGGAACTCATCACTGTATGCTAACTTCATTGACCATGAGAAGGCGCTTGACAGCTTGGTCACGAATTCAGTCTGGAAGTTGCTGAGACTCTGTGGAGTGGCGGAGAAGATTACCAACATCATCTGGAACTAACATGAGAAAATGACCTGCAGAGTGGTCCACGGGCGTCAGCTTACAGATGCCTTCCAAGTACGCACTGGAGTGAGGCAGGCTGCTTACTGTGACCTTTCTTGTTTCTTTTGGCGATATACTAGATCTTGAGACCACAGACTGGATCTTGAGAGCATCTATAGCAAGAACAAAAGTTAAACGGTATCCAGTGATCACTTTGGACAAAGATAGGTGACCTCGACTCTCGCACACCCAGCAACAGATGCAGGAAAGTCTAAACTTTCTGTAGTCACTTGAGGTCGCTTGGGTCTCGATGGCCATAGGGGGAAGACAAAGATCCTTAAGGTCAGCACCACTAACCCAGCCCACATCATGCTGGCAGGCAGAAGGCAGAAGGCAGAAGGCAGAAGAAGTTGAAAACTTCATTTCTCCAGCTGAAACATACGGGCATCCAGAAACATCTCCTTCAGCACTAACATCAGATCATTCAACACCAACGTTAAATCATTTCTGTTCTATGGAGCCGAGGCATGAAGGACTGCTGTCACTTCCACTGAAAAAAATCCAGACTTTCATCAACACCTGTCTGAGAAAGATCCTGCAGATACGCTGGCATGATACCAGCAGCAACCAAGAACTGTACTGTAGCAGCAAACAAAACACCGACCAGCAGGAGATGGGTTCCTTCACAGACACTGGAGACAGATGGCCCGGACCTTCCGCTCACCAGCTTCCATCATCACAAGTCTTCACACGAAATCCGGACGGAGAGAGAAGAGGGCGAAGTAACCTTGACCTTGAGGCAGATAGAGAATGGGCCACACCTGGGGACAGCCAGAGAGACTGACTCAGAATCGAGAAACCTGGAGCACTCTCGCAGTCGGCTTATGTTCCAGAAAAGATACCAGGAGACGACAACGAAGACGACGACGATAATGACGATGACCATGATGATAATGACGACAACGATGGTAATAATGACGACGATGATGACGATAATGCCGAGGGCGACGATGACGATAATGATGACGATGGTGATAATGACGACGGCGACGACGATGATAATGACGATGATGTTGATAATGACGACGGCGACGACGATGATAATGACGACGACGACGACGACGATGATGAGTTCACTTTTAATGGCTTGAAAAGATCTCATTGGCTACAGAAAGGAAAACAGGTTAATGCTGCGTGCTGCATTAATCCAGCAACGTGTTGGACTGCTCTTTTGTCTACTAAAGGTTAATGGTTAGTGAGGAAAAAGACAGTAAATAAAAAGCTCCATTAACAGATCAAGGCGAAAGATTGTCAGAAGCAAAATGCTGCTAGTTCTCCAGTGTTTCCATTCAAAGTTACATGAAAAGAAATGGTCCATTTTGTTCCTAATAAACCCTCTAGCAAACAAGTAACTAAGCTTTATTAACACAGCAGGGCGAAGACATCTCGGGGTACTTTTACGTACCTTTTCTCTTTATCTGAACGTTTCGTCTCCATCGTTACTGCTCTCACAATGCGACGACGTTATCAGCCGAACTACACACAAAAGGCAGCCTGTCAGATATTCTCCTCCCTTTAGGTCTATGGTGGCCAAAAAGACAGAAAGAAAACATTGTCCGCCCACCTCAAGATTTCCGAAGAAACGAGTTGGCTGCAGATTACCGGCCACTTGAGACAACGATCGCTGTGGAAATTGGCTGGCCAGGTTAACCCTCCACATGCCAGGCCGTGCCCTTTATGGCCTGCCGTGATTTTCAGCTGTTTGCGGATCGGGTCCGACCTGCTTCAAAAGCCAGCACTTGAGCAGATCTTGCCTGATGCAGACGCCAAGGCCTTTTCTCTTCCTTCGTTCTTGTGAATTGCAACGACGGAGATCACGTGCCAAAGAGCCGCAGGAAAATGAAGGCGCTTTGTGCAGACTTTCAAACAGAAGTTTAATTTGTTCTAGCTTTGATGTGGGATCCCCAGCGTATTCGAAAACAGTAATTACTGTTACAGATTGAAAATCGACGGCCTTCTTTCCAATCAATTTTTTCGCATTCTTTTTTCCTCGATACCATGTCTTCTTTTGTTTTGTTTTGTTTTTTTCGTTGTTCCTCTGTGTTTTTTGTTCTTTATTTTTTTTCTTTCCTGGAAGTGGGTGGGGGCTGGGTAGCTTATTGATAGAACATCGCACTCATTTGTCAAGGTTGCAGGTTCGAATCCATCGGTGGCCAAGGATTGCATCCCGGAGTTTTTAAAAGTTATCCAGACTCCAATCGGCCCTCCCTTTTCTCATTGACTATCTTACTGCAGCTACAATTCGGTGCATGTTTCAGTGCTTAGCTTGGAGATAATGCCCCATCGCGCCATATTCCCCCCATAATATGGCCGAAGCAGCTGACACGGCGTAAGCCCTCCCCCAACCAAACCAGTTAATTTTCCATCGTTCTCCATCCATTTTTCGTTCTTTCTTGTCATTTATTGTCTGCATGTATGCCTGTTTATCCACATGTGCACTTGTGTATAAGTGTGTGCACATGTGAGCTCATGTGCACGCATCCACATGCGTGTAAATATGTCAGTGCATATTTACAAATATATCAATATATAATCAACACGTTTTCCAGGTTACAACACTTTGCTGTCTCTCAGGTCTACTGACGATAGTCGATCTCCTGACATCAGACGGACAAACTCTCGTCTTCCTATTCCTGCTTAAATTATTGCTACCGCTATGGCTTGCTTGAGCAATGAATACTTCTCTCGATATCTCCAAAATGGACTTCTGAGAAGCTCAGTTTCTTTCCCAGTCCATACAATGTGAGAAATGTCAATGGTACGACGATTAACCCAGTGAGGTGAACATACTAACGATATGTGCTTGTCGTAACACGATTACCCGCGCGGCGCCAGTAGGAAAGTGTCCGGAGTCGACTCGTAACGAGTAATCGGGTTATTTATTGTCTTGACTGCGCGCCAAGAAAGGCGACTTATTACGATTTATTACGACAAATTACGACTGCTTCCTCTGGTCTCACAGACTGAGTGCTCCCAGTGTTATCTATGTTTGTTTCGTTTACCAGTCCCTGATCAAATCTATTTCAAGGTATAGGTACCAGTCGCCAACGGAGGTTAACCATCAGAATTAATGTAAGAGACGTTCTTTCTGACAGGCCGGTGCCTACAGCCAGAAAACCGTGCCCAGCTGACTGTCTTTTTCTTTCTTTCTTTCTTTCTTTCTTTCTTTCTTTCTTTCTTTCTTTCTTTCTTTCTTTCTTTTCTTTCTTTCTTTCTTTCTTTCTTCTTTCTTCTCTTGCCTTTCTTCTTTTTTCTTTTTGTCTTTCCTTGTCTTTATTTTTTTCTTTCTTTAAATCCTCCTTCCATCTCTCTCACTCCTCTCTTCCCTACGTGACGTATTCTTTGTGCTGTTTCTTTTCCCTGTCACCCTAGTTTCATCCTTTTCCTGCCCTTTGTCATCGTATTTTGCTCTTTTCGTTTCCCCCAATAATACTTAATTGGTTTTTCTGTTGACCCTGCCTCGCGTTTGACAGCTAAAGAGTCTTTTTCTGTTTGTTCCTCCCTGCCTCACATATTCCACCGTCGTCTTTGTTTCTTTTCTTCTTACTTGCATCTAACGCAGTTTCTTCTTATAGCATTGTTCCACTCTTTCATAGAGATTCCCAATCTTCTTATTCTTGGCTTCTCGTGTCTGTCCCTCCATTTTTTACCTTGGGCAGATTTTCCTCCACTCCACTACTTAGAATTAGCCGCGCTTGGTGAACAAAATTCATCCCTTAATCAGTAATGACGAAAACATGTTCAAACAAACAAAAAATCATCAAAAAACCTGTTATTTAAGGTCTTACTGTTTGAAATACACTGACACAGCTTTCTCAGCGGGTATAAGCTGATATTTTTGTGTTGTGTCCAACAGCGAGCGAATGCCTGATGGCCAAGACATCTGTCCGCACGCTTCTCTGGTTTCATGCGAGCGGGAGAATTCACGGAAGCGCTGTGTGCGTTTTGCCACAATCTATGTCGTCGGCGAGAACCAAGCTTCGAATGACACACAGAACCAGTCGTCTCGGAAGCAGTGCCAATTACGTCACCGGAGTCGCTAGCGATTATGCTGATTATCTGGGCTAAACGGCGTGGTAAAGATTTCCCACACAACCGCCACTCACGGCCAGCAAACACAGAGGGTAGGGGCCTTCCTGACGCGCACACAGACTCGCGTAAGACGAACCCTGTACCCCGCTTCGCAAATATGATTAGAACAGCAAGCGCTGCTTCGTGCCAGGGCCTTTATTCCCCACACCCGCAGCCCCTCCGCTGCCTCCGCTGCGTGCAAGATAACGTGCAAGGATGAACTTTGAGCAGTTTATCGTCAGATAGTTCGGTGCCCTCTTTGTTAATGCGTTCATTATAGGAATACAGGGAAGAAAACGCCGTGTATGTGCGTAAATGTATCGCGATGGGGAGATACCTATCGATCTAGCCCGTAATTACCGCAAAAATGGCTTGTCGTCGGGTTAAATCAGCCATTGCCAGCGATTAAGTGGCGCAGCAGCCAGTCCGCCCTCTGGCCTGTGCATGTACAGCCGTTTAGATTTTTTAAAAAAAAAACCGTCGAACTCTCGCGCTCGAGTCTCGTGGAAGGTGAGCAAATAAGCAAGCATTCTGCTCTCCCCGCATCCGCTTTTTTTTCCTGTTTTCCTATCTCGGTGGGAGGATACAAGAAGTATGTAGGTAGCTGTATGGGCGCGTTGGCGCGTTGTGGTCACAAACAGCCCTAAATGCCCTTTGTTGATCTGAAAGCTGATGGCGTGGGCTTTGTATTGATGATGTTTTCCCTCAAGCCCACGCTCGCATGCCCACACGACAATGGTTAAAATTTGCCTCCATTGCAGCGAGCATGCTGAGAGATGGCTTATAGTCTGTGTTTGACTGCCCAGTGTCGTGGCAAGCACACCCATGTGCGTGACTAACAGCTGTAGACAGCAGGGGCTGACATTTAAACAAGGGACGATGTCAATTATTAAAAACACGTCCTGGGTGGCTGGCGAACTTACAACACCCCCCGTGACGCCCTGTTGTGTGGTTATGCGCATTAGAAGCAAGCGTGGCACACTCAGCGGGGCTACTGTAAGATCGCGGCGTGTGTCAGGGTCTTTAGCAACAAAGTTGTTGGCTGGACACAGTGGACACAACCTTTTTATAATGAACATTTCATGTTGCCTGTCAAATCTTTACATACGTGGGTACATTAAGATATGTAACATTGGGGAGAGGGGAGGTGTTGATTTGATTCTGTTGCTTTGGGGCAGTTGGAGATTTCACCCCGACTGTCATCGCTAGGTGTGTTGAACCCAAAAGGGGTAGTCCTGGGCAGAGAGTTGCATCACAATAGTCTCTAGATTGGGACGCGACCTGCTGATACCTTTGAAAGTGGTTCAAAATGAACTGCTCGTGGGATTGTGACAGGTCCTAGATCAAGGTGCAGAGGAAACAGCAAGGTCACCACCCCAGCTGCTAGAATTAGGCAGCGCTAGGTGTGTTCTTGTGATTGACATGGAGGCGTGGTGAACTTGTCTCTGTCCTGGTCGCATAGTTAATGTATTGGAATGTCAAGTGATTGTGTGAATGTGATGTTATGAGGAAGAGGTTGGTTCTGAAAGACATAGAACCTCTAGCTTTGGAACCCAAGTTACATTTTCCCATCTGGTGCTACACAGAAGGGCCTAGTTGCCCTCCTCGGGCGTAGTTAGTGGCCTAGAAGCTTTTTAGGGAAACAGGCTTCCTTCTTTCCTTCAAAATAATGATATCGTCTCCCAGATTGATTATTTCAATCAATTTCGTGTTTGGTGTCCCAAATCAAAACCACTGAAACGGTTTAAAGCAAACTGATTGTTTATCAGTGCATGGTGGCTTTTTTTTTTTGATAACTGACCACGATGCAGACGATGGGCCACTCTTGTCGCCCTTCTGACGCTACATCTCACAATCGGCATTATCAGCTTTGAAAAAAAAATCGCAGAGAGTGAGGAAATTGTTGCTAAGGACGAGCCAGCTCGATAGTCAGCTCGCTAGTCAGTTTCATATTTAGCTCACTAGTCAGTTTGATAGTCAGCTCGCTAGCCAGTTTGATAGTCAGCTCGCTAGTCAGTTTGATAGTCAGCTCGTCCTACCCCCGGTACGACTGAAGTTACACCATAGTTCCTGACTAAAATTTTCTTAGTCGGGTTGCAGTTCAACGGAAGTAATGCGTAGTTTGGTTATATTCCTGTCTTACGTCCTGACTAGAGAGCTATACCCGAGCCATGCAACTAGCCCAATGTGAATATCTGTCTTGCGACAAGTAGCGTTTGCTACTTCTTAATTGGAAGATCTTTGCTACTCTGGGAATTGTGTTTTCCTTTGTGCCGATTGCTTGTGCCTTTGAATCAGTTAGCTGCTGTGTTGCAATTGTGGATCGGCGTGTGAGATCGCCAGTGTGTGGGATCGCTGGTGTGTGGGAGTGCATAACATTACCTTGACACGTGTTCCTCTGCCTTGGAAAGTATCTATATGTTAAACGGGCGACGAGACATCACCATGTGTCACAATGTGATGTGATTTTGGAACATCAGCGAGTGGCGCCTACTAACCCTGGGTGGTGTTGTGTTCCGGCTTCCGCGAGGACACATTTGAAGAGTTCAACACTAGAAATCTGCTGTTATCGCGAAAGAGGCGATGAGGAAATCTCGTATCAAGTCATCTTTGAACGAGCATCGAGGGGTTCTTCCACGGACCTTACCAACTATAAACGTCAGTGTGACGTCGTATTGCGTAATGTCGTATTGCGTAATGTGAAGAGTAATTACCAGCAACATTCCTATACATTAAAAAGACATATACTTTGTATGTAACGTGCACAAGGGACGTTTCATCTGTCACATTCGGTTTGTCAGTCGTTCTCTCTCTCTCTCTCTTTTATTTTAGACTACCTAGCTCCCTGAGGGAGGATACCTCGGCGGCAGAGATATCGTAGTTTGACTTGACAGTTACACCAGGCCACCCTCACCACATTTCGTTATTTTCGCATCTGAATGAGCACCCACGTGACAACTAGCGTCTACTCATCACACGGTGGGACAGCTTCAGATGTTCAAACACAGTTGCTGCTGGAAACATTGGTTTGAAAGGCGACACGCGCTTCAGCAGCTATGTAGGAACGCTTGGTAAACTCCTTGTAGAAACCTGCAGGTCAAAATTCGTGTCTTTCGTCAGTCAGAATCGGACTGACCTAGAGGCTGCATTTGCGTTTTGTTTCTGTCGTCGCGAGCAATTAAAATCAATAATCTGTGGAAGGACTACAGCCAGCGCTGGGGGGGGAGGGGGTAAATATTCCTCGCGACTGGCCGCAGCACCTCTGCGCCATCGCGACTCCAGTAAGCCGTAGCGGTCCCAGGCATCAGCTTGCGGCCCGCGAGGAAGGTGAGAAATTCCCTCAAACCAATAAAACTGCGGCGTCCTATGCTTTCCCGCCAGGTCGGGGCGCCAAAAACAGATGCACGCACGTCATGAGAGTGCCCGCCCACTAAGGGGCTGATTGGCAGGTGAGTGGGCGGGGCGTCCGCGACGAGTGAGCGTGCACGTCGCACGCATGAGTTGCCACCAGAGCCTGTGAGAGCGACATGGTCGCTAAACCCTTGGCTGTTTGGTCTTCCGCTGAACGACTGCGCACGGTGCGTCATCTAGCGCGAGCTGAGAGAAAGTGCCGCTGAGTTTTGGGGACCTTGTTGGCCCGCCGTGGTGTTTGGCAGTGCGACAGTCACTAAGATCTATACTCACCGTCTTTCTCAACAGGGGGAGTGCTGTACCCCCCCTGCGCTGTAAGTGACACGGCGAAAGTATACGGTACCGTTTGTGGCAACGTCTTCGGCCACAAACCCTACCCGGAGGCTGGAAATTCTGCTTTAGGAGGTTTATGTAGCTCGCTCCAGCTGACCGCTGGCCATACATCAGTCACGTGGTTTATCTCTTGCCCCACCTGTCGCGGTGTTCGCATCTGGGGAAAGTGGACTTTCTTATCACCTGACGAGCCAGAGATCTCTCAACGTGCCGGACCTAGGTGAGCCCCTCCTCCTTCTGTTCGAAACGTCTGCGTTGGGGAAGAAGACGCCCGGAGAGAGAATCTGACAGGCTAGGGAGGGGGAAGTGCAGAGGGGGGTGGTCTGACTTGTTGCAGATTCGCTTGGCAGCGTCTCAGGGCGTTCCCCTCATCCAACCCCCCCCCCTCCGGGTGAGGAACATCTCCGTAAAAAAGCATCAAAAGGTTTGAGACAGAGGTCTGGGACAGTGCCAAGTTTTTTCTTCCTTCAGTCGGCGATCGCACGAGGCGCTAAATGTTCCGGGGCGGATAGAAAGCGAACGCGACGCCGAGGTGTTGACCCGCGCTGACCCACCACATGTGCCGTGATTGAAGTATCGAAGCAGCGTACCTTGTGACTTACGGGAATTTAATTGCACCTCTGTGCGGCCGGAATACGTTCTCCAGGGGTTCTGGAGTCAGCCGTCTGACTGAAGACAGAAGAGAAGCCGTACCTGATTAGATTTTTGTCTTTACTGGCAGCTGTTCCTGTGTCGTGCAGTGCGCGTTCCTTGCAGCGCTTATGGTGTCAGTTCGCTGCCTGTGGAACGGAGAGATCTGTGGACAGCGGCCAGCCGTTGACACAGCTTGCTACAACAGCAACGGGGGTAACTGTGTGACGGTCTCAGTGGTGAGTTACATTCTGGGACACGGACCTTGGACTGACGCAAACAGTTCGGGGTTATAACTGGGCCGACAGCGTGCATATGCAAAGGACACAAATTCAACGTACGCGTTTCACGATGTGGATTGGCAGACCGGCTCCTCCGTACTCATTCCAAGATTGACGTGACAAGCAAAGGTAGGTTAGCTGGCTTTCGAAGCTTATTTGGCCTGGTATCGCCGTACTTGGTGCCTGCGTGCGCTTAATGTTTGATGATGGACGGGATGGTGTGTGTGTGTGTGAGAGAGAGAGAGATAGACGCATTCAAGTAAATGGAATAATCGACAAAGCCAGTGGTGGCGGTAGCAGTTGTGGTTAGGAGATGATGAGAACGACAACGACGATGATCATAACGATCGTCGTCGTTGTTGTCGTCGTTGCCTCGTGATTATGTGCAGGCTCACATCTGTAGTACCTTCCTCTGTGTGCACGCCTGCGTGCGTACAGTGAGCGTGCAAGGTGCGTGCCCGCGCACGTCACTAGAACTGTGAGCGTGGCAACAAAGGGGTCGCATCAAGGTTTCGTTTGGCGAGTCCGGAAAGATCCCCACACCCCCTGGCGCCTCGTCCCCTAATCGATACGAGGTCTTCACTCCTTCACCCTCAGTTTGTTCGCTCCTCGCTCTCCTCCCTGCGTGGAAAACACGAGCACGTGCGCTGAAAATACCACCCACACGCGCAGTGAATGCCCACATTCCTCTTGTTGTGCGCATCGTTCATGCATACGCACGTCACAGGCTGGTGGCATGAGCTTTCGTATCGCTTCTGTCCACACGTGAGTACACACAGACAACGTACAGCCTTTGCGATCATCTTTATGACCGGAAGTGCTGATACCAACGCCAATGCGTCTTCGCATAACTCACCATTCTGCTTCGCACTCGCGTCTTCCGCTTTCTCCTCACTTTGTCCAACCCTTACCCTCCTTACCTCATTCCTACCCCTTTATCTTTTCTCTCTTCCTTCTCTCCCAACTTCTCTCAGCCCAGCTCTTGCGCTCGCACATGTATACCACGATCAGAAAACCGTATTACTGCAACTGTTGCGCGTCAGTGGGTGGATAGGTGCGGGAAATCTTTTTGTTGAGCAATATGCAGAAGCATTGCTGCCTTTCCCTCAGCTATCTGTTACCCCAAACCAAGTTTGAAACTTCAGACGTTCCCACACCCACAAAAGCACATGGTTTTACTGCAGTCCAGTCGAAGATATTTTGTGATGTGTGCTAGGATTCAGCTAGCCTCGTTTTATGTATAATAAGAATTGGTGCTTTTATGTATCATAAAGATTGGTGCTTTTCGCAAGAATGGCAAGTGACAAGCGTGTCTTGTTGCACAGTGTGACGTAGACAGAGGAGTTAGAGGTAATATCTATATCAGCCTAAAGTGTTCAAATATTAATCCTCTTTAGGTTTATCGAAAGGTCAGTTGACGATTTCCCTCTCCTTTTTTTCCTGTGAAATCGATGAAAAGGTGGACGTTTTCTTTATAGACTTGATTTCTGTCATTAGTGTTGGTGTGGACTTTTTGCATTTTCTGTCGTATGTTGCTCAGAGCGTAGTCTGATCTATAAGCTTGCTATTCCAGAATCCCGGAAGTGTCGTGGGCAAAGGTAAAGGAGCCCCTTTAGGAATTTCTGACTTTTCCAATACGGTTGTGACGCTTTCAGGAGGCTGATTGAGGCATGTGATGTTTTCGGCCAGTATTCCCAGTTCCTGGTGTTGTGCCTCATCATAGAACCTGCTGCACCGAGGCTACCTGACCCTCGACATCTGTGCACGTTCTTAGAGAAGGTAGCGACAAACTGCACGAAAACTAAAGTGAGCATGTACCTGTTGGGACAGTGTGCAGAGAGAACATTTTGGCGCCATCACTAAAGGCCGATAGGCCGGGGAGGTGGGAAGGGTGGGGGCACTGAAGGTCACGGACGTGGTTGGCACCATGTCTCAACAGTTTGTGTTTGAGGAGGTACGGGATCGATGTGCATGTTTGTGGTGATTGCGAGGGTGGAGGCCATGCTGAGGTCTTGCCGTGCGGTGTAATAACTGGCCGCGGTCTCCTTGCTGATGAAGGGCCTACCCAAGAACAAAAGAACCGACATTTTGAACTTTGGCAGCCTCCGAGCCTCACCATCTCTCAAATATATACGTCGTACGCGCAAGACACGAACCCTAATCATTCACAGAACGTCTTCTGCAACTCAAGCAAAAAATCACTCTAATGGCTGTCTTTACGGCTACTGGTGTCTTACCCTTCCCCCCCCCCACCAAAAAAATTCAGAAGCTTTGTTAACAAACGATCTTTCGCAGTGTTTTACTGTTGTTTTTTTAAGCAAGTTACGACGTTCATATTGTCCGTCATGTCTGACCTTTGTAAGGGGGGGGGGGTGATGACTTAAGGTCTACAGGAACTGTCTGCGGGGATAGCGGACAGAAAGGCTTACGGGTTGGGGGAGGGGAGTAAAGCGGGATGGGTTTATGTCTGGAAGCTGTACCTGCGAGTTCTGCAGTTGTTTGCTCCTGTCGAGGTGGCTGGGCTAGCCACAATTACCACCGAGGTATTCAGAACTCCGGTCCTGAGCTACAGCACCCGGGTAAAGCATTCATGTGCACATCGGTCTATTAATTCCGTTACCGGGGGATCAAGACGTAGATAGGGGAAGAGGGACAGTGCTTCCGTGATTTGGTGCAAAGATGGATAAGGACCAGCTATTACTATTAACCATGCTCCAAAAGAACCGTAGACGGATAGCTGCAGCAAGATGTTAGCGCGAAGAGCAAATTTAATGTTGGGGGGGGGGGAGGGCTGAATGGAGTCTACAGAATGTTTAGCTACAGGAAACAATCCTTGACCACTCCTGGATTCGAACCAGGGGTATTCCATACGCTAGTCTACAGCCGTACCCGCAGATTTATCCAGTGTGAAAAATACGCCCATTTTAATCAGTTTGTATCGAACCACAATCGGATTTGACAGAAATTCCCTTTACGGGGTCGCTAGGCGTATAGACCTACGTCCAACACAAATCGAAACAGCACGACGTGTGTCTTCAAGTTTTCCGTTTGTTCTGCGATGAAAGTCAGACCTCCCCGTCAACAGAGAGGGGGTAGAGGAGGGATGAAGAGGGCGGGAACACAAGGGGGCTGCAGTTAATTGCCGGTGGGAAGGTGGTTTTGCATTCTCCTGCCAATGCCGTTTTGATTCAGCTTCGCATCTGGTAGTTATGGCGAAAATTTTCAACGAGCCGTGCCCGCAGAGTTCTGATTGCTGCCGTCTTGTGTTGCGGCTGATGGAGGGTGGGGCTGGGGAGGGAGGGAGGAAGGGAACTTTCCCGGCTGTGGGAAGGCAGCAGTTGAAGCCAGAGTCGAGTTTCGCGGACCTCAAAAAGGGAGCGCTGGTAGGTAGCGACGTCAGGGCTCCTGCTGTCGATCGCGGGAGCTGTGATGTCACCAGCCAACGTCGTTCGCGTTCCTCGGATTTATGCAAGTGGTACTCAATGTTTCCAGTGCTTGTATGCAGGTGAAGCCTTGCCTGTGAGCTCTGACATCACTAGCTATCGTCTTTGTTTTGTGCGTGTCTATAAAACTCACCTCAGTATTTGCGGCCCTCGTCAAGCCAGGAGGCCGAGCACTGGGATTAGTACACTACACGTCATGGATTACTCGGATTTGAAAAGGAGGACAAGTTGGCAGGGAAATCAATGGGATAATTGAAAAGTATTTTTTTCCCACCATCTTTCTTTTCCTGTTTGCTACCTATTCACTCCGTTCCTCTTTCTTCCTTTAGTTTCTTTTTTCCTTATTTTCATTTTCCTTTCTTTTTGTTTAGTTTTTCTTTTTATTTTTTCGTTTTGTTTGTTTCGTATGTTCTTTCTTTGTTCTGTCTTCCGCTCCTTCTTTCTTTCTGCCACCAGCATCACGAAGTACACCAAACTACTCAAGCCTCGTGTAACATCGTAAAAGTCAGCACAATAGCTACCCAGGCAACTAATTGATTCTGTCCTCGAAAAATAATTGTAGAGCTTCTGTACTGGTACTTCTCCTAGATGGAAAGCAATTATTGACAATTCAGCTTGAAATATGAAAGACCTTTATGTCAGTCGCGTTCCTTGGTGCAGGCGTCAAACGGAAAGGATTAAAATGTTGGACAAGTGTGAAGGTGACAAAAGGGGTGGGTGAGTGAGGAAATATCTGCAGGAGGCTGAGAGATGGCCAGCACAATCATTCTGCATCACTCCATATTAACAGGAGGTAAACCCATTTCATGGGAGAGGTCGGTTAAATCGTGTTAGGACTTAACGTTACACCTACACAAATTGTGTGTGTGTGTGTGTGTGTGTGTGTGTGTGTGTGTGTTAAACACGTTCACACGTTCGTGTGATTGAACGAAGGCTTGACTGACCGGGAAGATAACTTTTGCCTGTATTTTTGTATGGAAAGCAGAACGATGCAGTAAGTCTAGAATAAACCTTTGACACATAGCTGAGTCATAACTGCAGTTTACCTTTAGTTGCAGTTAAGGCCAGTACTTGCTACAAAACCTCAAGGTAACGCAGATTCCAAGGAAACCCTTAAATGCATCGTGTATGCTTCTTTTTTTTTTTTTGGCTTCAGAATTACCCTCTCAGTTATTCTGTTTAAATCTGTCCTCCACATAGCCGTGTTTTCTAGTGTACTTTGCCCGGTTCCCTGTCCTGTCAGAGATCTATCTATCTACAACGCAGACTTGAAGGTTAGTTTTCGAGAATGCTTAGAACCTGTCGGGTAGTCTCCCTTTAAAAGGGAAAGCAGTGTTCCCCTTGCTTATCTCAATCTTCGTCTTCTAATCATTCTCCCGGCATCGTGAAGATACGCGTTTCCACTCGCCTGCTTCCATCTCACCTGTCGACTCATTTTCGCCTGCTTCCATCTCACCTGTCGACTCCTGCCGCCGCCGAGGCAGCTTCTGTGGCCAAGGCTGACATTGAAAATGACTTTGATCTCGCCCTCACCGTCTGTTGTCTTTGGCGAACTCCGACGGGCAAACCTGCGAAGTGCTGATTGCCGGAGAATGGGAAACAGGATTACACCGCCTCGTTCTAAAGTTTCCAACTCGATCCGCTCAATTCCTCAGCCCGGCCCTTGTTTGAAAAAGGTTTAGCCGGGCCATTGAATGTGTCAACATGCCGGAGGAACACCTTTCACCAAGAAAGACGCTGAGTTTTGCTCACAAAGACTGACGTCATCACCCAACCCCTGATATAATTGTGTCCCTTGGCCGCGAGATGAGGTTTTGGTGTCTTTCCGAAGCTGTGAATGCAACACACCTTCGGCAGCGAAGTGCTGGAACTATTTGTTGCACGCTAGCTTGCGGTGAAGGTCGTCCTGCTGGTGTTCTTTCTCCCACACACGTTGGCACCACCACCACCACGGTGTTGGAATAGTTGCTCTGCCTCTGACGCCAGATACGTGACCGATATTGTTGTCCCCCAGCTGTCTGTCTTTTTCGCTCCAAAACAAACGTTGCTTTAAACACTTTGGCTGTACCGCTCTTTCGTCCAAATCGTACTTTGTGCTCAGATCATCGTGCTTTGAGTGGTGGATGACAAAGTAGGAAAAGATGAGTCAATACAGACGAAGAAGAAGAAAAAGAAGAAGAAGACGAAAGGAAAAAAAACTAAAGGGGCAACAAATGACCAGTTCACAAGAGAGTTTTATGAAAGTAGGACAACTCTCACAAGAGTATCTGTCAAAATGCTAAGAGGAAAGGCAGAGATTAAGATGAAAGGGATAGATCCGAGATTTCATTTACTAAGCCTAAAAGATAGAAGAGGGGGGGGGGAGAGAAAGGTAAGGGAAATGTGGATTACAAGGCTATTTCCTTAAAATGTTCCTTCCATCTGCCAGATCCAGCTGGGATGGTATTTGTGACTAAATATCATGATGGTCGTGTAGTTAAAGAAAGAACGCTGTTACACGGAACCACATCTTCCTCTTAAGCCTTGTCCGTTCTGGAATATTCCTGGGGAATTCTTCTTCGAAATGAAGGTCTCAGTGGTGATTTGAATCCTCCTCAAATCTAATTATGCATTCTCAGGTAATGAAGTCTTCCTGACATACACCACTGGAACAGCTTGCCTGCGTGACAGAGATGGGTCTCTGATTGTAGCCATCTCGTCCACTAAATCCTGCCTAGGTGCCGAGTGGCTGACAAAGTAGATTTACACGTCCTCGGAATCTCTCACCGCCACGCCCGTAATCTTCGACGTCCCTGATGCAGATTCACGCCGACATACTGTCTGCTGTGACCATGTAGGGAATCATTTATCTTTCTTCATCTCGTTTTCATGGCCTACTTTTCTTTAAAACAGCTTTTCTCTCGAAAATGTCACGAGGGAGATATCTGATATATTGTAGTTTCGATAATTTTCCAGTGGGAAATTTCTGTTCGCAGCACACAAGAGACTCATTTTCTTGGTGAAGTTGTGACTACATTTTTTGTAATATATCAAGTTGTTCATGCTTTAATACGCCTCAGCTTCTTTATACATAAATGAGTCTTTTTAACATCTTTAAAAAGATATCAACAGATGTGCTTATGAACCCAGGCCTCTCTATAAGCTAGCATTACATCATGTTTGCGTCTTCGAGAGTTTTACTGGGCTAAGTCTGCCATGAGCAACGGAAGACTCGTGCCTATTCTGTATTACCAGACATGTACCTTATTTGTGTTACTACATACGTCAAGTTTCTCATATTATACACCTGGAGGTAGGTAAGTAATTTTTGAGGGACAGTACTCATACCTCTAAGTGATTTCGCACTATGGGGGATGGGGTCCTATTACTAAGCTACGCACTGAAAGAACCAACAGATTGATAGCTGCAGTAAGATGGCCAGTGCGGACAGGCAGTGTGCGGGGAGATGGCCGAATGGAGTCTGCACAATGTATAAACTCCATGACATAGTCCTTGGCCACACCCGGATTTGAACCAAAAGCTTCCACACAGTATTCGGCAGTTTTACCCGCGGAGTTATTCAGCCCTCCCCCCATTCCCCCACCCCTTCGTGCAGACGGACACATACGCAAGACGTCAATTAGTCAGTTTTATCATCTTGACAACACTGCCCGTATTTTTTTTTTAATCTGTACCAACGTAGTATCGGTTTCTCGGGCTACAGAGACGGCTGGAGTTCTTGCCAATCATCGGCTTCAGCACATCTGTCGAATCCCTGACTCAGCAGGCTTTCAGATGCTATCGGCGAAAGAATCACGCTCGTCTCTAGGGGGAGCACCGAGATTGGTTGTAAATAAGCTGTGAGCCTCTCATCCCCTCCCCCACCACCCCTCCGTCAGTGCAGCCTACAGGGCTCGCCCAGTGTTGTTATACTGGTCATTAGATTTCGGATATGTCGCCTTGGCAGGCCAGTGATCTGGCTCCGTGTTTGTTTAAGTGCGAAGGACAGCCATTGATCGGTTGCCACACTACCAGACGGGAAAAGCCAGACCGGGGCTGGGGAAGGGGAAAGGTGAGAGGGGGTAAAAGGGAGGGGAAAGAGACAAGAGCAGGAACAAAGGGAGACAAATTTCGCGTGCTACGTCCACAGTGATCGGACATGGAAATAATGAGACCATGGCTACACATGTATCGATTAGACGCCCACACGAAATCAAAGTCGTTTGGGGAATTAAAAAAGTACTCCCAAGGTGTTGGAACCGGACTGTGTCTTAGGAACTGATAAGGAATGTTCTGGCGACTCACGAAATGTCTCCAACAGGTGACAAGCGAAAAATTAGAAGTAGCTGTTGTCACCGTGTTGTTCGGAGCAATGAAGGCGTCGACTGGATTGGTTCCAGCTGAAATCGATAAAAAGAAACAAAAATTCAAAAGAAAAGTACAACGAAAGAGGAAAATGAAATATTAAAAGAAGAAAATCTCTAGACAGAAAAAATAAAGCTTTGTGAAGACCCACGAGTAGAAATTATGTCCTGTAGGTTTCTCGTGTTACAGTGTACTGTTTGCTGTCCTGGTTAGTTTCCAGTCTCGTTCTCATACCTTTGAAGTTCACCTCAAAAACTTTTATAACATTCTAGACTTTTAAAATGTCTGTTTGATAACAACACGATCGTCAAGTACTGAAGAAATAAACAAAACCTAATTAAAAGTTTGGTGTCATTAGAGGATTTGAAGTGATCAGAGAACGAGACCGGAAGTAAACCACGAAAACAAATGTGTCGTCTGCTGGTGACGACACTTTGCGACCAGCCGCGGGTCTCCGGAATGATAGTCTCCGAATTATTAGAAGCTGTATCAGAGATGAGGATATTTCATGTTGGGAGATAAGTCACGGAATTCGTTGTTCACTTATCATTTGAGAAAACAGTAACACACAAAACAGTTTCGGAGAGCAGTTCTTCTAGCTGCTGTATCGTCTGGGCGAGGGGGGATGTTGAAAGAGGAGAGGGGATGTTGAAGGGAAAGAGTAAACAGCAGTCTGAGACAGTAAAAGATACTTCCAGAGACTGGAGCAGGAAGTGGCGCAGCAAATATGTCTTGAACCAGACTAAAGGAGTGGAGCTGGCGGACTTCACGTGGCTTTTGTTGACCAGCTCAGGCAGAAAAAAAAACTGTCGAAGAAAAGTAGCTGAATCATCTGTGAGCGTACGCACTACTGGGTTTATGCGAGTGCTAAAAATTCTCTTAGGACCTAAAACCAACGTGTGCCAGGCGGAAAAAGCTACAGCATACGTTGTGTAGAAGGACCTGTAGTATAAGGGAGTCACTTAATTTGATTCATGGGGCTCTTTCACGTGCACATGTACCCTCACTCTTTCTGCCCCATTCCTTTGTTGTTGTCTCTCCTTTTTTTTCTCTCCTCTCAGCTGCTTTTCTTTCCTTCCTTTTTCATACCTACACTTTTTCCCCTCCCTCTCACTCAACTCTCACTTAGTATCCCTCATTTTCGTCTAGTAGCGACACAGGTGTCAAATGGATGTCCCAGTTTTCTTTCTTTCTCTTCCATACCTACTTGTCTCTCTGTCCCTCTTTCTCTCTTTCCCCCTTCCTCTCTGTCTCTCAGTTCCTTCTGGTAGCGACACAGACCCCAAATGGTTGTCACACTTTCATCTCTTTCTTTCTGTCTCTCTTTCCCTTCCATACCTACGCTCCTCTTTCTCCTCCATCTCTCATTTCTGTCTCGTAGCGACACAGATCCCAAATGGTTGTCGCCCCTTCGGACACTGATTTCCCTCTACACCACAAAACGCTTTAATCTGAGAGCTGGCGACTTCGTAAATTATTCAGACCTTATCTTTTCCAACAGCGTTCTGCTCCCCCAGACTTCTGTCGACAGGCAGGGGCGGGAGACATCGGGCAGACAGCAAGAAGTGTATGTGGGGGCTGCCGCAATAGCGCCACCTGACGGCCTTGGCGCGGAGAAGAATGGAAGTCACTCGGTAGGAAATTAAATTGCGGGGATCGGCCACTTTCAGGAAGTTGGCCAATAATATAGAAGCATGATGCATCTCGCAGCCGGAGGCGCGGGACTGACGGCCAAGAGTGAATGAGGAGTGATGGCAGTCTGAAGCTTCGCCGCCTGAAGACCGCGGGTCGGTCGATGGGCAGACGCAGCGAGGGATCATGGCCATAAAATTGTCATCTCGCTTTGTCGTTACGTCTGGGATGCTACTGTTTCCAGACAGACTTCCAGTTTCGGGCAGTCTTCCACAAAAGGGTGTAGCATCTCAGACTTTAACTTTTTGCACGGTTGAGGCCAGTCAAGTCGCGTGTATGTTTTGTGCGCGTATGTGTGTGTGATTTGTTTTTGTTGTTGTCCGCCATCGTAGGACCGCCCTCGTTTTGTTTCAGCTGCTGAAGATCTCGCGGGCGAACGAGATTCGGCGAGCAGCAATCCATCAGAAAGCGAGACAAAAACAAATTTAGGGGAATAGAGTTTGTGGGGTATTGTGGCAGCGCTGTGAACAGGAAACTGTGAGCGTACATTCTCCGGCTTAGGTACCCAACACTCCGATACTGGCCTGTCCTGTCTAGCCGAGTGTGAAAAGGCATTCAGACAATTGCTCTCAACTGTTCTGTCGTAAAGGTTTTCTGTTTTCAGACTCCAGCCGACGGCTTCATCTGCATGCTAAGGTCAAACGTGTTTGCTTTTGGCCTGCGTGGGATCACTTGTCTGGATGCTCGACTGCTTGTGAGGTTCAGACAAATGTTCAAGTAGAATCTTTAAATGAAAAAATTAGCTAAATAACGATGCTTAACTATGATCATAATTCTCTAGAATCTTGTCAGCTTTTGGGAGTTCTAGATATGGAGTGTGCTGATTCAAACAGCCTGTGATACTGATTCTAGCCAGTGTTAAGGTGCCGAACCGACTTTCTGCCATCTGCTGATCGCGTGCTTTGAGATGGTTCTGGGTTGATTAAGTCCAACTGTGTATGTCTAACTGAGCAAGTGTTTCCGTTCACACAGGCTCGTGTTGTTCCTTAAATTTATAACAGTCTTTGCGATTCTCATCTGAAGATAAGGCTGTGCTACCCGACCCACAAATTCGTGTTCCTCAATCGGAGACAGGTCACGTGATTCATGGCTAAGGTTAGAGGACCTTTTACATGAAACTTTAAAAACAAATCGGCCGACACCGACAGAAAAGGTTGGAAGATTCATGTTCGATGACAAATACATCCCTTGAGTTCTGGTTCTTGTGTCGGTTGGCTGCTCGGCTTACAGATTGCGCATGTCAGGTCATCAGTCATCCTGACCCTTAGCGCTGCTGTGAGCATGCCACACAACACATTGTCTTCTCTTGAAGGGGAAGTAATTGTCACCTATACCGTAGGTAATCGAACTTGGTATGTAGACTTTTACGACCAGCTGGCCTCCATTTTCGCACGGGACGCGCACAGCGTATTGACATCGGAGCCCCGTAGAGAGACACTACCTTTGAGGCTTGACGGAGATATATGAGTAATAATAATAAGAATAATAGAATTCACCGCATTCTACAAAAATCCCATCAGTAATATTCAGGAAATTGATTGCGGCAGCAAGTTTTAAAGAAATATCACCTCTAGCAGTAGTAGGTAGTAGGTGTCTTCCACATATAAAAAAAGGTGCATGGTATACTGCTACTGAAGCATACCCGATACACATCACTTCTTGGAGGGGACACTACCTCCACGAGACCTCCGATGCGAAACAAAGGATTCTAGAAGTGCGTGTATCGGGTGTGCACAGCGCTGCAAAAGAAGCATAGCACAGAGCAAGGGTGTCAGTGAATTGAGCATTTGAAGTGTCGCATTGAACACTGCTTTCGCCGAGCAGCTGCTGTTTAGCCGAAGGGAGAATATTACCCCCCTTTTCCCTTTAGAGAAAGTGGATTTCAAATACATTTTCCCCTGACAAGCTCGGTGTCTTGAATGATTAGAAGCAGTTTTTTTTTGCAGATGGAACTCGTTTTTTCAGACCTTCCCATGCATGCACTTAATAGACTACTTACAAACCGGAAAAGGATTTTTTAAAGTGTCCTAACAGCCATCTTAACAGAGTCTGAATGCACTGATGCTTGGAAATTAATGAAGGGTCCCTGTCGTAAAAAATCTCGTCTCTGAGCAGGCACGTAGTTTGAAAACTTTCCCAGCGTTGCAAAGCAACAGTCTCGTAAAGTAAACACGGGTGTCGGAACTCGCTGTACAAGTGCTGGTCTTTTGAACGCTTTTTTTTATCAGCTCGTGAGGTATCAAACACCAGTTTGCCTGGACAAACATTCGGAGCTTTACGCTGGTTACTAGAGGTTTGCTTTTCATAATATCTACTCCCTTGGTGAAGAAGCATTCAGGTGTTTGTCTTAAATCCGCTCTCTTGACCTCGTGACCGTCCCACGAAAAGCAGCACACGTTAGGAGTTTTGGTGTCAGCAGCGTTCCCACGTGAAACTTGGGTCCTCGTTTCGATTCCAAGACGTAAACTTTGCCATACTTAGATCGTTTATTAGTTTTTTCTTTACCTTACATTTCATTCACCAGCCGTACAAAGGCATGCTAGCCATGGCGATCATTAAAGGCCAAGGATAATAACGTATTTATTCTGCCTTCGAGATCGTGCTATCGAACTTTAAATAGAAGGCAATGAATGGCAGTCTTAATCGAAGTTCTGAATGTGCAACAAGTTACTACACTAGGATATTTTGACAGCTTTCATTTCTCTGTCTCACCGTCTCTCTGTATCTTGCTCCTTTCAGCCCTCTACTCGCCCTTCTCTCACCGTCTCTCTGTATCTTGCTCCCTTCAGCCCTCGACTCGCCCTTCTCTCACCGTCTCTCTGTATCTTGCTCCTTTCAGCCCTCGACTCGCCCTTCTCTCACCGTCTCTCTGTATCTTGCTCCCTTCAGCCCTCTACTCGCCCTTCCCTTTCCGTCTCTCTGTATCTTG
>SMGT01005382.1:530666-554852 GCA_004794575.1 Lanistes nyassanus
CTCCCTTCAGCTCTCTACTCGCCCTTCTCTTTCCGTCTTTCCGTCTCACTGTATCTTGCTCCCTTCAGCCCTCTACTCGCCCTTCTCTTTCCATCTCTCTGTATCTTGCTCCCTTCAGCCCTCGACTCGCCCTTCTCTTTCCGTCTCTCTGTATCTTGCTCCCTTTAGCTCTCTACTCGCCCTTCTCTTTCCGTCTCTCTGTATCTTGCTCCCTTTAGCTCTCTACTCGCCCTTCTCTTTCCATCTCTCTGTATCTTGCTCCCTTTAGCTTCATACTCGCCCTTCTCTCTCCCCGCTCCTTCTCTCTCCCCGCTCCTTCTCTCTCCCCGCTCCTTCTTTTTCCTGTACGTCCCACTCGCCCCGACACATGTCACGGTCTCATCACAGACTGTAATGTTATGGCGTAACACTTGTCAAATACCCTTCTCACTTATGTCTGGACATGTGCATCAAACCACAGCAACGCTGCAATGGATGCTAAAAACAATTGTTAATAAGCCCTCCAACGGGACTCTTCCCAGAGGCCCCTCATCCTTTTTCTACTTTTGCCGTTTTCTGTAGAGTTTAGGTACATAAGGTGCTGCTTCGTTGTACAGTCACTAGAACGTGCGACAAGGGGGTCGTGAAGGTCACGCCTTCTGGAACGTTAGCTAAAGAATTTATTTTCCTGAAAACATTACTAGAACGTACCCATGCGCGTCAAGGTATCTTTATAAGTTATGTCGTTCTGAATGACTTAGCCGGCTCAGAGAAAATCTGCAGACTCTTTGATCTGGACCTGGCATTGGAAATGTTTTGAAGCCAAGTTGTTCCGGATCGTTTCAGCTGCCGTTTTCCGCGTTCAAGCAGTGCTGACGAAGTTTGAGCGCCGGCGACTGTCTGATGCAACGATCCATATGTTTCGTATTTTCGGTGGTAATCGCCTAGAACAGGGAGAGGAGGCTTTGAGGTGAAATGGAGCGTGTTCTGATTGACACCTGGGTGATGCCTCCTGTCCTGCCTACGGAGCACCTATACCGGAGAGGATAAAGAGCGAAGAGTTTGTCACGAGCTCTGTTATGGCAGTCACGGGTCCGTTTTATGCACCGAAGGCCTGGATCGTACAACCAGAGTTCGCGAGAGAAGGTCCGCCCAGGTAAAAAGACAGTCGGACTGCAACTCACGAAAAGCTGATCACTGAACGCATTTAAGGACAGTTGTCGATTAGTCCGATCTGTGATTGGTCAGAGACTTGACATGGAATCTCCCCCCAGAATGTTCATCTCCTTAATTCTTATCTGAATTCTGCTTTATCATCACATATTGTCCTTTCTTTGCCACCTTATCTTCGTTTCTTCGTCAAACCTTCCTGTCTTCTCTTTGCCCCTCCCTCCCTTTCTTCCTCCCGCTTTCCCTCTCTTGCAACTACCTTCCGCATGTAAAAGTTGAAATGATTATGAAGCTTACGTTAAGAAACACGGCAACGAATGCCCATGCAGCCCAACACACGACGTTAAAGACGTTTTGTAGTTATGCAGTTCTCGTGTTCCTGCCATCATTTTCTTGTACTTTGGACATACCTTCTTCTCCAAAGTTCTTTGCATTTCTACTTTCTGTTTTCCTCACTCATCTATCCCCATCCACATTTTCCTTTCCTCACTTGCAGGCATGACAGGCATGGCAGGCATAGACGTTTTTTTAGCAAGAGCGCTGTTGAAAGGAGGGATTTGTTGTTCCGCTTATGAAAACTGTCATCTGACCCATAAAGGTGCCATGCTGCGAACAAAACCATCGATAACACCTCTGCACTGCACTCGACAAAAGGCCTTCAGCCATACTCCCATGCTCTTTAGGGTCAAAGTTCAAATCTGTGTCAATCCAGTTCGCGTTGGTGACACGGACGAGCACTTCACTTAACACAGACACAGATGTGCATCTAAAGTGGGCTTTACAGACGTGGGGACGTGAACGACATTAAAAGTACTGTGACATCAGAGGTCCAAAGGTCATGCATGGGAGCTCTGACGTCACTTACAGTCTTATACTGAATGGTCTACCAGATTCCTGAATCAGACAAGAGATCCCTTGGGTTTGTAGAATTACAAAACAGAAAAAATACATATACTAATTCGGAGGATATTCTATCAAGCTTTTCTGGGAGGAAACCCATCTGTGTAGCTTTTTTAACTGTACCAGGAATCGTCGTCTGTCCAGAATTAAGCTGTGTTATCTGACAGCTCCGTTTGGAACGGTCTTAACAACATGGGTCGATCGAGTTGCTAGCGTTTTTCGCGTCTATAAAACCTACCTTTGTTCTACAAGTATGTTTGAATAGTCCGTTGACATAAAAGACGTGACGTATGACAGAAAGTCTTGAGGCATACCTCAGGGTCAGGGCGTATTTTCCCATGACCTAGTTGGCCCGATGTCTGAGCCGTGTTGTGCCAGATTACAAGCAAAACAAAGGACATGATCTGAATGCACATCACGCATCTGCAGATCAGATTTGAGAATTCAGTGCAAAGTAATAGATCGTGACGCGTCTGATGTTTGCACGGTGTCGTTCTTTTTTTCGAGCACACGCCTTCTAGGGTTAAATTCCAGGTTCCTTTCCCCACCCACTTCTTGCTCGCCTCATCTCCGCACTCTTCTATCAGCTCTTCCACGCTGTGTGTGTGAATTTGTGTAAATGTGTTTGTGTGTTCTGACTTCTTTCCTTCCCTTTTCCGTCCATAGAAGTACTACTAGGACGAACGGCTCTCTTCATACTTTCTGTTAAAATAGTCCAAGTGTTGGGCGAAATAGCTGCACTGTTTGTGGTCATATATTTCCCCTTTGCATTACTAGATAACTGACTGCAAATAAGTTGCCTTTCTCCTACAGGCAGAGAAACTTGTATAAGAAAGGCAGCTCCTGTGCAGGAAGAGTTATCCCTCATGACACAGGGAAAATGGTCACTATTCGCATAGCTATTTCCCCCAACAGCCAGACTATTGTTAAGGAAGCTGTCCGCCTTAGTAAGTGTAATCTTTGGTACTAGCAGCCCGGTAGCAATGCTGTATTCAGTTTCTGTTGCTCCTGCTCCACATTACCAGTGACTTGAAAGAAAGACAACCATGAGCTGAGGGCCTAAACAGCGTTCGCTTATTAAATACGAGGTTAAAAGGACAAAGGTCACTTCTTGCCCTAAGTCTTTGAAGCTTGATGCAAACTCCATCCAAACACAGGTTTTGGCAGACTGATGGTGCATCGTGTCAGCGCTCCTGCCCACACTGCCCCTTGCGACAAGAGAGTTTCTGGCAGAGGAGGGAGTGCAACTGTTATCCTATCCACTGTATTCTCCAGACATCATTACCTGCGACTTCCCCCTGTTCCCATATATCAGGAAGCAGCTACGTGGATCATGGTTTGACAGTCCCATCTTAAAGACGCCGTCCGAGCCTTCATGAGGGCTAGTGATGGCATACAGGAAGCCGCGTGGTCTAAAGCCTGGACCATCTGGTTGGAGAGGATGGTCGGCTGGACTGAGGCTCGTGGAGCTTGCTTCGAGCGACTGTCGTTAATGGATTTTCTGCATGTCTTTTAGTTTCCTGGATTATACGGATTTTCACACTGGCCCTTGTGCGTCTACTAACGCTGGCTGTACCTGTGCGCCCGCGCATGCCCGTGTGTAACCAGGTGCTTGGGTGTGCGTGTACTTCCAAATCCTGAAGGAACGTATTGTTCTCTACTTTCCACAAGTTTTGGGGGTTGTACGGGATAATCAAACCCTCGACAAAAATTTGCCCCAAATCCCCGCCTGCTAATGTTCAGAGTCATTCTCAAGGTTTAGCGGAGTCGTTGTCTCTTGTAGCAGAGCAGCAAGTCGCCTCGGTTCAGAATCCAAACATCGACGAGTGTAACTCAAATCCAGTTCCAAGGACACCTGTTGACTCACTCAGTCTTGTCACTAGAATCACCTCGCGTATTTTACCTCGAGAGCAGCGGTACTAGAGGGGTTCAGTCGCCAGGATTCCATATCTTTTCAGCACGGCAGCATATTTTTAAGTTTTTCTGTTTTTAAACAAGATAACGCATTAAATCAACGAAATTTGTCGGTCGAGTTCGATGAGTAACTGCAGCTCCTAACTGTGAGTAATTACATCTCTTGAAACTAAGTACAGGTTCTAACGAAAGACATCCCCGAACTGCACAGCAGTGGAAGAGCAGTCTCGAAATTCTGCTTCGTGTTGTACTAGTGTATCGTTTTATGTTGTTGCCGTGATCTCTGGAATTGTTTGGTCTGACGTACGTAATCCTGACGTCATTGCAAATGCCGTATCCTCCCTCAGTAAAAATCCGTCGAACGAATATAAATGCTCTCATATGTACCAGGCCGGATGTCGATCGGTAAAACCCTGAAAACCGTACCCGCACGCCAGTCGTCATGGTATTAAAATTTTGGCACCGCACGTCTTGTCAGAATAGACGCGGCTGAGACACTACTCACGGCGCTTACATCGTGCGCGCAATGGTTCGTGCTGTGGTTTACCAGCGATGCAAACAGGATGGCATGGGCCATTGGAAAAGAGCGTAGGACACAACAGCCCACGGTCTACAGGCTGAATCTAAAAAACGCGCTCGGTGCCATATGAACGCCATTTCTAAGCTCCTGTCTTAACCACACGAATGTGGGTCTTCATTCGCAGAACCTGGTCAGGTTTCGGATGCACATTCTGCTGGTAAAGAAAGCATCTGCTGAAGATAACACCGCCTCCCTCCCCCTTGACCCCCACCACCAGCACCAGACACACTCTGAAGTGGTGTTACTTGTAGATATGAGCTGCTCCCATACAGATAGTGATTAACCTCTTCACTGGACGAGAGGAAGAAAACCAGCCCGGAGTGCCATCCTAAGAGCCCAGCTGACATTCGTGGCCGCTTCTTCGAGGTCAGGCTTTATTCTTTATCGCTAGCTGTGCTGTTGTGTCCTGTGTCTGCTGGCAATACTCACAGGGACCTGTGTCACCATGTGATGCGCGTCAATATTAAAATGCCTCGATCGTTTTAGAAAACAGCTTTTTTTCTTTCAAAAGACATTTGACTACTTGTGCTACGCCGGGAGTCTGTTTAAAAACGAGAGAGAGGGAGGGAATTGTGAGGAGGAAGGAAGTCACCCGAGAGGCTAGAACGCTCCAGTGAATATGAAAACTCGCGCGAGTTGGAGAAACCAAGAAGGGGTTTCAAATTTAGATGGCGACACTTGCTCTTGGGAAAAAGTGCTTTTTGCACCGACTCCAATGAAAGGTGTGCATCGACGTGTGTCGCAATGGAATTTTTTTTAACATTTTGGTTCGGCTTCCTGTTGACGTCTGCAAATGTTCTGTCAATACTGATCACTGAGCTTTTAACGAATACGTCACAACGTGTACTCAGGACCCCTCCTCTCCTCCCCTTCCACACACACACTCTCTCTCTCTTTATTTCTCTCCTGCTCCCTACCTCATTGATTTCAAGGTCTAAAAGCTGCACGTTCTTTCAGCATAGAAGTGGGTTGGCCACTCTCAAATGCATCGTTTGAGTGGGACGAGGGAGTTGAAACAAAATTATAGATCTCCAATGGCAGTTTCCTCGAGTATCCTTGCTCATGTGTTAGTGCGCCCGTATGTGTGCGCGCATGTATATTTCTGTACGCACGTGAGACGGGCAGCCTACCGAAAGCAGTTCGAATAAAAGATCCTCACAGAGGGGGCGTGAGGAGTACACAGGGACTAGGGCCGACCTTGACCGCGCGGGGCCAGGGCATCGATGGCTCCATTGTTATGACCCCAAACGCTGATTACGTCTAGACTAGACCAACTTTCGCGACTTGGCGCACGAATTTAGTTTTTTCATTATTCATAAAATTTGTTCCTTTTTTTTTTGGACAACTGATTGGCAAACTCCTAAGGACGACCTTAGGCCTGAAGCGCGGGGGCCCCCTCAAGAGCGGGGCTGGGGCGGTCGCCCCACTTGCCACCCCCAAACGCCGCTCCTCGATCCTCATAAGCAAAACTGAACGCAGATTTCAACTGTTCATGGGAACTACGCGCTCAGTGCGTATAACATTTCCTATGGTGCCAGCAGACTATGAGTTGCAAAGAAAAAAAAAGGGAAAGGGTCGGGGGTTTATCAAGCAGAAGCGTTTTTGACAGGTACAGGTGTGTCCGCGAACAACCTTCAACGACGAACCTTATTGAACTAAGGGCCCGCAAGGGCCAGCAGCACTCTCTCAATGGAGGCAGCTCACAGCAGGTGTAACCGTGGAGTTTTATTGGACACCCAGCGCTGTCTTCTATAGCGCTGCCAGTCGGCCTGTGGACATACAGGCGGGAGGCTGCTCTGTTTGGGTTCAGCTGTCAAACACAAAGTGGGTGTGGGTGAAGAGGCCCCAAAATGTGACAGTGTGTCTGTCTTTTCCGATTTTTTTATCTCCGCTTTGCGTGACGTGTGCCTGTTGCTCCCCGACTGTCTTTCACGTTCCTTCCTGCTCGTTTCCAGGCCGAAAGAGATTGAAAACGGCCGGCATGATGTAGTCCAAACATGGATGATCATATTCCCACCTATGTAGTCTTGTTCTTCGTAATTGTGCTAGTGAATCTTCAGCATGTCTCTTACGACATTTCAACCTTCACTGGAATTTGGTCCTATGTATGTAATGACGTCGACACGCTCCCACAGCCACTTGCATTGCCCCTTTCACGACAGCAAAACGGGTGAAACAACAAAAGATGTAGTGTGGCGAGTGGCGGTTGACGAGGGGAAATTTATTTCGTGCGTTAGTTTCGCTGCGGTTTTCGCGTTGCCTTCATGGGACTTTTGAAGCAGTGCCTTTTAATGTCGCGCTACCAAACGCATTTTGAGTAAACAGCGAGAGCCACAGTGATTTATGGCGCTGGCGAGCAGTTCGAAAGGCTTGTGGTGAGTCAGGACTCCCGTCATGTCAGCAGAACCACGCCACTGCCACTTATTTTACCCCCCCCCCTCTCAACCCAATACTCAGCCCTCGTATGCTTTTGGATTAGCGGCGAGGGAAAATATACCCCGCTGTAAGGTGTCTGTTTAGAGCATAGCCTGACTACAGGGTTATTTTTTGGCCTCGCACACAGAACATGAAAAGGCGCTTTTCATATGAGACAGTGTTGCGTTGTCAGCCTACCCGTCCACTCGGCCCTTTATTGTACAGGAAGACTTCGACGAAGGGCCGGAGTAGAATTGCAGCACAGATTCTGCCGGTCTGCCTACTTTTCTCCCCCCCCCTCCAACCTCCACCCTCACAGCCTGGTGTTCACCTTTCCTCCATGTCTGTCGGTCTGTCTGTGCAGCCATACGGCCTATGATGTTGTAGCATTCATTTGTTCCTGGTATAGCTGTCTTACTATCTGGAAACGACATCAATTTATGATTAAGCACATTCACAAATCAGGATATATTTATATTGTATTGCATGCTGGGCCAAACAGTGGTGTATTTCAGATAGGTTTACCTTAATCATATTTTGCATCACAGTATAACAGAACAAACGCTGGTATGTACAGAAGAAGAGAGTTTTGTTGTACGTATTTAATGGAGAGTTCTGTTGAAAATACTGCATGCATTTTCAGACTACCTGTCAGTTGACTGTCACCCCCTTTTTTCGCGGGTTTTATTTTATGGTTGCTGTGCAGACGTTCTCAGTAGCGTGCGAAAAGCTCGCTGTAGGAGCTCCGGCAGAAACGTTTAACAGTGCCTGCAGTCAAACTGCGCATGGGCGCGCTGCAAGGTGCACTCCTGTCTTCTAGGGATTTCAAATAATGTCGGGGTCTGGCATGTTTATTTACTTTCCGCTGGGAGCGATGTGCTCAGGTGTGCCTTGGTGTCTGCTGTGATGGCAAAACACATTTGATGAGGTCACAGGCAAGATGGCGCTGGCCATTAGACGACGGCTGGTCTAACTTTTAGCGTGTCGGTGTCAACGCCGATTATCCCAGTCAGGTGCTGGTCGTCTCTTACCGACAATAATCTAGCTTGTCGGTATCTTTGATTGTCTCAGTGGGTGTCAATGCGGTTGTTTGTGGTTTTCGTACCTGTTTCCATCCGTCTGTGTGTCTGCGAGTCTTGAGTGAGTGGGTGGGTGGGAACTGACAGAGAGGAGAGAAAGAATAGAGAAAGCTGTGCGTATGGTGTAGGTTCGTGCATGGGTGCATGCGTCCGTGGACCGTGAGTGCAGGCGTTAGGGGAGGAGAAGAAGAGGTAGGCTAGTGTGTGCGCAGCACGTGCGCACGCGCGTGTGTTGTGCACTCGTAGAACCCTGATTGCCATCGTATGCCATTCTTTGTTTCGCGTCAACCAGTTAGCGCATGGGCCGCGCCTGACTCACCACAACAAAATAAAGCTCCAATTGGTCTTCAATAATTGCCTAATTACAGCGAAATACGAGCAGACGCGCCAACGCCATTTTGTGAATAATTTCCTAGCGGTCATTATCACTCTCTCTCTCTCTCTCACCCACATTTTGTCTGCGTGGGAGGTTTTCTGTCCTTCCCTCTTTTGCTCTCCCTCCTTCCTTCCCTGAATTCATTCATAATTGTCTGGTGCCGAGTTTTACATCTTAAATCCCCTTACGAGAAAGCCAGTAGCGATGGCTTCTTCCCTGAATCTGACTGTGTGTACGCATACCTGACTTCGTTTGCCACATCCGGGCGCACAGCCATCCGGTTAAGAAAGACCTCAAATTGCTACTAGCACTGATCCTGTCGAATTCGGCCTCCAATGTCAAAATCTAAACGGCGTGTGTTTGTACCTGTGTTCCGGTTTCTCCATTAGGTCCTGTTAAGTGAGTGTATATAATTGTTGTTTGGCTACTTGACCCAGTAGATAAACAACAATTATATACACTCACTTAACTGGGTCTAATGGAGCACCGATATGTGGCTTATACAGGCTTTAGTACATACACACCTAAACGAGTCTACTGCCTGTCTGGTCTCCAGACCTCCACATTTTTTCATGCATTCATTTGTGCACGCGCGGGTTCCTGCATGCATATGTGTGGCTGAATGCGTGCGCGCATGCTGGAGGAATGAATGGGGGTAGAGAGGGAGAAATAGAAGAATTGGAGGAAACAACAAAATTATAGCAGGGGATGGGAAAATGCATGAGGGAATTCGTAGCAAACACACAGGTTATATACGTACACAGAAAGACAGGTGGTTATACAAGGAACCTGGAAAAGAAAAGTGTCCAAGTGGATGTGGGGCTGGCAGAGAAAGATTTCACTCGGCCTCGAGCACAGGTCTATTTTGACAGATGATGGTTGGAATGAACACATTTCGATGAGCAGATCGTAACCTCAAAAACGGGAAAGGTCAAAGAAAAAACTCTGGATGAGTAGAGGGTAAACCTCAAAAACGGGAAAGGTCAGGAGACAAAGTCTGGGTGAGTGCGTGAGCGGGTGAGTGGACGGACTAACAGCAGATGGGTTTTCAAACTAGACGAGCAACAGCCAGCTGTCTCGGACCCTATAGGAGTCGATCCTTCCACAGCTTTAAAACTTCGCACGCCCCGGGCACCTTATAACTTTGCCTTAATCGTCTTTTTATCTCCTTTTTTTCGCCCTCGGCCAGCTTGCCAACGTTAATATAACAGCCATCCACGCGTTCTTAGAAACGAGAGAACAAATGGAATATCTGTGGGGGGTGGGGCGGAACAGGCGTGAGTAGGGTCTGCGGCTTGGCTGGAATCGCCTTTACTGGACAGGCGCATGCGCTTGTTTAATGCAGGAACGTCACGCGACAAACAGCGGACGGCAAGCTAGCTGTCGTGTGACGCTCGTCGCAATACGCTACTTTTGTTTCACGCATATTTTCACAACTCTACTCCATCCCTCGTCCTTCCGTTTCTTCAAATCACTTACGGATTGAGAAGAAAATATATTAGCGTGATCATAGCCTGATCTATCTTTTCATTTCTTATTGACTTTCTTGTCGACTGGCATTTACCTTAGGACTTGTTTGTGTACGCGAGGATGCCTGCATTCGTGAGTGTGTGGGTGTGCGTGAGAGAGAGAGAGAGAGATGGGAACGTGTTTGTGTTCTTGTAAAGACTAGCTGACATGCGTCAAATTCAGTTCGTTTATTTGTGTGCTTGTCTGCTTGCACTTTGGATCGCGATGAAGCTAACGCAGTAGTTCTGACACGTTTGTCCGAACAGAATCGTGTGCCCATCTCCTGACGGTGGTCGAACAATGCACACTGCAAGCTTGCTGACCAGCTGAAAACCCTCGCTCTGACTGCTGCTCGCAGGTAAAGCGATTTCATACAAAACTGACCCCTTGTGAAAGATTACTTGGGAATGCTAATTGCGCACAGGCGTTAGGTACAGACAGGCAGACATGAAAGTTAGTTTTAACGCGTAGCAACGAGCGAAGACTATATCACGGGGGGGGGGGGGTCGTGAAGAAATAGCGAAATCATCTTACAACAAAACCAGCGATTTAACTTCCCCGCGATGGTGTATTCCTCAATGTTATGATTACTTTCTTGTTAAGACTAAGGTACGGAGGCAGTCTCTGGATAAAAGTGGATGAAACAACTTTATGGTAACGAGTGTGAAGTTTGTTCTTTCTTAACCACCGGTTTTTGTTTTGGTTTTTATTTATTTGTTGTTGTTGTTGTTGTTGTTTCGATTTAGTCGAACTGTGCAAGAACCGTGTTTGTAGCACCGAAGCAAAACTGAAACATTGGGGCCGAACCAGCGGGGAACTGAACTTGTTTTTCTTTGTCGTTAGCTGTTGGCTTAACAACACTAATTTTTTTTAATAAACTGAGAGTCTGTGTCACTGCATGACCCTGCACGATTTGTTTTTGGTGTCCGCTGCAAGATTACGCCCCTCCGCTGCACTTTTTGTCCATCTCCCTCCAGTCTCCGTGAGGGATCTTTATCCTCGCCAGAGAGCTAGCCGTTCCAGGGAGGTCCGAGTCGAGACGCCTAATTCGATCGTAGTGCACGTGGCGTCTGCTGTGCGCCGTTCTTCACACTCCAGCTACCGCATCGATTTTCAATCTGCCATTAAAAATTAACTCTTCGATGGGGTCGCTCAACAGCAAGGGAGTAGGAGAGAAGAATTTAAATGAAAAAAAGAAGAAAAAGAAAAAGCATTCCCGTGATCTGCCAGGAGTTTCTAAGCTTTGATGCCAGCGACGAGGGTGACAACCCTGTCTCTCGAGTGCAGCGCCCTTGTGAGATCGGCTGATCAGTGCCGCAGAGTGTGACCGGCGGCAGTCTGCTGGTGCCATGTCAGCAGGGACGCTACCCGTACCCCTCGACCAATTTAAACGAGTACTTGGCTAGCCACTCAATACGGCAGCAAGGGGTTAGACTGCTTTTCCCAGGCGAAACAATTGGTTGAGGCGGACAACACGTAATGGAAAGGTTTTGAAAGCAGTTGTGGAGTAGTCGATCCATCATTTGAGCTTCGGTTACTTCTTTTGTTCCATTTATTCATCTTTTCTTTCATCCATCCTTTCCTTCTTCTTTCCCTTCTCTATGTCCCTTTTCATCTGTCTGTCTGTCTGTCTGTCTGTCGATCTATCTATGGTGCATTTATATATGCTCTCTCTCTTCTTTCTTTCATCTTTTTTTCTTTTTCTATACTTTCCTTCGTCTGCCTCTTGTTGTTCACACGCTCTTTCGCATGCTAGATTTATATCTGTGCATAGTAGTATGTGCGTAGATGTATGTGCGCCTGTGTGGAAACTCGTACCTGTGTATTCGTGCGGGTCGATGACTTTGACATTATAAAATGCCGAAACCCCTTCCCAAACTGTCTGCATCAGACAGGCTGTAAAAGGCACACTGATCGACTCTAGCGCCAACCCTTTGCGCAAACTCACATTTTCGGGCAGAGCAAGTTTATAGGACTCCGCACATGCGTATTGGGTGTCTGCTGAACACTCGGGTGAAATTTTTAGCACCGTGAGCAGCGAGCGCATTTCTCTCTCTCTATATTTTTTTTCTCTCTCTCTCTCCTTTCCTGGTGTCGACTTTTGGCAGGAAAACCTAGGCAACAGAATGTTTTGACGATACTGTCGCCGTCTTCGACGAAACAGGGGCTCGTTACGCTTTGGCAAAAGAAAGGCAGACAATAGGGGAAAATATTTCGGACTGAACATCGATTTGCTGATCGTTAACTTCATCCTCGTCTCCAGAAGGTCGACGTCGTCGTGAACTCGCTTTTCGTTCCTCTGCCGGCGCTGCAGCACGTACCGATGAAAGCCGCGCGTTGCGGCGGGCAACACGGGGGCCGGAATCACAGAAATCGTTAGACGTTAGAGAAGCGCGGAAACACTACCGGCGGCTTCATCGAGAAAAATACGAAGGGAAAAGAGAGGAGGAGAAAAAAAGTGCATTGAATGATGGAAAGATGTCTTTACGGAGAATGGCGAGTTGTGTTACATTTCGCATGGTGGTACGGAATTGCACAGTCATGAATTGCGATCGGTAAAGGTAGCTTGCTGCCGTGTGGTTGTTATTGCCTGCGCGGCAATCGGTTTAAAATAAACGCGTCCTTGGAGCCGGGAAGCCAGGGGAAGGGTTGGGAGCCTGGCAGTTCAGCTACGAGGTCTTGCTAACATCGGAGACTGTCCTTCACAGGACCCGCTGCTGACGTGACCGTAATGTGCCTTCACAGACGGTCCGTTTGTTTTCTTATTTAACCTCCGTTCTCGTTCTCACACCTTTGAATTTCAACTCGATTCCAAGATTAAAGCGTTCTAGACTCTTAAAAAGTCTGTTTAGCAAGAACGTTATCATGTAGTACAAAAGAAAAGGGAAAAAATCCTAGGCACATGGTGTCATACGATGATTAGAAGCCCTCGGAGGAGACCAGAAGTAAACCACGAAAACAAATGTGTCGTCACCTGTGGAGGACAATCAGCGGGTATCCGCGCGTCCTTCGATTCTCACCTGGGAAGAGAGCTGCGCTAGCTTTGCTCCTGTCGCGTAGAAGACCAAATTCTTGACCACGGTGGTCTGGCTCTGCTCTTGTCGCCTTTAAAAACTGACACCGCGGTGTATGTGTGATCCTTTTCGCACAAAGCGCACACAGGGCAATGCATTTATTTATTTACTTAGTTATGTATTGCAAGAGCGCGCAGACAGAGATTTATGGGGTGGGGGTGGGGGAAGTCTTCTACCTATTGCCTTCGCAGATCAGTAAAGCTTAGAAGTAAGTAAGTAAAGTTTAGAAGAGCTTCAGCGGTAAGGATTTCTGCGTCCTCATCCATAACCTCTCTGCCCACGAGGGACCAACAGGTGTGTTTTCGCTGTAAGGCTATTAGGTTGCTTCCCTTTCCGGAAGCGCTTAGATGCTCGACATTCTAGTCAAGCCTCTGTCCGCGGGTTAAGGAAAAAGCCTAATTAGCATTCCTCTTGGCTTCACCTGTCTTTCGTTCCTTCGTTCCTTCTTTCGTTCATTCGTTCTTTCTTTTCCTCGATCGTACATTTTTTCCTTCGTTTAGATTTAAAGTGCAAATCCATCTAGCAACTACTTTGCGATAGGAGAGAGGGGGTGGGGTAAGGGAGATTTGGACAGGGGGAGTTCCCATGGTCAGTCTTCCTTCTTCACCACCCGTCGACAGGCTCACACCTTCATAACAAGCCAGTGGCCGCCACCAGATAACTCTTCCTTGGAGTCTATCCTTTGATGACCGATTGGTCAGATAAGGCGGCGGCCGTGTTTGTTAAGATGAGCTTTGCAACGACAGCGTTAAGCAGTACAGAAGTATGCTGCCGTGTGTACAGAGCGCGGAACCTTTCTTCACCCTTCCGCCTTGTGGGACTGTGCTGGGCGATACCCAGGCAGTTAACAGCAGCTTACACTGTTTAGACGATAAGTGCGTCTGGCGAGCGCCCAGGGTACAGACTTCTCGGAGTTGTGTGTCTGTAATTAAAGACCCGCTCCTGGTCAGATGATACGTTAATTCTGTGGCAAGTCACGTACTACGCTGGGCATGATCTGCATCCCTGCGCGCTTTTAAGTTAAAAGCTATGCGAACCCCGTACTACCGCGTGAGGTCACTGCCTGCGGCAGGTAGTCTTAACGTGTGCATGCCTGCGGTGATGGCTACAATCGGTGATGGCTACCACCGGTGATGGCTACGCTAGTCCAGACGACTGCGAAAAGGTGTTTGATCATCAGATCAGCCACCGTCAGGGACACGGAAACTAAAGGCTGCTTGCGCAACGCTGACGACGGGACGAGACGTGAGCGCGGCTTTTTGCCGTGATCCCTAACGCGCCTCCCGTCCTTGCCGCCACTCCATCCAGGCGTGCAGCCAGGAGCACCCGCCGCGCGACGAGATCAAACGGCGGTGGCCAGGTAGCTAGTTCCACTCCAGTCACCAGCCTGTCGCCGCCCGGTCTTAAGAGTGAGTCTGTTCTTGCAGTTGTTACCTAGGGCTGGTGTCATCGAAACGAAAATACGCGAGTGACGCTAGATATTGACGTCAGAGCTTTTACAGGGGATCGTAAGAGGGGTGACGTGACTACCTGGCTCTGCTCACGTTACTCGCGTCTGAAAACCTGACCTCTGGGGTGCATGCGACTTCGTATACACCTTGTCATACGCATTATAGAGCGCCACGCTCTACTCAGATTGAAAAGTACAGGCACCTGTCGTGGGGGGGGGGGGAGTGGATACGGAAACGTGTGCACTTCGGTCAAGAGTGCAGGCTGGTATGATTTACGTGATAAGCAGCTTGCACAGAGATAAAATGTCATCGCTACTTTATGGTGTTGGGGTGAAGAAACTGTAAGACAACACTCCTTGGGGAAAAAACACCTCAGATATAACATGCTATAGGATGATAGTGACGCTGTAGTTATTCCTTGATTGCACAACTTATCTATACATGAATGATACTCAAGTTACTGAAGTTACTCTGAATGTTACTCAAAACCAATACAAAAATCTTTTTCGCAATAATACTTGACGCCACACTTTCAGCGTCTGCATGGGACAGTAGGAAGTAAGAACGACTCAGCAAAAACAACCAAAAACAAAAACAACTCCCCCCCACTCCCAACAAACCAACAACAGCAAAACAAGAAGTTACATCAGGTACATTCATCCCCAAAAACTTTACTCGTCAATCATAGATGCAATTTTTTATATTTGCTCTTTGTTTGACTTATTTAAAAGTGGGGTTTTTTTTCGTTAGATCTTTATCTACTTTCTTTTTCTTTCTTGATTGTGATGTTGGCTTAGTTAATTACACAGTGGGACGAATGTTATCAGTGTTAACATTTCCACCATTCTCAGGGCATTCTCGCTGTCTATCTGTGTGTCTGTCTGTCTGTCTGTCTCTCTCTCTCTAAAGAAAACACACGAAACGATTGTTTGCATTTACACAATTTTTCTGGTAAAATTTTGTTTTTCCACTTTGGATACTATACTGTTTCGCGTGTCGTGATTCCTTAGGTACACATGCCAGTGACTTTGTACTACATGCTGGGAGTTCTAAGCTTACTCTCTCATTCCTCCCCTCCCCCTTCCAGCGAATGGCTGCCGGCCATGTTAGGTGCGTGTGTTTGCGGCTTCCATTTTCACGCCTCTACCGTACTGTCTCTTGTTTTCGCGCGTCTTTGCCATAATCTTGGCGTCAACAGAGTTAACAACCCTGCGTTTTAACTGCCCGTTTCCCACCCCGCCCGCACATGTGAGACTAGCCCCTCCCTCCTGGGTCACGTGTCTCGTCTGCGACAAGATGTGAGGCAACAGCTAATCCCACCGCTGGACCACGTTGATAAGAGAATAGGGGAAGGGGTGAGAGACAAGGAGGGCCCAATCACAGCTAGATGACGCGCTGTTCCCACTAAGTCATCGCACGAGTCATCTACGAGTGTATAGGACAACACAGGGGAGGCTACTCACGACGTGTTTCGAGTGGCGGTTAGCCATCGAGTCGACTGGCTGTGGCCTGTTGTTACATTGGTGCGAGAGTGATCACAACTGACCACAATTTCAAGATTCTGCTGGCTTTGGTTTCATGGAACTAGACCATTCTGTGAGATCTCACCGCCTTTTCAAGGACTTCGCGAACCTCCTTTAATGCGAAAACAGTCAGTAGGATTTTTTTCTTTACATTATCTTTTTTGTAAGCATGGCGCGGTCGCAGTGTAGCTGTTAAGGCGATCTCTCATGTGCGCGTCTGTAGTCGAGTTTCAAATCTGCATGTCTGATGTTTCTACACACACTTTACGTATCCGGTGTGGTATGAGGTGACATACATTTTCAACATTCTCAGCTATCAGCGGTTTGGATCCAGTCGATAAAATATTCATGAATCTGACAGAGATTACATTGTTCGTCTTGGGAGGAGCCACCTTCCTTATTTCTTTCTTCGTCTCGATGTTTTGTCTAGGCAAATGACCGTGTTCTTGTGATCTCCACATCTTGATGAGTGGAGAGGGGGAGTGGAGAGAAGTGCTGTGTGTGAGAGAGGGGTGGGAGGGAAGAGAAAAAACGAGTGAGAGAGAAGCGAGGAAGATGGATGAGAAAAAACAGTAGAAGTGATCATCATTCTGTTGATACAATGTCATTTTATGTCTGTTGACACAGGATGTCCGCTGCTGGAGAACGCTGGCATGTTGAAGTACAGTCCACGTAATGACGTGAGTAAAGGTCTCTTTGTGGCTTTGATGATGTTTGTTGTCTTGAAACTCTGATGGAAAAAGAGTTGTTGATATAGTTGGTGGCCAGTTTTGCTGACATATCCAGCGTTATCTGTGGGGGTTTTGAATTACAAGCGATCGAGGAACTCCAGTTAGATCGTCTTACAGATCACTGTGTATCCTGAGATGACAAAGAAAACTTCGAACAGAAGACGGTTCAAGCATTCTAAGTAAAACCGTGTGTTTTGACGGTCTGACGGACATCTGTTCTTAGAGGTGCTAGGGGAGGGAGTGAAGCAAAGGGGAGTTGCAAAAGAGAGGAAGAGGGAGAGAAAGAGAGGGTAGATGGAGAGAGAGAGAGAGAGAGAGAGAGAAGAGGGGAGGGGAGAGATATTGTAGAAAGGATAGAAAAAGCCCTGTTTGGAGATGCTTTATTTCATCTTACATACTGCCTGATAGTCTATATATGCCTGCATTTTATTTCAAACCGTGTGAAGTTATGCAGTTTTCGCCTGTACTTCTTAAAATTGTCATCATTTTCCCCCAAGTACAGCACACCTTTCATGCACAATGCACCCCACGTGTAGAATATATCATACGACTAGAACACACGTTAGACGTAAAAACTAAAATACGCCCCTGGCAATTTAAGCACCAACATTCTCGAATTGCGCGTAGCCATGGTTAACATTTTGGCTACAGAACGCCTTCAGTAAGCCCGTGCGCACAATTGCGTAAAAATGCGGAAACGCAAAACATTCTCTCACTGCCTCAAAAAAGAATCATACAAAATCGCAATTCCCAAAGTAAAGAAACCGCCGTGTGAAGCCAAAATAGGTCTCGCCGTGTCACCTGTTTTCGGCCTATTGATCCAAGCAGACGACACGAGCAGCAGAAAAACACGGACCGGAGAAGGAAGGGGAGGAAAGACGAAACAGGTACACAAGCGGGCGAATCTTCGTCAGCTTTGTCGGGCTAGCCAAGCCAATCTTTGTCAAAGGAAGACTCTTGAACCAGAATCAATAAGACAAGGAGAGAAGGCTAATAGAAGAGACGGATAGGCGGACAGGCAGACATTGGGTCGGAGGGACTGGCGGACAGAAGTATGTTTAATTGGCATCTCCAATAGACTACGTTATGTTTAGCATCCCTCGTGTGCGCGTTTTATGTTCAAAGTCTACGGTTTAGACAGCTGCGCATCACTTAGGAGACGTGGCAATTTGTGGGAAGTGGGGACTAGAATATAGTTAACTGCGATCCATTCGTAGCTCATTAATTCAAAATTATATTCGTTTAAAGTTACTGCAACGACTAGAAACAATGGCGGAAACAGACCCACCACTGTCATTCTCACTGCTACCAACACCGCAGCATCCACAATAACAACAAACAACAATAACAAATATTGAGGCAGTTTCTTGTTGTGTCAGGAGTACATGGTTGTTCCATTATCATGAGCTCAGGAGGCGGCACAACTATTCCGGCCACTCACCAGAATTGCGTTAATTTTTACGTTTCATATCAGCTCGCGCACTATGCATTACTGCCTGACGTGAAATGGTCCGCCCGATTTAGAAATTGTTTTTAACAATTAGAAAACACGTTTCCCTTTTCTTGTATCAGCCGAGATGTGCGCATATGTTGGGGGTTTCGATGCAGAGAGAGAGAGTTGAATAGATTGGGAAGAGTCTGAGATATCTGTCACGAAAAGCAATTTTCAAACACTTTTTGAAGTTTGACGTTTTCCTTTTCCTCAAATTTTTTTTTTGCAGCTTCTTTTTCATCCTCCTTCTCTTTCTTAAATTCTTAAATTTCTTAAATCCTTACATTCTTATAACGTTATGAAGCGCTATGACTGTTCAACCAGAGAAGGAGATTTTCTTCAGGCACAAATTGACAGAAAGTTGCTGTGGTATACTTCTTTCTCCAAAACTCTTCCCCTACCGCATTTACTTCTCTTTCTCCCTCCCCCCCCCCACCTCAAGCAAGAACACCGTCCTTCCACACAGCTACAAAGACTAGCCTCAAAAGTTGCCACGTAACCTCGTTTGAACAATCGAGCAGGTGAGGTCCCCTCTGGAACATCGGAAGGTGTGCGAGATCGCGGGAAAAGCCGGGGTTTGCTTGTCCTCTTGGCGTTGGAGGGTGGGTGGTGGCCGGCTTCCTGTTCCTGTTGGTGCTGTGCTCTTGCCTTCGGCGGTGCGTGCTGCCCTGTGCGTGCATGCACTGCTGGTGACGTACACGTGCGTGGGAAAGGGGCTGTAATAAGGGTGGCTTGGACAGGGGAGGGGCCCAAAAGTTCGTGCGGTTTCCTCTTCACCTCAAACGAATGTCTTCAGGCTGTGTCGTTCGAGCACGCAGGGAGGTGGCGTGGTTTTCTGTCTGTCCCATGTCTCAAATTCTGTCTTTGGTGACGTCACTTCCGGCACTGTACAGGCACCGTCCGCTCCCCGAGTGAGTACAGACTTTCAAAACATCAAAGTTATAGAGAACAATTTTTAAAAAATGAAGTTTAAACATGCCAGACGAATTTCCGGCAAGCTGCATGTCGACAGGACGTCTACACGAGATATTCCACTGAGCATTACAGCCGGTCGAGAAATGTAGCATGCAATGGCCTGCTCTTCTGGCGACAAATCTCTTTTATGGCTGGCATTTAATTAGTACCAGAGGTAACCCCTTCTCGGGTGCGTGTAGGTTCAAGAATGCGATTGACAGGGTCAGTTTACCTCGCATTTAGTGGTGTAACTGCAGCCAAAACGAAACAGTTCGCCACAGGTAACACAGTAAAAAGTGACTTGTCAAATGATCGACAAATTCACTCTTGAAGGTAGAATACAAACACTGAACACCACTTCTCAAAGCGACACAGGGGCTGCTTCCCATTTGTCTCTTGATGGGACGTGCCTGTTATGTGTGACTGTGGATCCTTTTGCTATATTTAATGACATAATATTAGTGCATGACGTTTGGTGTACATATAACATATGATTTATTGCTTGGGTATGCTACTTGGTGTCGTGGGTGATGTATATTTTAGGGATATTGCCTATGTACGGAAATTCTTGACTTTAGCCAACTACTTCGTGAGTGTCCTTCTATGACTTTCCAGTAGTTTGTTATTTTGTGACGATTTCACATTCATGTTTAACCAAGGAGAGGAGACAAAGAGAACAATTCCTTTCTTATGTTTGGAAAAAAAGATTCATCAGCGAAATATATTTAAGAAAAAATACTTTCGAGAATTACTTTATTATATAATGACATGCTACACTGTGTCTATCTCATCTCCCTCTTGTATCAACAGACCCACTATTCTATTCAGTACTTTCTAAGTCTATTAAAGTATCGTATCGTAAAAAAGCACTACATGTATCAGTGAACCCTTTCAGCGGCTATGAACCGAAAAGCCGGCTTTAATTGACCACGGAGATCAGTTTATTGCAGATCAGTGCAAAAAAGAGGGAAGGGTATTTACATAGTTTGCACAAAATCGGGGTCGAAAGAGATACGAATCTACATTTTTATATGAATCAGTAATGTTTCCCTTTCACTTCGAAAAAAATGTGCTGACAAGCTGTCTTGAGTTCGTTTATAGCTCCGCAAGTTGTGAAGTGGTTTGCAGGCTTTGGTCTGTAGAGGAGGACCGGAAAGCAAAGGGATTAAATGCATATGTTTGTTTGTGGCTCGAAACACACGTTCAAACTATAAATAGCATGTTATTCCTAGGAATAAGCGACTTGAGCAATTTTATGTGTCTTTGCTTTTTAAAAAACAACAACAAAAGCCCTGAAATTTTGGCGTATCTTCCTTTGTAACCAAACGTACTTCTTTGAATGACTTAACGTGGCTTCTTTAATTCGAACTCAATCCTCTATAACCTATGAACCTTGAACCTTCAACCTCTTAGTGGGTTAACGTCACTTCGTGCGTGTTGATCCAAGAAGGTGACGTTTTCCCAATAGATAAGGTCTATCACAAGTCATGATCGATGACGTCATTTGACGATATTAGTCACCAAATTGTCAGATATCCACTGTGGTCTGTTAAACGTCCTGGCTCAAGCTCTTTCGGTGCTCATAAGAACATTACGGAAACAAATCAGCTCTTGTGATTACAGTGTGGTCCCGCCCTGGGATCAGTCGTAGGAGCTGTGGTGATGGGTGAAAGGTGTGGAAGGTGTAGGAAGAGTACTGCTTCTTTGACATGATCACCAAATTCCTGTGACGTCCCTAACCAAGTCATGTGACGTGCTTGCCAAACCGTGTGACGTGCCTGCCAACTTCTCTTGACGTGCCTTCCAAACCCAAGTGACCCGCCTGCTAAGCTCCTGTGACGTGCCCACAACACTCCCTTGACGTGCCTACCAAATTCGTGTGACGTACTACCAAACTCGTGTGATGTGGCTAAAACACGTGAGTGACAAAAATTAACAGTCGCGCCGGCTTATGCCATTAATTCTCACCAGAAAGCGACAGTTCATAAATCCCTGGTTAAATGTTTGCTGCCACTAAGTTGATCGTGTCTTGGAGTGTGACCGTATATAGCGCGTGACCCTGACGACAAAACAGTGAATAATGGGCCTGCGGCCTGCACGAGTGTTGTCTATCTTTCGCGAGCAGTATACAGAAGACATTTTGATTTCAAGCACACACTCCTCGCACAGATACAGCCAGACTGACAGCCAGACAGGCGCACCGCCTCGGACTTGAACGGAAAGAAGATTGCAGCAAAGACTTGGGCAGCCTCTGACGCCCGCCGTGAGTGTGGATTAACGAAAATAGTCACAGAAAGGTCCTGAGGGATGTCTGCAGGGCACGAACGCTCCGCGTGTTTTACTTTGAGCGTGGGTTACCTAAATTAACGTCACGGCATTTAGCTTTTAATAAAATCGTCATGACAACCAAACAGTTTCGTTGCTGCGACTACAGCCCATGTTGTCCATAAAATATTTATCAAGGTATGGGATCTCAAACCAGGGCGAAATGTAAACTAACATCACCTTTAATAATAACGCAACTGATCATCTGAATTTCACACACAAGCCCGTTCTAAAAGTTTTTTTTGTTTGTTTTATAAATAAAAGATTGAAAGCCAGACTTCAGAATATTTTGAATAACGAACAGGCAATCAGACAAATGACAGATGTAGATGGATGGATGGAAAAGTGTCGGGTAAGAGGATAAGTGGAGGAATGTTATGGCATCAAAACAACGGCCATGTGCAGGCTGTGATCTCTTGGAAAGTAGCTTATTGCGTGAAGGGCATTTTAGGAACTGAGAGCTATTGTCATTAAGAACAGACTAATCATCCTCATTACCGTTGGGAGTAATTTCTTTTGAACTTAGCACAAGCCGCATCCCTCTCTCTCTCTCTCTCTCTCTCTCTCGCATTTTCTCTCTTTCTCGCTCCCTCGCTCTTGTTTATCTCTTTCCTCTCTCTTTTTCTCCCTCCTCGTTTCCCCTTTCTTGTTCTCCCCCCCCTCTCCTCTTTCTTTTCCCTTCTCCCAGCCTCTCCTCTCGCATTTTTGTCGGGCTGTCTTGTTTTTGCTTGCTGCAGCCTGCAGACTACCTGTCAGGTGAGAAGTCCCCGCTGTGGAGGAACGAAAGAAACTCTTGTCTCGGCTGATGCCGTGGAGAAAAGTGAATGGTAATGACTCGCCCCGTTCTTGTAGCGCGTGTGTCGACACCTGACAGGTTCTCTCCTATTTCTGCAGGCGTTTCCTGCAGTCCCTTCAAAACAATCTTTGAAAGTCTTTCCGTAGGACTGCGGCGAGTTCTATGGACGGGAGGAACGCGAACGACGCTAGGTAGTGACGTACGACTCCCCATGTCTGACATCACGTACGGTCCTGGTGTCTATGAAGCTTGTCCTGGGTCACAACCACTCCGCCTTCCCTCACCCCCTACGCACAGTTCAGTGGAAGCTGAGGGAAACGATGATGCTGACAAGGAAGACGATTGGGTTTACTTTATGGCTTTCAAAGTACGTTTGTTCTTTTCCTTTTCGTTTTTTTTAATTTTTGAAAAATCCTGGCAGGAGGAGGAAGACGCCTTTTAGCAGGACAATGAATGCCTGCTTGTATTTCAAAGCGCAGCTAATTTAGTTTTTTTAAGTCCGTTTTCCAGGTGTCTATGTTTTTAAGCGATTATATTTTACCTTAAACATGTTTGTTACTTCGTATGTGGAATGTTCTTTGGCAGCTTAATGAGTTGTTAAGATTTATTTTTGGATAAACTGGTATGTGGAACTTCGGTTTATGTTTAAGCCCAGCACGCCCCCTTTCCCTCCCAAAACATACAGAGAGAGAGAGAGAGAGTGTGTTATGAAACTCCTTACTGTTGATCTCCGAGTCCGCGCATACACTTGTACCAATAGAACAGCAGTACTTGACAATGTGCGTTCACACGTAGAGCTCTCCTAATTGCCGAAATCTGTACGTGCGAAAACGCACATTAATGCGAGAAATGGAGAAAAGATAACAAGAATTGCTTGTTGGGTAAGACAAGTCAGGAGGGTGTAGGAAGGAAGGAGGATAGATGGAGTTGGGGGAGGGGAACAGGAGATGGAGGGGTCTAGAGAAAGAGGGAGAGGATTACAAAGATATCACCGCAATACCGCTAACCCGCACGATATAGGCAGGCGGTTGCAGAAACTAGCTCAATCTATCGAGTCAATTTTCTTCTCCTCTGCTCTCCTCTCTCCGAGAGCCAACCTGGGAATAAAAATAATCTTCCTACTCCACCGTTCCACCCTGTCTCGCGACGGGGCGAATATTTGTGTTCACTAACGCAAACACATCCTTTATTAAGCGCTGATCCCGACAGACTTGAGCGTGCTTGGTGAAAGGCCAGCAAAGCAACTGTGATTGCATGTCTACATTGCTCTCTGCTTGTCATTTCTACTTCAGGATGTCGTAAACACAAATAATGACGGCGTCGACACGCGTTTTGAAATTTCATCCGCCAACCGTCGGTTTTGACTTCATTGCCTGTGTCCTTTCCTTGGCGATGTTTTTTATTTTCGTCGTCCCTGCCCCTCTGATTTTCTTTTTATGTATGTGTTCCTCCATATTTTTCCTGCCTCATATCGGGACGTTCAGGAGGTATGACGTCAGTATATCTATAAGCGTGCGTGCGTGTAAATTCCTGAGAATGTATGAATGTTCGTGCGCTTATGTGCAAACAAAATTCGATCCGATAGAAAACATATTACATACGCACACTATATACGATATGCTTATTATATACTCATTTATGAACACACAAGTGCATATAAGTATATATTTGTTCTGCCTCCCCTAACGATTCCCCCCACCCCACCCAAACCACCACCACCATTTGAGTCCAGTAACTAAAGTTTCGTGCGTCTCCATCTACTGTAGTGTTATTAAAATCTGTTTATCGCTGAACCTGTTGGTACGTGATACAGACAAGATTAGCAGTAGAATCTTCCCAGGTGTGTCAACCTCCCATCTCGAACTTTCTCACACAGGCGCACGTTACCTGTTTCGCGACAGAAACGTTTAGGTGCGGG
>SMGT01005382.1:557842-578367 GCA_004794575.1 Lanistes nyassanus
CCTCCAAAGAAAAAAGTGACAACACTCTCTGCAGATCACGGTACAGAACCAGAGGTACGATTTGCATTTAAGACGCTAAAAAGGGTCACATTTTCCCGTATCTTTGTATCTGCGTGGATGCTTTTCAGATAGAATGAGATCGTCCAATTAGCTTAGTAAGCACGCGAAAATAAAGTGAATGATAAAAAAGTATTATTCTAGCCTTGGAAAATTAAACAGGCGGGGTTGGCAATTTTTAATTCTAAACTCTTCTTTATGTTTGTGATCTTTTCTACAGCGACAGCTGTTGCATGCTGCTCAAAGCGCCATCTTTAGCTTGAAAAGCTTGGCGACTTTGAAGGGAGACGTCGCCGATACATCGTTTGTCGATTAACCTTAAGTTCACATCTTCACGTCGTCAGCGGCAAGGCTCAGGGCGCAGTCTGGCGAGATCAGACGCAGCATTGCCAAACGGTCCGACATCCGCTCTTGATTACGAATTCATTCCAACGGCAAGCTTGCAAAGGCGTCCGATCTCTAGGCACTGGCATATAGCCGCCCATTGAAGTGCTGTGAAATAATTTTGTAGGCTCGATCGTTCATGCCCATCCTCCATTCCCCCTTGCCCCACTTCACTTCGCGTAAATTGGAACGAACTTTCATGATGTCGCGAGCCGTTTTGAGAAGCCAGTAAAACCGCAGTCTCGTGGCTTTGAAGACCTGCAGCAGACGTCGAGAGTCCACAAGAGCCTGGTAGATTGAGGTACTTGACTAGAGATCCTATCTCGGGCCGACGTCGGGTGTCCTACGTGACGCACAGGGGCGATTTCTGTGTTTCGGCAGATTTTGTTGCCAGTAAAAATTTTCTTCAAAACCTCAGAACTATTGTGCATGCTTTGCGGCTGTGATGTCAGACACCTTTCACGTGGGCGAGAACTGGGGCCTTGTACGCAGATCCATGTTGATGCGCCATGGGATCACAGTGTCTAAAGAACCTTTGTTCTTTTCATTTGAAGTTATTGCAGCCGTCCTTGCCGTTAGACAGGGTCAGACTTTAGTCTATGACAGAGGTATTTTTAGCAGGCCAGACTATGGAGAGTTCTAGGAGGATGTTATGTTCGAACTAATTTAGAATTTCCTTGAGAAGCGAGACGGAAGTGTAGGAGCCAATTTAAAAATGCAGCCTGAGATACGAGTAGGGTAAGGAAAGGTTGCTACCCCTCTCCGGAACTATGACATATAGTTGTTCCCTGAAGATTTTTTTAAAAGTTCTCCTCAAAGTTGTCTTTTGGTCCCCACCCCCTGCGCTCGCGTTCTCTTCCCTTCCCTCTTTTTCTCTACCTTTTCTTTAACATAGTTTCTTAGTGTGCGAGTGAGTTCTCGATCTGCAGCGAAAGTGAGCCTGCACACTTGTCAGGCATTAGAACTTGAGCGCGGGAGAACACGGTAATTGCGTCTCCCAGCTTTTCCTGTCTCCAAAGCATATCGCAGTTCCAGTAATGGTTGGCATGCCTGAAAGCCTAAAGGCCATTAGTAAATTAGATGGATAATCCTCAAGCTGGAGACAAAGCAGTGGACTGTAACGAGGTCCCCAGGGTGTCTCACGGTCTGCAACACGACGTCGCCTTGTCGCCGCTGCCAGGCGTTATCAGCCTTTGCGGGTTGCGTCCAACTTTGCGGCAAGAGCCGGCCAGGGGGCCTGGCCATGTCGCGTACAAGCCATCTCAACGTGGCTCCACTAGCCTTCAATCACGTGAAGGGGAAGATAAACAAACTTTAAAGCAGCCCCCCCCCCCCATATCCTACACCCAGACACTCCGCCACACTCTCTGCCGCCGGTCGTTGATGCAATGCGTCGAGGCGCGTTAAGCCAAATCATTTTACATCCGATGTAAGAAAGCCATCGTGGTCTATGTCCGCCGTCGCTTCAGGCTGACGGACCGCCTTTGTCTGTTCTACTGGCTTACGAACATTAGCGAAGGCGACACCGACCTCTTGCGTTGCTGTAAACAAAGTTACAGTGTAGCTTTCTCAGACTCCTTTTATGCTGACGATTTTCCAGACCAGACGTATTTACGTCCGCCAAGAAGTTGCTAATACGGCTAATTACCTCTACGTCCGAAGCTTTGCGTCAGACAGTAACGTAAGCGAGAATCTGAACATCTGCTAACCCTGTTCTGCAGTCCCCATCACTGTGGCTTTTCTTCCGTATTTAGTGCCTTGTTGTGCTGCCGGAAAAGCTTGTTTAAAACTTTGAAAACTTGGCTGGAAGCGTTATGCAGGCGCAAAATTTGCGTCGTGGCTTTGGATTTTTCTCTCTTTTTTTTGTGCGCCAATAGCTCACGAGTAATGGGTCAGACAACAGCCTTTCTACATAGAAGTTGTTGGATTGGCCCAGAACATTACCGAACTCCACACTGCGATATGTCGGTAGTCTTTGCTGTTCGCCTCGTGAGCATAAACACCGGGGAAAATGTAGTCCGAGGAAGCCTGCTGTAATTGAGTGACAAGAGCTAGGAAATTTAATGAAACAAGATACTTGGCATTTTCGCAGTCCTGTTTAGATCATAAGAGCTTCTTTGTGAGTACCCCTTACTTTGCAGCTTTTTGCAGTCAGTGCGTGCCTGCGTGTTTGTGTGTCAGGATGTGGCCACCATTTCACATGTTTTCGAAGGGGGGTTTAAGAACCAGCCTGTTTTGCGTGTCCCAGATGATAGTTGAAGTGTAGACATAGATTGACTTGTAAAGAAAACTGGAGGTATTCCCTTCTTAACATACGATCATCTGACTCATTCAGATATGTAATACCATACATCGCAGTCGTGTATGGTGGGTCAGTGAACAGGTGGGGACAAAGTGTCGTTTAGTGCACCTCGTCGCAGATCCGGGTAGTGGAGAATATTCATGTGATCGAATGGGAAAGAGTTTCGTTTACAAAAAAGAAAAGTCAGGGGCGGCCCCAAAGAAAAGAAACAAAGAGTATCCATAAAAGAGGGATTAATTACAGGTAGCACGCTCTGGTCTTTACCTGAAACACTGTCGGATGGGTTTCTTCTCTGGGTTTCTTCGTGACGCGACACAGGTAAAGAACACTTTGAGCAGGTTGGTAGCTGCATGGTGGGTTTGAGGGTCACGCCAGGTTTTCGCCTAGCTGTCTGCGCTGGTGGGAAGTGAAGACTGGCAGCGTCGCTTGTTAAGCATTTGCTCCTTTGCAGCCGCGGTGCGTTTTTCTTGATAACGCAATGATCCCATACGCCGTTGCTGTCTATGCACTGTCACAACTACTTATTTCTAGGAAAGCGTAAAATTCGCGGAGCTGAAAAGTCTGCGCAAAAATGCACATTTCGCCAAAAACTGCATCTCATCGTCAGAATCTCAACAATATTTCTTGTGTAATGTCTCAGTGTGTCTTAGTGGGAGGTTTCGTTGTCGTCGAATTTCTGTAAGGTAATTGTTCCTGGAAAAATAATCCTTGCAATGTTTCTACTCAAATAAGACATTCTTGTCTTTGAAATTGTGTGGCAGCATGCTGTACTTCATTGAAGACATCACTAAGCGAAAAAAAAAAACTTTCCAGTGGTTGCAGGGCTTACATCAGTTGGTTGCATCGTGCGGTTAACGCACAGAAAGGGGTTCTGATGTCATAGACACGATTGGGTGGTCGATAGATCGAAGGTGCTTGTCAGCTGATATGTGTCTGCGGCAAGTATACTGTTTTCCTATGCCTTTCTTACATTGCTGTATGCGTACTAAAGTAATCACGAGAAAGCCTTTGTTTTGTGTCCTTTCTGTAAAAGGTTTATCAGTAAATAAGTGAAGAACGAAAAAGAGGTTGCACGGGTACAGGGCTAAACTGAATGAGCGTTTATAAATCTCTCTACTCACGACAGGGTCCATGAATTTTACGGAGTAATTCGGGTGCTACGGCTACGAGCACTTTCGTGTATGGGGAAGGAGTTAAGAACGGTCGTGCAAGACCAAGTATTTGTCGAAACACAAGAGGGCAGGATTGCCTAGGGATGTGCAAGGCGACTAGTGTGAGTGTACAGAAGGTTGCAAATGCGAGAGAGGCGATGGAATTCAAAACGAAAGTGATATGGATAGCGTCTAGACTCGCTTCTCGCATGTAATCAGGTTGTGAGCGCTGACGGCGCCTCAACAACTGCCGGGTGGAACTTCCAAGTCCACAGGCCGAGTCTTCTAATTAAATACCGTAGGTTTGGTGGGACGAGGGCACATATTAGTGCCTCCATCTTTTCGCCTAGTTCTCCGTGTTATGCATAGACACTGATGCCCAGGGTGCAGACACTAGCTGGGCCTACAGTCGTCTGCTGTGACTGCTCTCATAAGTTTTTCAACGGGGGCTGGCCCGATGTCATAAATATAGCTACTGGCCATACAGCAGTGACGGGGTCCGCTGTGCGAGATTTTACCGGTAAAGGTTAACACTTCAGAACGTTGGGGTTTTTCCTACATGTTTTACAGATTGTAACACAAGTATTACCTATTGGAGATACTTGAATAACGTCACTCCCGTTTCATCATGAGAGACGTACAGACAGCGACTTAAAGGCGTTGACATAAAACGGTTTCAGCCTGACAAGACCAGACTTCTTTTCTCGTCAGCAGGGTTAATGGTGAAGGTTATCCCGTGAACTGTTTTTAAAGGGGTCCGGACCTTTACCTTTCTGCGGGCCAGGATCGCGAGGGCGCTGCGCATCTCCTGTCCCTAGTTGCCATACCTGGATGAACCTGCTGAAGTATAACGCCGCGCACTCGCATCGAACAAGCCTCTTCGGGTTCAGAGGCCAGTGCTCTAGCGACTTGGCCTTCCGCAGTATCAACAGGATGCCGTAATCATCATAGACCTCCATTCTTATTTACTGTCTTCCTTCCCCACCCCCTTTCCATTAGGCAGCTTGGCGTTGATCTCTCTGTGCCCTCGTCCTCTCAGGCGTGAGTAGCAAATCAGCCACACTAGTCATTTGACCAGGAAATGACGTCACTCCGCGTGCCTTGCCTGGCAGCCTTGTCCGCTCTAGCGTCATGGCCGAGGGGACAAACACGGCGTGGGTGAATCCTGACGCTTCGCCGTGTGCTAATCTAAAAACTCACGGAAGGGAGCTCACTCCGCTGGCGAACAACACGCGAGTGCCGCCCCTGGTGGCGTATTGCTCACTAATAAGTGTCCCTGGGCAACAATTAGCCGTCAGGATGAGGCATCCACTGCTCCCCGTGGGCAGAAAACAGGCGGACTAGCGCAAAATGGAGTTCATTTTATTTATGCGTTGTCAGTTTTTTTGCCCTAAGATTTTTTTTTAAGCGCGTTACTGCGAAGTTCCGTCATGTGGCTGTTGGGCTGTAACACCAGCACTCACTGGAATTAGTTGAGCTCTGGAAATTAGGTCAAGGCAATGACGATTAGGTGTGGAGATACAAAAAAAAAGAGGAAAGGACTTATGCATACAAAGCCTCTTTTTCCTTTTTTCTCTGTATGTGTTCCAGAGTATGTACGTGCACGCACACCTGGTTTCACATTCCTTTGATATGTGTATCCTGTGAATTTTTGAAAGTAGTGATCTTGTATCTTCTTTAGCGACTGTACACACGTTTAAAATATATACGAGTCTACACAAACACGCACGCACGCGCGCGCCCACACACACATATATACAATTTAAGCTTACACATGCACACCTGATTATATCCCCTATAATGTACGGAGATAATGTTGTTGTCTGGCTTGTGACGACTGCGTCACATCAAGCTTTCAGAAAAACTGGATCAGAATATTTTGACATCCTAAGTTACTGTCCCGTTATCTCTTTCTCCCTCCTTCTCTTCCGCTTTCTTTTTCTCCTCCACCTTCATTGTGTCTTTTTCTATAGGTACCCCATCTTCCTTCTTACCACTCTTTCGCTCTTCTTCGATCTCTTTCTTTCAGACTTCCGTTTCTTTCTCTTCGTCCTTCTTGCATCATAACATACATACTTAAATTATTCTAGTGATTGTAGATGAAGCAGCCACATCAACTCTCAGTATTTAGGCTTTTGTCCGGTAAGAAAAAGTGCAATCACTCAATCAATCAATCAATCAATCAATCAATCAATCAATCAATCAATCAATCAATCTTCCTCATTCCGTCACACATTGTCGCAATGGCTGTCTCCCACGCACGATTTCGCCTTCCGGGTACATTCGCACAAACCCATCCTATTCCACCTGTAGCCCCTTGCCGACGTCGATCTGATCAAAGCGGCCGCTGCCCACTGGCCGCATGCTTGCGCACCCTTCGGGTATCAAAGTCGTGATGCATCAGCCATTCGAGATGACAGCTGACAGAGTCCAAGAAGCGGCTGCAAGGCTTTCATGTTCTCCGTCCCCTTCGTTCCTGCTCAGCATGTCGCTTCACGTCTTCCCCGCACGAAAGAAGGGAGAAGTTAAGCTACTTTTAACTAATCTGATGTTAATGAATGATGCGCCTCGACCTCGCTGAACCTCAAAGGCAGACAGTAATTTAAAGTCATCACCATGCGCAGAGTAGATGCACATCCGGTCACTTGTAGTATGATTCAGTCCCAGCCCACGCATTGCTCAAACTTCATGTGTACAGCCGTGAAGAAATCGTTTGCCCGTGTTAAATAAAGTTCAGGTGTGAACAACTGCACTGATATCTGACCTTGGCCTTTGACGTCCCCTCCAGGCGACTGTTTTGAAAGTGGTGGAGTGAAGCAGTAGGGTTGTTTGTGTAGCGTGCTTGGGATGTTGTTGATGTGGTCTGAAGGCCAGTTTAGTCTAATGATCGATCTCGCAGTTTACTTATGATCGTCGTTCCAGTAAATAAGCTGAGATTTTTATCGTGCAGGCCGAACCGAAGGGAGGCAAGAAATGTCTCGAAATAATGGCTTACATTTGTGGATGAGCAACATCGTTTAGTTTGTGAAGTCTTTTCAGATCAAAGCCAGCATGGCACAACATCGCGCTAACCAAGCCTTTGCCAATGAATAGTGCTGGTCTTGTTCATTTTCGCTCAGTTATCCTTTGGTTCCGTCGAGTGTTCCATGCCGGGAAGGATTCTGAAAGCCATGCCGTGTTGTCTAGAACAAAGCGGTCATAACAATATAAGAACCCTACTCACATCTTTCCAGTCCAACAAATAATCGTTCTTCCCCGCGGACCTTGCACTACAGCACTCCTGGTTTTTGCGTACGCAGATTGTCTTTTATGTCATTCTGTAACGTGTACACGTTTTACGCAGAAAATTGTAGCGGACACGCCATATTGTATTCTGCACAGGCTGATTGTTCCATCCTTCGCAGAGATTGAGCGTGTGCGAGAGTGCGTAGGTTAGTGTGTGAGTGAATTACCCAAGATCCACAAGAAAAACCGACATGCTAAAAGCATATAGAGGTTGTTTCGATGGCTCCAAGATCTTATCAGTGGCGCGAACCACTTTCTGTCATCCTGGCAGGCACTGGAGATTCACGAGGATAAAAGATCAGTCCCCGGCTTATTTCAATCTCCATTCCTTTGTGTTGGGTATGGGCGACACGAAGCAGTGCCAATTTCCATACATTTTGTGCGAGACGGGGGGGCCAAAAGCAATAACTATGTGCTCACGAATTATGCTTCGCGCCGAGGACTGAATACGGAGGACCCAATGTCCACGCGGGTACCTTTCGCTCCCAGCGGTGTCGCAAAGGGAGATAAATGAAGGGCTAGCTGCTGTAGATCACCCGATAGGATAGATGTGTAGCCAAGGCACTGTCAACGACTGTTTTGTGAAGCACTTCGATGCAATGAACCTACTTTCTCAGTAAAGCGGAGACTAACTGCTTGGCTTGCAAAGATGGACAGTACACCGTATGTCATGATTACCGTGGGAGAAGAACGGAAAGAAAAGGACGACAAATAAATAAACAACAACAAAGGAACGAAGGAAGAAGCAGGAAGGAAGCTGTTTGTTAGCATGGTCTGCTTCGAACAGTCTGAAGTTGAAAGCAGACAACTACATTAAACAAACACCCTTACCTTTGCGGGGTTGCATTTCAAGTCGTGACTGAGGAGTATCCACACTGTAGCTCCTCCTCTTGGTCCAGTACCCTTGTTTTAAATTTAATTTGGATTTTCCTCCAAGCGGCAGTCACTTATTTTTCCTTTTCCTAGCATTAACGTGCGTGAGACAAACTATTTTCACTGCTCCTTCCTCTCTCTCTCTCTCTCTCTCTCTCTCTCTCTCTCGCCTTTCCTCCTCCCCTCCTCCCTTCCCCGCACCGTCTTGCTGTTCTTCCCTCGCCACCTTTACGCAAATATGCGCAAGGTCCGCTTCCTTTCTCTGTAACAGCCGCCCATCGACCGTCGCTTACGGACTAGACTGCGCTAACAGGTCCTCGCTAACGAGACTGGCCGAGCGCCCGAAGGCGAAACTTCGCCGGAACGCGCCCCCTGTCTTGCCTGTATCTGTCGTGGTTGATGGAGAGAAGTCACTTCAGAAAAAGACGCGCTGGTTGAAAAGTATGCTTAGCAGACTGCTTACAAACACTGGTGTAACTTAAAGTTGTTTTCGACGCTGTGACTGGCAGCTGCGCCACACTGCTGGGATTTGTCGTGGCTGTTTAGTTCTGAAGGGGTCGTAACGTGTATCTGTTGTGGAACTGTTTGTTCGATCGATGAAAATTTGTCCGAAGACGAGATCTTCAGGGCGGAAAGCTGGTTTAAAGAACATTGAGCGAAAATGTGTGCTTCATCTATGTGCAAACGCGTATTTCCGTGAAGTGGAAATGTAATTTTTTCCCCCTCCAGCATGAGCTGGACAATGTTGTAAACTCCAGGCCGTAACCAACAGCTACGTTGATCAGTCTGCCTATCTCATAGTGGTTTTTCTTTCCGCGAGATTTTGTGCGCATCTAAAATTAATTCGAGGAGACTTAAAAGTGTTATTTATAATGTCAGTTTCGATTTCTGTATTTCGTACAGAACCTCTCGTGTTTTATACACCGGGCATGATACTTGCTTTCTTCGTTCGCGTACAGCAGCGCTCTGTCGCTCAGTATATGCACGACGTACATCCTAACATACGGGTTTTCCTTTGCAGAAATCGGAAAAACACTATCGACCTTTAGTTCAGGTAGCAAACAGCATGATTCAATAATTTCAAACGAGTCTCTCCCCAAACCTGGTTTTGCAGACTGCTTAAACTGCTCAAGAGCTGTTAGCAACAAGACGTGTTCACTATTTTAATGTACAGTCCTGTTTCCTTAAACAATGATTATTTACCTACATTTTGGATTCGGCCCATGCGCTATCAGTCGTGTAGCACCCACTCTGTCACTGACCTAGCCCTTAGTTTCAGGAATCTCTTTCCTAGTAACATCGATCAACAGCGAAACTACTATCCAAGCTTTTACTGTGAAACCTTGGTCTTGCGCAAATCAAATTTGTACCGTTGAACGAAAGGAGGGAACGTTAGGATATTTGCTTAGTTACGTTTTTGATCATCCGAAGGTACAACTTGATCACTGAGCGCGTGATGAACTGAAATTGTTCACGCGCCCATAGGCGGAATAATAAGAATGAATGACGTTTAAAGGGGTCAGTTAGCCGTCATGCATATTTTACATTGATGTTCTCTCTATTACAGGATTGCCGTTACATTGCTTCTCGAAAAGAAGTAGTCGGCTTGGGAGTAAACGTCACTGAAGAATGTCGCATCGCGGACAGACAACACGGCTGTGATCTCCAGGGTTTACAGAATTTGCCGAGCTGTGTCAGTGTCATCTGTCAATAGCTGCTGACAGCACCTTTTTTGTAAGAATTCACTTTCGGCGCTGCCAAGAATTCAACTGAAGACAAGCGCTCTGTTGGAGGTTCGAAATCAACTAACGTTCTCTGGCTAGCAGAAGAAAGGATCGATGCTTCTTTGCAAGAGCCGGGCCTCAATCTGGCTTTAGTTTTCCCTGCAGGAACATCCGCATCATGAAGGTCGTGGTACTGGTCGTGGTGCTGTTGGTGACGTGGGTGCGGCTAACAAGGGGCCAGAACCTTTATCAGCTCCGTTACAACATCACAGAAGGTCAGGAGTCGGGAATATTCGTGGGCAACACGGCCGTGGACACTGGCTTGTTCAGCACCACGAACCCGGACGACTTCCAGCTGGTCAGGTTTCAGGTCTTCGGAAATACTAACGCCGCCTACTTCCGGGTGGACAACCAGAGCGGCGTGATCCGAACCACCTCTGTCATTGATCGGGAGTCCCTGTGCAAGAACAGCTTGACTTGCACCGTGACCCTGGACATCGGGGTCTGGCGCCAGACCTCGTTGTCTGGCAGCTCCGAAATCTACAAGTCGATCCGGGCCAGCATTAGCATCGAGGACAAGAACGACAACCCGCCTGAGTTCCCGCAGAAGGTTGTGACCCTGACCATGCCAGAGAACATGCCCGCTCCCTACCGGCTGGTCACAAGCGTGGCCACAGACGCCGACAAGATTGGGGAGAATTCTGACATCTCTTATCAACTGGAGAGCAGCTATCCGATATTTTCCTTGCAGGTGGAGAGAAACCCGGAGAGCGTGTTGTCAGACCTGGTCATTTTGGTCAACAAGATGCTGGACAGGGAAGATGTGGACTCTTATTACGTCACTATTGTTGCCACTGACAACGGCGTGCCCAAGCTGTCTGGCTCTGTGATGGTCAACATCGACGTCACAGACGCCAACGATAACCAGCCGACGTTCCTGCAGTCCAACTATTCTGTGGACGTGATGGAGAACGCGTCCATTGTGGACCCCATCCTCACCGTGTCTGCCGTGGACCGCGATATCAATGACAACGGAAGAGTTGTTTACCAGCTGAGCTCGCGAGTGAGTCAGGAAATCAGGGACACATTTCGAGTCGGCGAGAGTGATGGCAGGATCTACCTGACCAGACCCATTGACTACGAGACCAAGACGCGGTTCCAGTTCTTCGTGGAAGCTGTGGACCGCGGGACGCCACCACAGTCCTCAACAGCTTTTGTCGTGGTCAATGTTATCGATGTCAACGACAATGCACCTCAGATACGGCTGACCTTGTCCCCCGATGGAACAGATGTGATAGAAAACTCCCCTCCTGGCAAGTTCCTGGGCCACTTTGCTGTCTCCGACCTTGACAGTGGAGCCAGTGGGAATGTCGTCTGCGAGATAAGGGACAACAACTTCAGGCTGGAGAACTTCGATGGCCAGCCGAACGTCTACAAAATTATTCTGGCACAGTCACTAGACCATGAGGACCTGGCAGTCAGACAGGTGACCATCAGATGTCAGGACCGTGATAAGAACCCACTGATTGCCACCAAGACGTTCGAGGTGAAGGTCATAGACGTTAACGACAATAGCCCGATCTTCATACAGTCGGCGTTCACGGGAGTGGTGTTAGAGAACAGGCCCGAGGGGACCAACGTGCAGCAGATATTCACGGACAGTCGGGCAGACGCCTTCAACGTTCTGACGGTGACCGCAGAGGATCCAGACAGTGGTGACAATGGCAGGGTCTCCTACTACATCCAGGGCAACTCCAACTTTTCCGTGGACTCTCTGACGGGTACCATCAGCACTCTCGTGGCTTTCGACCGCGAGATGCAAGAAAGATATCAGTTCGTGGTGGTCGCACAAGACCACGGGGCCCCACAGCTTTCCTCCACCGCCACCATCACCGTCAGCGTTCTGGATCAAAACGACAACCCTCCACAGTTCCTTCAGCCCGTCTTCAACCTGGAGCTGAAGGAAAACTTGGAACCCGGATCGTCCGTGGGTAGCGTGGTCGCCCTGGACAGGGACACGGCCCCAAACTCCAGGATGGTGTACACCGTCATCCGCGATGACGACAACAGCCGTTACTTCTCGATGGACCGCGACACGGGGCTGATCACGTCCAACCAGATGTTCGACAGGGAGACGCGGTCCACTTACATGTTCTCCGTCAACGTGCAAGACCCACTGGTGCCCAGCTACCGGGACCTGGCCAGCGTCTTCGTCACCATCAAGGATGAGAACGACAACGACCCGGAGATCGTCAATCCCACGCCAGCCAACAACACCATCGCTGTGCCCAACAACACCACCATCGGCACGACCATCTTGGTGGTGCGAGCACGGGACCAGGACGCACCCGAGTCCACTCGCTTCGAATATTCTGTGGAAAGGAGCGACAGTGACGGGTTGTTCCAGATCATGACGGAGACGGGCAGCTTCATCCTGGCCAGGGAGATCGAGAAGGACGACGCCAAGCGACACGTCATCGTGGTCAGCGTCTCTGATGGAGGTCCCAGGCCGCGAACTGCCACGGCCACGCTCATCATCACCATCCCCGCCGAAGGCCTGCAAGCTGCAGCCGTGGCCAACATCCTGGATGAGCCCAACTTCCTCATTGTCGTCATCATCATCTCGGTCACCGTTCTCGCAGTTTTGCTGATCGTCGCCGCGATCTGCATTATCTTCAGAAGGGACAAGCACCGGCGTGCTGGACGAGCTCAGCAACGCCAGGTAAGTGCGAGTGTGTGCGTACGTGCGTGCTGGACTATGCTGTGCATCTGCTCTTGTGGACCACCTCGCTGGTCTGCTGGTTGAGGCGTCTTCTTCCAAAGAGGGAGGTCGGTGGTTCGCGTCCCGGCCGAGTCATACCTAAGACTTAAAAATTAGCAATCTAGTACGTGCCCTTCCAGACGCCTGGCACTATAGGGAACAGTACTAGGACTGGTTGGCCCGGTGTCAGTATAATGTGACTGTGTGGGAATGAAGCCTAAGTTGAAAGCAATCCCACGCGTGGTAGCACGTTAACTTGTATAAGCAACACCGTCCTGATATGCACCTCGTTTGTAACTGGACGTTAAGTAATAAATCAGATAACCAACCTGCACCTGCTCTGTACTCAAAACCTGCTTCCATATTGAAAAGTTTCTTGCTTATGTTGTCGGTGTGTGTGTGTGGGCGCTTGTTCAAATATGTGTTCATAGGCAATCATAGCGGTTGCGTAGTTACGAGGATCGCTGTGCACTTTCATTGAGAAGATTTGGATTAAATATGTAGATAATCTAGCCTCGATGATTTAAAATTATTTATTCGTTTGTACCTTTTACATTTTAGCACTTAAAAAATGATACGTTAGTTTCTTCAATTCGTGTTTAATAACGTTTAATGTCAGACTAGATAATGCAACTGTAATGTTAATAAACAATGTTTTTCTTGTATCGCCCAGGTGAAAGACAAGATGTACCAGGCCGCACACTGGGTCAGCACGCAGTCCCTACCTCTTGCCAAGGACAATGGGTCTATGTCTGTCCGCGAGGTGTCGCGAGGATCGGAGAGTTCTGGGGAGGCCAAGCGCTGCAAGAAGGAGGTCAGCTTCTCTTTGGGCGACGAACTAGAAAAGGACCCGGATGGAGACGCAGACACCAGCGGCTCGTTCGGCTCTGTTTTCTGCTCGCAAGCAGTGACGACTCCAGACAACAACAACCTGGTGAGAGTTGTCTGTGACAGGTCCGGTCGCTGCGCGTGGATGCGCGTACGTGTGCGTGAGAGGACCGTGAACGCTGTAGGCATACAGCGATGGTTAGTTGGAGAGGACGAGCTCATATTAGTATATGTGATAGGTGCTGATGATCACATTGATATACAGATATCATTCTGCTTTACCTCCTCTCCCTCGCTTCTCTATCACACGTCCATATATATATATATGCGTCTTTGTGTACATGTCTCTTTGCGCTTGCTTGGGTGTACATAATATGGACACAAAGACGCAGGTAGGCTTATAGAGCCACCACGAAATTTTCTGGATCTCTGTACACAAACGTCCTGTCTGAAAATATCTCATTCAGGTTTAGTCAGCTTAGAGTTTTATGCAATCTGAAATGCAGCTACTCAATCACCTGAGCGACATAAATGTGTGAAGATTTGGTAGTGGAGTCATTTTCCTTAAAAATCCTTTTCCATGACAAAGTGTGTTGTCTACTACACCAGAGAGACTTTAGCATATGTATCTCAACTGTAACAGCCTTATTTCTTATGGGGATCCATACGATTAGATTCTTAGGACTTAACTTGTGAAACTCTTGCCAACGCAAATATTCTAGGCGAGCCACATTTTTTATATTCGAGGTGTCCGATTTCTTCCAGTAGGATTTTGAGGAACACTTGTCAGATTGAATTACTTTTTTACCCTTGTCCTCAGATTTTAGCTGCAGTGCAAGATAATGAGATGCCTTGTGTTGACAAGATCTGTGTTTATCCAGTTTTGCCTTAGCTGAAGGAAAGACACAAATCAAAATTGTCATCTTAAGCTACGTGCAGACGAGAGCAATCGTAGGAGCAGACTATTTGGTCAGTTGAAATTTTCAAACCGACGTTTAACTACCCTCCTCGTTTTTATTCCTGGTGCTTGCATATTTGCAGATCGCTGCCTCTAGCGATTGAGGCAGATGGGGGAGTGGGGAGTAATCTTCCAACTTGATATATTTTCTTGTCTCTGAAGTCCGAAGCGTGTCATACGTGGTCCACAAACATCTCGAAGAACAAAGACTCTTAGTGCCGTGCTATAAATTACCAGGACTGACTTTTCATCAAAGGATGACAGGGTTAACACGAAGCAGGAAGCTTCCAGAAAAAGGAAAATGGCGGGTGCAAGAACCTCCATTGTTGGCACAGCTCGACCCAGAGAACAGGAATCCGGAATTCCTACGGCTTGTGTAAGCAGATGAGTAGTTAAGGCGAACGTTGAACGGAAGGATAGATGTGGTTGCAGGACTTGGTCCCGGGACCGTCTGGCGTTGGTTGATGTCTCTGGGGCATGCACCCAGCATGCAACGCAAGTTTCACGGAAGGGGTGGTGCTGTGCCAGAAAGAGTCGGGATTGAGTGGGGGGGGGGGGACTGAAAGTGCGGGAGAGATCTACTGCGACGGAGGGTGTTTGTGTAAGACGTTCGATAGCACGTCCTAGAGCGCGAGACTCTACAAGAACCATTTACTTGCCCCGGCGACTTTGTTCTTCGCTATCAGCTGACGGACCTGAAAAGCAGAAGAAATCCATTTCAAAGACAAGTAAAGCAACTACACAGACCTCAGCTTTGCAGTCAGTAGCACAGTGACAGGACCTCACAAAACTCTGGATCGATTTTTAACACACTTTCAAGGAACTGAACAAGTATGTTGTCTGGTCGAGCGCCTGCAAAAAGGAACATCGCCCTCCTGCTTCACGGGAAATGGTGTAAGCTCTGAGTGAAAATGATTGAAGATGCCACTCATTTAGCAGTTAGATAGCAGAGTATTCAAAGAGTGTTTCTGCGTGGTGACAGGCCTGCTGTGTCAACAGTTTTTGAGGAAATATAAATGACACTGGCATAATCCTTTTCAAAGAAACTTTATTTTGAGTGGAGGAAGTTGAGGGGATGTCGGATGGTATGAACACTATGAAGTAATAATGTTGAAAGGGTTGAAAGGTCTCAGAGCTGAATATTTACGCCTCCTTACGGGCTTCTTTCTCTTGCGCATCTCCAAGACCCGCCTGAGTGGAAAATGTTTTGCAAATGAACGGTTTTATATCTCATTACAAGAAACCAGTTATCAAAATGTGAGCGAGTAATCTGTTCACGGCACACAAGCCGATTACACAACAGAAGAAAGGTCAGGATCGTAAAGTCATTTTGGTCGAGACCGTGACGTCGTTATGGTCAAGATCGCAACGTCATTTTGGTCGAAACCGTGAGGTCATTTTTTAATATGGCAGCCTTCATGTCGTCAAAGCTTGGCGAGCACATGCGTGTGCTAATGAGACCGTTGTGATCTCACTGTCTGTGGTCACGTGAAAGCGCAGATATTGGATGCTAACATCTCGTAAACGAGACTTTTCCACTAACAGTTTGAAGAGTGGCATCTTTTAACGAAGTGAATACAGTCAGTCAGTCGATCGAAAGAGATAAAAACAGCAAGCACTCGAGCGTTATTTTAAGAGCAAGTTTCGCGGCACCAGACGGCAAAAGGGTTAACGAAGTATTCTGCCGTCTCTGAAGGTTTTTTTTTTAAGAAAAAAAGACGCTACCTCAGTACAAGACAACAATGGCTTTAGATATAATGTAGATGCCTGGCGAGAGTTAACTATGAGGACGTCATGCGTGAGTAGAGAGACCAAAAGACTCCTTTTGTAGACAGTACTTTTCACGATGGAGGCTAAATGATCCCCGGTCTCTCAGAGTACAGAAAATGATACACGGAACAGATCCTTGTGTTCTACGTCGGAAAACCAGACAATCTGACCGTTAGGGTAGGAGGCGGTATATCTTTGTAAGGTGTGAAAAGCGGGGCAGGCGCGCACCCTACACCCCCCTTTGTTCCACTTCATAAGGCACAACCCGAGCAAGGGGTATACAGCTTACAACTTCAGGTGTTCGGTTTCCTGGACGACTGTTGTTGCAACCGTTTGCCGTAGAAGACTTGGAAGGAAAGCCACCAGACCTTTCACCGTTAAACGGAGGGCACCTGTACGAAAGTTTTGTATAGAGTCAGACAAGCGTGTCGCAGGTAACCTCGTGTCTTTCTGGCCTTTCGTCCGAGAAGAAAAGCTGAAGGAAAACCGCATTCTACGAATAACTTTCAGGCTGAATGATCGCTTTATAGAGGCTTGGGCAGAACATATTCACCGTTGCCTTGGGTACTGGAAACGTTTATGGTGGGGATAGGGGTCATAGGTGGCTGAGATGGCAGTGACGTGTAGTGACTGTAAATGAAAGCTTCCTGTTAGCCGCACGGCCACGAAGGAGATTTTGTTCATCGTTCACAATCACTGCACCCTCCTTCTTTCCTGCAAGCGTCCAGGCAAAGTAGAGCACAAAACATCAAAATACGGTCTAATGCAATCTCTACCAGATTTAGTAATTACACCGGCTCCTGCTACCTTCATCATTTTATTCTACTAACGGTGCAAAGGAATAAGAAATTTATCATCCCCTATCACAGTGCGACAGACTTAGGAAAGCTGCTAAAAAGTGGCTATGCGTGTAAACACCCATACCTAAAAGACGTCAAAATGAAAGAAATGAAGTTCACAATTAGTATACAACGTCTGGCTGGTTCTCACTTTCAAACTACATTCATATAATCTAGTTTTTCTGTGGGGAAAAATCGCCTCTTTGGATCCCTATTTTCTACATTCGCTGCCACTATACGTGTGCGTATGCTGTGAGGTGAGAGAGGAAAGAGAAACAGCGCTGGGCGATGTGTCTTGCACTTCGGCTGAATCTTTCCTATGCCATCGTCATCAAACCAGAGGAAATCTAAGCTGATGGGACACGAAAGCAACACCTGCGTCGCTTCTCAATGCGTCCTCTAGAGCAGCATTCCCAGGGATAGAATTTCGGACGGGCTATATTGTGCCTCTGCTTCAGGCCAGGAGGCAGGCACAAAAGGAATCCTTGCGATACTTTAGGGGGGGGGGGAGAGAGAAGTGTAACGGACCGCCAGCGAGGACGGACTGAGTGTGGGATCGCATTTTACGAGCAGATGCTGTGTGTGTGTGTGTGTGTGAAGGTGTGTGTGTGTGTGTGTGTTTTATGCACTCGTCGCCAATTCCAGAGAGTGAAAGAAGTCTAGACTGAAATCTTGCCTCCGACTCCTGTATGCTGACTAGACGTAGCACCTGTATACCGCGTTAAGACCCTTGTGGTGATTAAATCTTAGATGCGGATTCTGCGTTAAGCACCAGTTACAGCACCTCTGCCTCCCTCATCAAACCCAGCTTCCCACCCTCCCTTCCCTCACACACTTTTCTTTCGTAGTTTACCATCGCTGAAGACGAAAATATATTTTTTCATTAAGACACTTTAAATTCTCATTATTTCTCTTGGGTTTTTTTTCAGAAACCGCCTGGCGATGGTCGATTTGTATTCGTTAATGGAAAGACTTTGGGCAGTACCAGCTCTACTCATTGTTACGAGAGCTCCGACAGTCATTTGTACCAAAACACTCCAGTGGCGGAAACAGACGTGAGAGAAACATTTTCTCCTTTGTGGCTCTATGGCTAACCATGTTCATATTTTATGTGACATAGCAACGTGGTGTTGCAATTGAGCAGAACTGCAAGCTTCTAAACAAATCGAGTTGTCACCATCTGCTCTCTTTGTTTTCGTCTTTGGTAGATAGGTAATTTTAGAGGAACAGTGCTTCCATGGTGACTTCACACTGTAGAGGGATGGCGTCCTATTACAAAGCTATGCACCGAAAGAACCACCAGACTGATAGCTACAGTAAGATGGACAGGCACTTTAATGTTCTAGGGATGACCATAGAGTGTGCACAATGTTCAGCTCCAGCTATAATCTTTGGCCACTCCTGGATACGAACCAGCACCATCCACACGCCAGGACGCAGCTCTACCGCAGAGCTGTCCAGGAATCTTTTTGTACATTTGTTTAGAATAGTTGTGCTAGAACATTGCAATTATTGGGGCTGGTGTCAGAACAAAGTGAATAATATACAGCGGCTTTGTTCATTTAATCCACTTTCTCAAACGCCAGTGTGTATATCACATTAATTTACTCTTTAAAAATGTGCGAGGTTGCCAAGACATTTTTTTCGGGTGATATTGAATATTTGCCCTCTGGGTCAAGTAGCTTATATTTGCAAATTATGTTACTCCTTGATGTCGATCGATTTACTTATAGCATCTATGATGTAAAACCTAACGACTCCTGACCCTTGACATACCTCCAGAGATAAATATATACATAATGACCTCTGACCCTTGACATACCTCCAGAGATAAACAAATACATAACGACCTCTGACCCTATCTGCTGTTGTTTTTAGGATCGCCTGAATCTGCAGATAGAGCGGCGAGGCGAGGACGCGCTAAGTGAAAGTTCCGGAGAAACAGGAACAGACAGTGGTCGAGGCGGGAGCGAAGACGAGGTTCACAGCAACCGAGGGTCTTCCCTAGAAACAGGTGAGCTTGCCACATAAAGGAAACCTCGATTATCGTTTTAAACAATCACGTTTGACGGGTCAAGGTAGGGTGCGCGCGCGGTTAAAGGATGAGAAGAGTAGGAATAAACATGCTGAAAAACCGTGGGGTATTGTGTCTGTCCAGTCTTTTGTTGAAGAAATGTGATGACGTTAGGGAGAAGAATAAAAACTGCACTCTGAAATTCAATTGTCAATAAGTCAGTTAGGATGTGAAAGGAGGGAGTGTGGGGAGGGAACGGAATCCTGGTTCTCGTATATAAAACTTTTCGAAAAAGTGCGTGAGCCAAGCAGAAACTGCAGGATTTAGGCAAGATTAACGCCTTTCCTTTTTGCGCTAATGCTTATTGTATTTGCGGGGAGTGATACGGAGGAACAACACACTAGTGAAATCAACTCGCCATTTCTTGCCTCTCACCTCATCACCCATTGGCCCTCATGTATTCATCTGTTCTCTCTCTCTTTCAAACTCTCTCTCTTTCCTCTCGGCGTTCAGCGGTTATGGGCGCTAGTCACGGATACAGAGAGGTCACAGGTTAGGGTTCCGTGTTCTGCTGGTATATTCTCTCTGTGCCGACTGGGAGTCTGAAGCATTTTCTGGGTACGCCGGCTTCATTTCCCTTCTTTTCTCCTCCTCACCCTTATTCCCCTTTCCTTTCCTACCCTCATCATTAGATAACAGTCGTTGCTGACTTTATGTTAAACAATCAGCAACAGACGTCCCTCCTTCTTCTTTCTTAATTTATTTTTCTTTTACTCAACACAAACTGCAAAATAACATATACAATATATTGCGCGCTACCTAAGAGATGATGAAGACATGTACGTGACACTGAAGTCGTCAAATGCGAATAAGTCACGTGATCACAGTGTTTGTCCATGCCACTCTAGTTCCGGCAAGTGTCTGCCGTATTTTATTTTCCAGATCGGAAGCGTTAATTGTTTTCTTCTCATTTCAAATATAAATATTGTGTACCACACACTAATTTAACTGAAACGCTTCTTTGTATAACTTTGTGGGGTTTGTACTGTGTTTAACACACAGTGTGGTCTGACCCCGTGACCCAAACGTTCGTTAGCGTGTTCTCAAGGTCATCGCAGAATGTGCGGAGCAGAAGACATAGTGGAAGTTCTGAAGTGGTTTCAAAACACAAAAGACATCTCTGTGTCAGGTCTGAAGGCTGCCTTTTGTCGACGTCACGCAAGCTGCGACTAGAGTTCCTATTGTGTGCCGGAGAGACAGAGGGGATGCAGAGGGGATACAAGGGGGGATGCAGAGTCACTGCTCCACCCCACCCAGCTCCCCCTGCTACCTCACCCCGACAACTGTCACCACGAGTATCAGCCTGCTGGTCTCTACAGAGAGAATCAGCTAGGCGCTGCCACCAAGGACGGGAGATGTGATAGTGCCACCTTGGAGATCGAACGAAGTCGGCGTGGCTGGACGCTTAGTGACCGCTAGGTGGCGCTAGCGGCCACTGAGAATCATTGAGTTTCTCCTTCGCTCCCCTTCCCCTCACCAACCCGACTTCCCTATACCCCCCCCCCCCCCCCCCCCCCCC